>CM035227.1:94094747-94444121 GCA_020226215.1 Sindora glabra | reverse complement strand
CGAATAATGGAAGAATTATTTGATTGAGGCACTAAAAGAGATAGAAGAAACACTAAAATGGGAAACCCTAGTAAAAGAAACAGGGCACACTCATGCATAAGAAGCAAAGTGAACAGAAGACCAATTACTCCAGAGACTTCATTTGAAATTTCATTAATCTATTGGGTAGGTTACTTTTTTTTTTCTAGTTTTTCTTTAGGATTTTGGGTTAGGAAACATTAGGTTTGGTTAGATCCATTGGGATGTTGGGTTAGCTGGTTGGGTAGGATTAGACTATATATATAAATTAGGCCTCTTTTTTTTAAAAAAAAAATTCAATCAGGCTAATTTGTGGACCGACCTGCATCCATAAGGAATAAACGCATTTAGCCTATGGTCTGTTTAGACTAGCCTGTTTGACCACAAACAAAAACAGGCTCAAATCCTTGGATCCATATCTATATGGATCCGTGGGGCAAGATGGGTCAGGTTAGTTTGTAGGTCAAAATCCATTTGACAACCCTATTATAATCCTAGCCTTTTCCTTATATTGCTATCCAAGTTTATTAATGTTTGTTTCAAGGCAATGTATGTACATTTAATTATGAGCTGAGACAATAATGTCTTGTTCTTGTTTATGGGTAACTCACCTTGAATACATAATCTGATCAAATAATGACACTTGGTTATTTATAGGTTAATTGTATATTTTTTATTGAATTTGTTAAATGGTCTTTCAACGTATTTATTTTCCATTTCCTGCTTAAATTCTTTTAATATTATATTAAATAAGGTTATTTTTAGGTTTCTCCTTTTGTTTTGCAAGTTTCTCTCCCGTAGGGTTTTTTTTTCCTTTTTTGTCTATATTTCTGCTTCCACGGTGCCATTGTTGCAGCACTTTTCTCGAACAGGGTACTTATATTCCCCATCAACTATAGCAAGTCCTATTACAATTGGACCAAAAAATGGGTTCACTCAAGCCACCGACGTGTACAAAGAATGGTTCTACCCCAGTGGCGGTAAAGGTCTAACGGCCGATGGGGTGCCCTCACAATTGACGGAGGCGATTGGAATGACGCTGGAGAAGCCATAAAATTTGATGCTTCAAGGAGAATAAAAGCATCTATGCTTTCCCTTGAGGTTGGTATTCGGGTCATGTGCATCCAATGAAAGTCATTGGGCAGCGCAAGGTGTAAACTGGAGTGCCCAACGAATATAAATACTACATTTATTATACTACGTGTAAGATTTTCAGTTGATTATTTCTTTGGTTTTGCCTAATTAGATTGATTAGGGTTTCCGCTATGAATTGTCAAGGAGAGGAACAAATAAAATTAAGTGGTTATAATTATGTTAGCATAAAAATTGACAATTTGATAGCAAATGAGCTTCGGAAGGGGTATATATGGAATAATGATGTGCGATGTAGTTAATTGACTTTTGGTATGGAATAGTTGAGGGGATTAGTCTTGTCAAAACAGTTATAGTCAAGGTTTTAGTACCTAAACTTGTTGGACAAAATGATATTTGTTCCGTTAAACATTTCTTATAATACCTTAAATACGTAGCTAAATATGAGTATTGAGCATGAAGTTGCTATTAACTTTTATACAACAGTTTTCACAATTGTTATCTAATTTAGTCTGTGATTTTCTCTTGTTCTTATTTAGTAGTCAATAGAAGGCTTGATGAATGGGTGAAGCTAAAACAGCTTCATCTGGATTCAATGAAGTATGGAGTTCACATTTCACCTTGTTGCTTGTTTTCTTTATGTTAAGTAGGGGTGCAAATGAGTCGAGTTGAGCCGAACTAAACATATGCGTGTTCGAACTTAAGTTCAGCAACATTAAACAAGCTCGAGTTCGAGCTCGAGCTTATTAAACCTAAAAAAATTGAGCTCAAGCTTGAGCTCAATTCAAATACGAGCTTTAGATTTCTTATTTTAAATTTTTAATCAAGCCTAAATATTCGAATTTGAACTCAAGCTTAAGTGATATTTGATCTTAAATGAGTTTAAATAAGCCTAAATGAGCTTATAATAGTTTAATATATTTATATTATATATAATATAAAAAATAAAAAAATATTTTATACTAAATTCATTTAGGCTCACGAATAGCTCAAGTCAAGCAATGAAAAGCTCAAGCTCGACTCAAATAACTCGTTAAAATTTGAACTCGATCCGAAATTTTACGAATCGATCTGGAGCTGCTTATAAATAGTTCAACTCTTTTGCACCCCTAGTGTTGAGTGCTTACTATTATGGTTTGTATGTCATGACTTCATGCATTATACCTTGCATATTATCATTTTGTCCTTCCATTTATGTATTATGCATATGAGTTCCTTTAGTGTTGCTTATGATCCTTGGTTGAGTTCTATTTGAGTACAGTGTTGCTTAAATGATATCATAGTTTTCTTTTTATTTTGAGTATCTGGGTATTGTTCTGATTGCTTCTGTTCATGATGATTTGTTCAAAAAATTTTATAAAGCCCACTGATTACTGATATATCATTTTTACATTTCAACAGACGGCATGACAAACTCCCTACTTTTTCTTTGCCGGCTTTCATAAATAACTACCCACACCCACAAGAATCTCTGCCACACAAACTCAAATGATGGAACTCCAAACTTCCCACAACTTCTTCTTCTTCTTCCTTTGCCACTCAGGTGTTTAGACCTTCAATCTATATTTTATGGCTAATGTGTTGTTTGGCACTAGTTTATGTTTAATTTCCATCATTTTTGTAGGAAGGATTGTTCTTATTCATGTTTTCTATTGTGGTTTTCTATGGTTTATTGCAATAAGGTTAAAGATTCTGTTTTTAGGAGATGGATTTGTGTTATAATCTTTTGGAAGATCAAATTTCGTTGCTAACTGTAGAGTTTTTATTTATTTTCTTATTCTAACATGTAGGGCATTGCTGATACCATGGCATATCTGTATATTTGCAAAAGGAGGGTTGCGTGCTTTGTGAAGAACATAATCTTCTAGGTGAAGCTTTTCTTATGATGGCTTGAATTCTTATATGTGAACAACCTTGCAAAATGGTATATCATTTTATTTTAAGGATTATATATATAGCCCTTGTCAAGTTGATTTGCGAAATAATCTCTCGAAGGTGTTTACCATGACATGTTTCTCATTTGGTTTATTACTTTTTACAATAATTATCATATCTCAGAGGATTGCAAGATTATAATCCTTTGATGCCACCCTCCAAAAAATTAGTCACATGCAAATTATACTTAGCTAAAGTGGATGATCTTAATGGCTTCAACCTTCTTCCAAAAGCTGAAGGCATGTATTTCTTCCATACCTCTATTATAATTTTTCATGTGTACTAAGGATGTTAAAGTCATATTTGGAATATCAATTTAAACAGTAGAACATAGTTTTCATATATAATGATTTCCTTAATCATTTTTTCAAGAAAATTTGTTTGTGTTCTTTTTAATATTTGATAAAATGGGTAACCGAGGGCTTTTCTCTTTTGCTTATTTAACTTGCTTAAATACTTCTGTTGCTGTTACTCTGAATTAAGCCTTCTACCTTTTTCTTTCATAATTTTGGATTAGATTCAATCCTTGTGTGTCATGTTGCTGCAGATATTTTTTCTTAATGATTTTTTCAATAATGTCAGGTTTGTTGCATGTAGAAGATTAAATAAATAGATTAGAATAATTCTTGACGATAATGCCTTTTCTTTTCCTGTTAGTATGAGGGGATAGGGCAGATAGAGAGAGGGTACAATCTTTGTTATCTGATATGGAACTTAGTATTGCTAGACACTAAGTAAATTCCCTTTCTGGTAGTGCAGAAATATTTGGTCATGCTCTTTTATTTCATCGGGGGAGGATCGTAATTCTTGATTGTGTTTTACTGGGGACAAGCATTTTGCACTGTTGCTGCTGTTGTTTGAGGAAAGAGTTTGGCATCTCAGATCTCTGAAAAAATAGTATTGTTCATATCATATGTTTATTAATTCTTGTTTTCTTTGCATGTGGCATTACACTCTTCAACTTCTCCCACCCATGGTTAGCTCAGACTTCATTGTCTTCTATCTTTCATTTAATTTCTGTTAAACTTCCATAAGAGGTTTTTTTTCCCTTTGATAGACTTAAACATCATAAATAATTAGATCTCTAAAAGCAGAGCAAAATAGTTCTAGGAGATGAAATCCTCTAGCTTTAATTGATAGGCAGATTGAATACTAGAGGAAGAAACAGATGTGCAAATATAGCATTAAGATCACAAATGAGTAGAATAATTTTGGCTTCTTGTATACATAAATCACACTTTCTACATTGCAGGTTGCATTATCAAGTGGAATACTATTCATTATTTTCGGCATCCAATCTTTGCTTTCTCCCTTGAATCGTGAATGGTATGCTTTCATCGTTGTCCTTAATATTTTCATGATACATTGAAATGATTGTCAGTGGCTGACCAAAAAAGGAGCTTGCTTTTTTGTGCAAGCCAGTCTAATTGCACGTTCGGTGTTTGCTGAATTAATGCTAAGTGTATTTGCCTATCTTAAAATATCTGCTTGTCTTTTTGATATTGCTTTGATAAATGATTTTCTAGCATATGTTAGAAAACAACATCTTGGTTAATCTAATAAGGGTTTTTTATATAATGATTTCAAGAAATATTTTCTATCTCACACAAGGTAATTAGGATTTCCCGTTGCTGCTTGGCTTAATTATGAAAAACTTATTGAAGTGCATTTCTTCGGGAGTGTGAATGTTAAATCTTTTAAGAACATATTACTGGCTGCTTTTCCTAATTTGAGAGTTTTAAGTTCATCAGTATCTCCTATGTAACGTTCTTTAATATTTCATGCAGGCATAGTGTTCTAAAAATGCAATCAAGGATGTGAAAGGCTTTTCAACTATAGAGGATAATATCGCAGGTGCCTATCCTTTGCAGCTCAAGCTTTCTGTTCAGAGGGAGATGAATTCATTGAAAGTTTGTTGAACCAAAGTTTTTGGTTATTAAGCTCTGTCTCTGGTTATTAACAAGATCAATGTTCACATTGATAAGCCAGATTCGTTATACGGCTCCACCATGTGTTGGTTAGAGTTTGTTGAACCAAAGTGTTTTACTTCAACCTACTTAGTTCATCTTCCTCATTAAGCCAAATTATGTTTTCTTTGAAAAAAATGTTATTTGCAAATTCGACTTCCTTGCGATTATAAAGGTTTCATATTTTGTACAAAAAGCACAATTGGTGTATAATTTGAACAGCAATTTATAGAGTTGAAGTGTCCAGCAGCAAATTAGAGGGTGAAAGTGTCCATTCATGATGAAAATGTTAATTTGGTTGTATTGATGAATAGAATATGCATGTACATACCATATTTACCCATCAATGTCAAATGGAAGGTTGTTCATATATCAGTTTCATTTCCGAACATGCTATGGTTTCATGACTAGTGAAAGTATTTTAAGAATAGCATGATTACTTAGGTTTATTTTTTAAAAAGTAAGGGTTAGAAGTCTGAAAGACAAGACAAAACATCTTTGACTCATTTAACTACATGACTGATGGGAATCTACTGGCTTCGGGCTTCGAGAGCAAAAAGATCAAAGTATTATATTTTCCAATAAGATAATTATCATATGTTTTCATTAATCATTCTTTTTTTTATTTTGTTGATAATCACTATCATCTATCGATATTCTTTTATTTATGTACAATTCTTTTATATGGATGTGATTTTTAAATTTATTTTTCATTAATTAACATGTAATTACGTTAACACCATAAGAACGGACAAAAATTCCATTGACCCATATTAAGAGCAAAACTTAAAAGAAGTTAAGTTGAGTATCATTTTGATAAGCCTAAATCATGAATTTGATAGAAGGCTTTCCTTTGATTTTTTTTTAAACCAAGAAATTTTAATTCAAGAGATATCTAATATTACGAGGCTTTGTACTATCTATAATATTTAAGATTTGATCTCTTAATTCTTGTATATATATATTTAATTATTTAACCACTCCATTATTTACCAAATAATAAAAAATAAAATTCTCTAGCACTATTTTGAATATCACATTAACAGTGATATTTTTATCACTTTGTTATAAATTTATGCTTTTAATCATTCTTTATTTCTAACTCCAAAAACAATAATATATATACAAATGATTATATCTAAATATAGGCTTTTCTTAAAAATCATTTCATTTCTAAATGGTCATACAAATACTTAATTTAGATAGAGTATCAGACAATTATATTAAAATAATTTAAAATAAATTTTTGTATTATATATCCCACTAATTTTGCAAGAATTTCAAATTTCAACTGTAAATTTAAAATTTATAAAGAATATAAATATAAATTTTATGAAATTGAAATTTTAGACATTAAATATGTCATTGAAATTTTATTTCTTTAGTCATATAAGCTTTTTTTTATTTATCTATATTTAGAGAATCAAAAAAGAATTTATTAGATTTTTTTCAAATTTTATTCAGTAAATACTATAAAACCAATTAGTTTATTATCATTTTATAAAAAAGAAAAATTTACAAAAAGAAAGTGATCTTCCCAAATCTTTAATCTATAACAATCAATTAAACTAATTAATTTCAAAAAGGATAACAAAATTATACTATTTGCCAATTTAATATTAAAAATTAAAAAATTTTATAACATATTTGAATATATTTCCTTATGATTAAGAATCAACAATTTATATAAAAAATAATATATTTTGAAGTATACCAATTTTAGATTCCATATTTCAAATCTATAACTCCAATTAGCTTAATTAGTATAATCAATGAATTGAACTATAAAAAAGAGGTAAGATTATGGTTATATGAAATCATAAATTGTAAAATACTTCTTTAAATTTCATAATAACTTGACATTGGAATTATCACCCATTTTGTCATAAATTATACTTTTAATGGAGATAATAATATATATACAATTAATCATGATTAAATAAAAAATTTCCTTGAAAACCATTTCAATCTTAAATTGCTGATTTTATAAATTTGAAATTTATGTTCACACACACAGAATTAAAATTTTGTCAAATTTAATTCCAACTTACATATCAATTCCTTCGTTCAATTTTATCAATTATTTTTTATATAAGTTTTCTATCTTCTTATATTTAGAAAATCAAAATATTTTATTAGCTTTTTCTAAAATTTTATTCTGCAGATAACAAATAAGGAAACCTACACTTCCCATATCTTTTATCTATAACAATCAATTAAACTACGTGATATCAAAAAGGTTATGAACTCATATCATCCACCAATTTAATATTAAAAACTAAAATATTTTGATAGCATATTTGAATATATTCCTTATGATTAGGAAACAACAATTTGTATAAAAAATAATATAAATATAAATATTGAAGTATACCAATTTCAAATTACATATTTCAAATTTAACTCTAATTGGCTTGATTAGTATAATTAAAGAAGCATGTAGAGAGATCCTCTATTATCTATTCCATTGATAATCCATTAATTCACAAAAAATGTGAATTTAGCATATCTTAAACAATTCTCACATCTTAGTCTAGTGAAAGATGAAAATAAATCTATGCTCTACTATGATTATAATTCTCTATAGACCATAAGAGTTCTTACTCCTTTCATACATTGGGTACTAAATTTAGTAAAATTTAAACAATTCTCCAAGAATATTATCATATCATTAAAACTAAAGAAAGCACTTAAACAATCCTAATTATCATTAAAGCTAGAAAGCAAAACATTATGTATCAATATGATAGGCCTTGAACATTTATAATCCTTCAAAACACTTATCTCTCAATTTCACCAAATCAACCAATGCCCTGTGGAAAAAAATACAATATTGAATTAGATAAAATTAAGGCACTAATCAAATTTTCTCATCATTCAACTCCATATCTCATACTATATTGGTGGATCTAAAATACGCAGTCACAAAATCAATAAAAACTAAAAACCATACGATAACATACAATGTCAAAAAGATTGTGATGAAAAAGAACCATTTGTACTAATATATACATTTTATCTAAATTTTTCATATATACAAAGGCTTTGGTTGAAAATCTTCTGTTACAGACAAGAAAGGCAAATTTTGAGAGTTTCCAAGATAGGCTCTGGTTCTCATACAATATCCTATATTTTTACAGGCTTTGGTGACACAATAATTTTTGGGAACACAAACTGGACAAGCCCAAGTATAACTTAAGAGGTAGATATTTTTTAACATTAAAAACAATCATAAAGGCCTAAAACATATACATACATTTTGTATTGGTTCAGCAAGAACCTCCTAGCATTGGCTCAAATCTTTCCTTAAGTGAGTTTCATTAACCTCAATCCAACATGAAATACTATTTAATAAAATAATAATGAAGTCAACATGAAAACAAATAGTCTTTTCTTTAGATTTGATGAGAAACATGAGAAACTTGCTCTACAAGTATGCAACTATTACTTCACTGCAGCTTCTTATATCCATCATTCTCAAATGAAGTGAATGATAGTCAATGCAACCAAAATATATTGTATAAGCACTATAGCAAAATAATTGTGCACATTCTAATAGACCAGCAATGAAGCTCCCATTTTAAATTGAATACTTGAACCTTTGATATCCCTTGAAGTGAACGTTTGCAGGCAAGAAGAGAATGTCCTATTCCTACACCCATGTTCCTCAACACAATTGAATCAGTCAAGTCCCACTACAAGTATAGCCAAAAAGGAAATTATTGCGCATAACAATCACCATATTGAGTTATACTAAAAGGTTTACAAACTTAAAAAAGTTAATGAAAAATTATTTTCCAGAATATAACATTTTAATTAAAAAAATAAACACTTTCTAATAACCAGCCTCTGAAAATACAGCAATTCTATCATAGTTCAAATGCATTGATGTAAGAAATAGAAGAGAACATATGAAAACAAAGAAAGGAACACAGTAAATCTAAATTGGAATAGGTCTTGCTTGCCAGCGTGAGATAGGTAACTTCATGCCTAGGTGAGATGGACTCCCATTAGCCACTCCAAGATTACCTTCACTATTTTCAAAATCAATCAGATTCACTTTGTTAGGCATGGTTGAGGATCCAATCTCTCTAAACTTAGTGATTTTCTTAAAATTTTGAAATTGGAATAGCATGAATCTTTTATATGATAAAAATCTAACAACATACATTAGTTACAAATTCTATGTTTAAAAACTCGCTAAATTAACCTAAAGATACGTAGCCTCATATGTCCCTATCAGAATCAATCAATATATTGTTAAATTGGATAAGCGAATGAAAATTTCTAGCCATGTAGTCATGAGTTTCCATTTAATTAGTGAAAGTAATGTAATTAGGATAACAAAAGAAGCAATAAACTCATCAACAAATGTACCATCAACTAAATTTAATATTAGAAATCCTAAACAAATAACAGTTTTAAGGAAATTTTTAAGAGTTAAGATGAAAATTCTATTGACTATATAAAAAAATAAAAGATCGATCAAATATATAAATAAAAATCCTAATTGGTGGTCTTCAAAGAAGAAGAAGCTCAAGCATATACAAGAATATTATCGGATTTTAAAATTATAAAAAAAAGAGGAAATAGGAACAAATATTAAGAATAACTTTACTATTTTTGAAACCATGCTAAATATTTATTGATATTGAAATATTAGAAATTTAGAACCAAAAATTAGAAAAAGAGAACTTAGAAAGTGAAATTTAACCTAGGAAATCAAAGCATTTGAAATAGATGGCGATGATAGTGGACAATGAAGTAAGCAAACATAATGGTGGCAGCTTTGAGAAGTCATCGTGGGAAATGAAGCAGATCATTGCTATTGGAGAAAGCTAGTGAAAGAGTAAGAAGCAATAGAAAAGCCATAGGGATAGCAATGTGGCAAAGAGAAGCCATGTAACAATGGCATCATGGATGAGGGCTTAAGATAGAGTTCGTGAGTGGCGTTGAGTGGAGACAGGGGCAGAGACAAAGATCGACAAAAGCCACGCAACAATAGCATTAGGGATGGGGGCTTTAGATGGAGTTCATCATTGGTGCTAAGTACAAAGACATAGGGAGAGATGGAGACAAAGACCAGTTTGAGAGAAGTGCACCAAACAAAAGGAAATGATATTATTTATATTGAGACAACAAATGGAAAGAAAAAATTGTTGAAGAACAATATAGCAAAATTCAATCAGAAATTTGCACTCAACCTAAAAGCAATCTCAAAGGAGTTACTATCATCATTTAATTTGACCATATGTCTAAGGTGAGTTACCCATAAATAAAAGTAGGGTATTATAGCCTTTCCCATAATTACTTGATGATTTTTTGCTTATGCAAACTTTGCCTTTTTTTCTTCATAGCAATTGTTATTCATACTTTCAACATCAATATTATTAAGTAATGTAAATAAAAATAATATATTTTCATTTTATTATAAAAATATTTTAAATATGATATACTTCTAATGTAAAAGTTATTAATTAAATTAATTAATTATATATTATTTTATTTTTTCTATTTACCATTATTATTTATAATTCAAATGCTAAGATCATTTGAGTAATTAGATATAACATATGATATTATAAATAAGCTATTCTAATAATAACAAAAGTATTTAAAAATTGAAATCAATTTTTTTCATACCAATTTATATTTAATATTTTAATTAAATATATTGTCATTTATGTTTAATTAATATATCTTCGAAAATAAATGAAAGTTTATCATGGTAAAAATATTCTAATTCTAAAACTAACATAAAAGAGTTGATTATGTGTGCTTTTACTTCATAGGAAATTTATTATTTACAAGCCTATATATATGTGCTTATAAAATAAATACAACATTTAATTTTAACACTTTTATAATTTTTTTACATACATAATTTTCATTGTTGAGTTGTATTCCATTTATGTGTTCGAAGTGAAACTTCTTCAAATATGTGTATCTAAAAATTTTTTAAAATATGTTTACTTAAACAGTGAATGAATTTAATGGTGGAATCAAAATAGAGCATTTATAGGCAAAAATGAATTTATACAGTGTTAGGTTAAAAATTTAAGAATCATTAGCCGAATAGAAAATAGAAAATGTTAGAGCTTGTCCATGCATTCATACGGATATATTCTAAATTTCTGATTATAAATATAAGAATAATTTTTTTATTATAAAAATAATGAATTCTTGATGGCAGTGTTTATTTTACAGTTGAAGTTTATAAATAATTTTTTTAACATAGCAAATATATATAGTGTAAGTTATAAAATCTTAATAAACTTATGTTAATATCTGTTTAATTTGATTTAAAATATAGAAATTAAAATTTGAAATAAAAGTGTTTAAAAATTAAATAAATAACTTTAATTTTAAAATAAAAATTAAAAATGACATCTAATTGATTTAATTAATACCTTCTATATATTAAATAATTATCTTACTTAAAGTACTTTTATAAAAAAATAAAATATATCATATTATAATTATATTACTTAGTGATATTATTTTTTAAGTTACAATTGCAAATAATACAGGTAAAAATATAATAAGATAAAAAATTATGAATGACAAATCAAATAAAAATAAGGGAAATAATATGTAATTTATAAAGTAATAAAAGCAAAAAATAAAATAATTAAATAATTTAATTATATTAAATTTTTAACTTACTTAAAATGTTTTTATAATAAAAATATATTATATTTTATCTATACTATTTAGTGATATTAACATTTGAACTACAAATAAAAGGATCAAATAAGATAAAAATGAATAATACACAACGAAGCTAATAAAAAAAATAGAGAAACTACAAGTGAATTGTAAAGTTTTTGAAAAAAAAATCAAATGATTTATATTTAATTGAAAATATAGTAGCTGAAAATTAATAGATAAAAATATTGATAAATTTTAAAAAAATATATTTGACTTCAAGTTTTAAACATTTTTTTAAAATGTAATTTCCAATTAATTAACTTAATTAATACTTTATATATTTAAATTTTAACTTATATAAAATATTTTTATCACAATAGTAAAATATATCACATCATATATATTACTTAATAATATTAGTGTTTGAGAAAAAGAGTAGATATGAAAAATTTTTAAAAAATAAAATCATACATCAAAGCAAATAAAAAGAAAGAGAAATAGTGTGTGAGCCATATAATAATGAGTTAAAAATAAAATATACAGTTAAATGAATAAATTAAATTAAATCTTTAGATTATTTAAAATATTTTTATAAAAAACTTATTGTGATATATCTATTTTAGAAAGTGATATTAATATTTGGATTGTAAATAGTGACAATAAATATGAAGAAAAAACGTAATAGAAGAAATAAAAAGTTCAAAATAGTGAGTTAAACTATAAAGTGATAATAATTAAAAAGTAGAATATGAAAGTATGTAATTAAATTAAACATTTAACTCATTTAAAATATTTATAATAAAAAACATATTATATAATATTTTTTTATAATGATAGGATTTATAATTCACTTAATATGTATATTTATATTTATATAAAATTTCGGATGTGAATCTCAAATATGATGGGAGTAAAACTTCCAAATCAACATCAAGTATCATATTGCATTATAATTATATTCTTGCAATATGCCCAGTGCCCACTAGCCTTGTTTCCTTTTCTTCATCGATTGTATTCGGTGAATTCTAAGGTGTCCCTGGGATTTGGTGCCCGGGGTAATGTGGCAAAATACAAACCACTGGATGAGATTACTAAGTCAATGCTAAAATTTTTGTAATCTCATCTAGTGACTTGTATTTTGCCACACCACCTCGGGCACTAAACCCCTAGGGGCACCATAGCAAGCACCATTGTATTTCCTTTCAAAGAAAATAAAATTTGTTCAGGGAGTGATTTGCAATTTAAAAAATAAGAGACAAGACAATTGTTAAAATACCGGCTTTATTCTGACTTAATTGCCTCTGTCAATAAAATTCGAAGGCATTGGCTACTATCAATAAACCCTAAACACCAAGCAAGGGACGGAAGTACAGGCCAACTGTAAATTGGTATACAATAGGTTTTGAACTTTTGATGGGTCTTTGTTCTTTTCTTCCTACACTAGTAAAAGGGAATATAATATTTAAAATAAAAATTATGTCAAATTTAGTGTTACAATTTCATCTTATACAAGTATATATTCAATAAGAAAATTACATAACAAAAGAAAACTCTCTTTCAATTCTAAAAGCATTTCACAATTACAATGGAATCTTGATATACTTGACACAATGCTCACTCGTACTTTCAAGGAATGACCGACAAGTTGGCAATCATGATTTCTGTTATATTGGATCCTTTATTGAATTGGAAAAACCAATAAAAAGGTACCACAAAGAAATAATAAAATATAATATAGAATGAGTTAGATTGCATTATACCTGTAGGAATTTCTATGCACAAATCACATATATTCTTATGAATGCTTTGGAATTTGAATTTGACATCTATTTCCCAGTTTGGTTGTGACATGATGCTATATATCTTGACAACAATTCTAACAAAATCCAATGGGACTATTATGGGATATGGCTTACAATTTTTCAAAGGGATATCACGGTCCTGAATTTCTTTGCTCTAGAAAAATCGTTGTTTCTTTCCACCTTTCAATTCTTTTCGCAAAATCCTCCCGGAAGACTAAAAGATTATGAGTTAGCAATTAAGTTCAGCAACCAGCTAGAGCAAGACAAAATACAAATGAAATATTAGTTTTAGTGCTAATAGAGATTTGCTAACCGAACCTGGAAACATTTCTCCATCAATTCATGTGCCCCTCTACATTTATACATAACAATATAAACAATTTAAGTTCAACAGAATCCAATCCAATCCCATAGAGTTTAAGTCTTAACATCAATACAAAACCAGAAGGAACCAAAAGCAGAAAACTTTGAATAGGTACCAAACATTAACTATAAGTGTGTGCTCATTTTGTAGTGCAATATCAATTTCTCTAAATCCTCTTTCCATAAGCAACGTCAATAGACTCTCTCTTGCTGTGCTTTCTAATTCTTCTTCAGATTCCCACATCAAACTTAAAGTAATCAGCAAACTGCATGTTGTGCTCATAATCACACTAAGTATTTCCATGGCAATATCATTCATTAATAGGCAAATTAGTTAGGAACATGAGTCAAGAAATTTTACGTGTTGATTTGTAGATTGCCTATGGTGACCTGGTGAAGAGATTAGCTCAAATAATTAAAAAAAATTACAAATGAATATACCCGTAATAACCAAAGAAAGAAGAGAGACTTAATAAAGTTGCTTAAAATCCGAGACAAAATCTACAGACAGAAAGAAAAGAAAAATAACAATACCCCCCCCCAAAAAAAAACATATTAAAGTTCATAAAACTCGTTAATAATCAAGTCTTCAATTTTTCCCCCCGTATTGTAGCCAATGGTTTGTCTTCAATGAACCCTGCATTATACAATAGCAACAGGGGAAGGCTGTTGTGAGGAGCAGGATTAGAAGAGAAATCAAGTCCATAAACTTATCATATATTGTGGTGAGCTGAGTTGTTTAGAATTCTATGTAATGAAAATGCCCCCATACGTCTTTGAATTCCTTGATTTTCAATTTAAAAGGGAAAGATATTATAGTAAATATCATGAATTTCTTCACTTGATGCTTAGTCATGCTTAAACTATTTCAATGTTCTGTAAAATATCCTGAAAGACATTAAAGAAAGCACCGCAAAAAGACAGAGATGCTGATGAAGTCACTCACCAATGAAAGAATAGGCTTTGGAAAGGCTCTCTCAAAAACTTGAATGGTAGCTAGTCTCTGCTGAATTGGATTGAAGGTTTTTTGAAGCCACAATGGCTGCTACACCAAGCTTTCATACCCACTCTTATTGAATAGTTTTATTAATATACACAATTTTACTTTATCATTTACATAAAAAATTTTAGATGTTTATAATATCATTTATATAAAAATTGAGCAGTTTTATTAATACACACAATTTTCTTTCACTTCCACGCGGAACAATCTAAATCAAACACAATTCTTTAAAATTAAAAAAAATTAAAAAAATGCTTGTACTGATGAAGATGTATGGAAATTTGAAGTTTGTTGGTAAACTGAATCAGAAACTCCTCATTTAATATCCTAAGAACACATCATTCATCTCTATATTACAAAGTTCTTTCCAATAAAGACTTATAGAAATATAGATTAAAAAAAATATCATTCCTGATTTTCACCTTTAATCACAGTCTAAGTTTTGAGATAAACTAAACACTTGAAAGTATCAAAGTCTACAATATAAACTAACACTTGAAAGTATCAAAGTCTACAATCAAAAGGTCAAGTTGACAGTCCACTCCCCTGATTAAAATCAAAGAGTAGCATAAGTGAGTTGTACTACGTCCACAACTCGAGGATATAACAAAAGCTAGTTCCATTCCATATATAACTTACATGTAAGGGGTTCAAATAGTGATGGCACTGACCATATATCCACCTTCTGTCAACTGATAAATGTCAAAGTGACCATATATCCATCTTTTATAAAGAAAATAGCAGCTTCTTGGACCTGCAGAGGAAGATAGCTTTTCTATCATATAAATGTTCCATATTTTGAGCTTATTAATCAAGCGCACACTATATCAAAATGATGAGGCAGTATCTTGCGTTGAAAATGGAAATTGCAAAAAAACTCATGATTAAATGCCACAATTTCAGTCAGACTATGAGAATAATTTAGTATATAATGATCTTTAAATAATTAGTTCTAATTGAGATTGTTGTAGAATTAGAAAATAAATATAGGAATGAAGTTAAAGTCAAGAAAAAAGTGACATACTTGTAACAAGGGACTTGCAGTTGGATCATCAGTTTCAATTGAGATTGTTGTACGTATAGACATTAAGACATATCCATTACCTTGAGAAGGAAAATGAAAAAGCATCATTCACAAGGAACTTTAAGACACTTCTTAAGAGTATGGGAAAAGATGACCTATCAAAACTCAGTTTTAATAGAGGGCACAAGAGATATTTTTCAAGTCATAGTGCTTTTTTATTATGAATCAAATAATTAATTATTTGAAAAAAAAGCAAAACTTGTTACAAGGACAATCCTCAACTGTGAACTAGTGTCACCACAAATCACCATGCAACCTCAAAAGCAGTACAATAAACTAGTGTCACCACAAATCACCAATGCACACCTCAAAAGCAGTTACAATAATAAAGGGATTAAAAATCAACTTGGCGAGGTAAGTTAAGTTGACATTAATTTAGTTTGTAATTTGCCTTTGTTGATGAAAAGAAACTGCTTACTCTTGAATAAAAAATAAATAAATAAAATATGCAGCAATCAAGTGTAATATTTGGGTTCATATAAAAATTATGACCACCACACACGCAGATTTAAATTAGAGATTCTGTCAATCTTTACAACAACAAAGTTAAATTTTCAAAATTAAGCCAGATAAGATTGATAATTCAATAGGAACCATCTGACCAATCTAAACACTAAAATTGTCCGAGCTCAATTTTAAATAAAAGAAACCAAGATAAATTTCCTAATATAAATATCAGAGAAAAAATAATGCTTACGAGACTTCATACACAGCCTGTCATATATGCTTTGGAGATTCAGATAAAAGATATTTATATTACAGAGGATGATTTGAATGAATACTGCAATCTCTACTCATATGCATATCCAATGGCTTTATAAATAAAAGGAAAAAAAATATACCGTTCAACCAAAACCCATCACAAAACAATAAATATCGGACATAGTTAATTCAAAAAACCTTGCCATCAAATATAATCACCGTTTTCTGAATTGGTTAAAAACAATAGAGAAGAAGCTGTGGTAGGCTTATTCTAATGGATAACAGAAGCTCATTAGATTCATCAACACATCCGAAGCATGGGACTTTCCCACAACCAAGCATATATTTAAAGATCCAAACCAATATGAAATATAAGAAACACAATAAAAATTAAAACAATGCTTCCAAAGAATCGTAGCTAATATAGTGATGGCAAAAAATCCAAGAACATTCGTTACCTGTATTATGGGTCGGGAATGTTTCCAAGGGTACGAAGGCTTTCTGCTTGAAGTCAGAACTATCAAATTTGAAGATTCCAAAACAAAAATATAATACTTGAACAAAAATAAATCCTTATAAAACTATAGAAAATTAACTCACAAATTCCCGAACAAAATTTTTCTGCCACAATTTGGAATTTTAACTCGGTCAGATTCATAGTAACTCATACCAAAGGAACAGAGCAACACAGAACAAATCAATCGAAAACAAAAATAACAGTAAAATGCGTCCCCAGAGAAGCAGGTACGTAGGACGGATTGAGCAGCGAGTTCCCAAACAGGATTAGACTCTTTACCCCTGGACTCCGGCAATCCAAACCGGGCACCGAGCTTCAATGACATGCTGCAAAATTTTCCTTCGGGATTCTCTCACCAATTGGTCCGAAGCCTCAAGAATCACTGAGTCTTCTATGCCGTTCTTGGCTAAAACCTTGGCCACACCCATACCTGAAGAATCAGCCAGATCAGACTTTTACCGAACAAATCACGGGGGAAAGAAATGTTACGTATTAGGTGGACAAAATCTTACATCCAAGAGAAGGTTTATATATGAATTTTATCTTATATAAAGTAATAAAAAAAAGAAATGGTAAATTTATAGACGTGAGGTGAGTCAAAGTTACTATAAAATATTGGATTGCGAAAATATTTCATGAGGGCCTAACTCAAGTTGGATAATTTTAAGGGATTTATTTTTATATTTATTTCCAATGATTATATTTTAAAGAATTAAATTTATGGCTCATAAATAGTGTATTTTTTCCTTAATTTTATAACAACAACACACGCCATCAATAACTTCCTCTGGAAGACATTTCTTTCCTGCTTATTAAGATTATATTTCCTCCTACTTAGATCGTGTTTCCTGTGCATTTTTTAAAACAGATAAACTTATTAAATCTTAAAAAAATTATTGATTTAACCTCTTGGGAAGTTTGAATATTCTTCAATGACATTGACCTCCATCACACTTTAAAACTATAAAGTCATTTTATTAACAAGAAATTCAAGATGGAAAAAATCATAGTGGTGGCGATTCTCACCGAAGATACCGGCTTCGACAATGATAACGGAGGAGCGAGAGTGATTGGGAGTGAAGATTTGCACGAACGAGCTGCAGCGTTGAGGGGAGGTGAATTTGTGGAGATTTGCAAGTGAAGAATGGGAAGAGTGATGATTTGCTGGCAAGAACTCGGCTGCAATTTGTTTGTCTTGGACCAGCTTAAATAAATTTTCGCTTGTTTAATAAATTTTATCACTAAATCGTTGTTTTAAGTGACAAGATTATTATTGTTGCTGAAAATCATATTTTTTTTGTAGTAAGACCATCACAATTAGGCAACAAATTTTAACTATTGCCTATTCTTCATTATAGGAAACACTTTTGAAGGATTGGTGTTCCAAAATTTTTAATCAATAAAGGATGACAATGATAGAACAATTGAAATATTAATATTATGCAAACAAAAAAATTTTGAAATCAAACTTATAATATGTAAAAGCCACAAAATTCAAAATAATAACTATTCAAGAGATAACTTATAATTGGTTAATTTCAAATTCAAACTACATATTAAAAATTCAAAATGACCAACAAAGTAATAATATAGGTGGCTATTTAACATGCAAGAAGTGCTCACCATAAATTCTATGCTAATTGTTCAGACAACTTGCATCTTAATTGAACTTTGTCAACATAAGATCGTAATTATATAAATTATGGGTTAAACGTTCACAACTTCAAATACAAAAAGATAAATAGATAAATAAAAACGAGTGGGAAAAAATAGTTGCTTTACAAACTAATGCTGCCCTGAATGGTTGCATCCAATGCCAATTCTCCATTGATCCACTTCTTCGGAGTCTCAATACTAATGCTACCTTGGATTGTTACATCTAATACAAGTGCTGAGTTTTTTGCAAAGACTATGGTATCTTTGGCTAATCCTAGTTGTTGGAACTTAGGACACGTGGCAGTCAGAGGTAATTTCATGTGGCAGAGTTGCAGAGTTCAGAAAAATCGTAAGAATGATTCTAGAATAAGTGATGACAACGAATACCAATTTAATCGGTGTCCAAGTCAGCTCCATGTAAAAAGTATGGCCATAAGAAAAAACCTAAAAGAGAAAAAGAAGAGGAAAAAAAAAAAGAATTTGTATTGTTTTTGCACTTTATGGTTTGGATTGACAGAAAAGAGGAGGGAAAGGATTCATAAGAAAAAAGTACAGTAGAAGAAATTCCTTCCGTTTGAATTTTCAAGTGAAATTTGAAGAGAAAAAAATGTTAACAGAAATTAGACATGGATTCCATATAAATTTTGTTCTCCCCACATATGGAGAGAAATTAAAAGAGAAATTCACAAATCAAGTTTATGGCATCCGACATAAAAGTAAACATGAAGTAGCTAGACTAACTAAATTTATTTATCTTTATTCTATAGTTCCCTGGTGAGTATTGCTTCTTTCCTTACTAAGTATTGACAATTCCCTGTACTATATTTTATTATTACTTGAATTATAACTAAATTACTAGGTAGTTGTTTGTTCTGACTCTCTAAATAAATGCCAGAAACCAATATTTAAAAAATGTTTATATTAAAAAATTAACTTATATAAATTAACCTTCATTTGAGTTTAACACTAAGTAGAAGATTATTTGTATTAATAGATTTTATTAATATATAATATTATCAAATTTTAAATGAGTTTAATATTATAAAAATAGAAAATAAAAACATACTATTTTTCTCTTTATATCGTGCTATATCCATATTTTTTTAGTGAAATTGGTAGCAGAATCATAAATAATAGGAGTATGTATAAAAAAAGATGAATATATGATGAAGCAAATAAAAAGAAACCAAACATTGTATTAACTATAAAATGCAAAAGTTTAAAATTTAGTCAATAAATTTAATTAAATAAAAAAATTTAATTATTTAAAAATATTAAAAATAAAAAATATATGGTATTATATCAATATTATTCAATGCTGTTTAAATTATAAATAATATGAGTGTATATGAAAAAAAATAAAAATGTATAATTTAGTAGAAAAAAATAAAAAAATAATGTGGAAGTTATAAAATTATAGCAAAATATTAACTACTGTATATTTAATTTGGAATATGCCATGTAAAATTTGGTATAAAAATATTAATTATTTTTAAATAAATAATTTAATTTTATTTTTAATATTTTTATTAAAAATAAAATATATACTTAATTATTCTATTTGTAATTTTTACATTAATTCTTAATTATTAAAATATTCTATTATAAAAATAAATATCTCACACTATATTCATAATATTTAATAACATTATTATTTATTTTATAAATAATAAAAGTGAACATTAAAAAATATGCAAAATGTTAAATAAAATAAAAAGAAGACATGATATGTCTCTTATAATTATCGGTAAATTTAACTTTTAGAAATCAGTATAGGCCGATTTTAGAAATTATAACTTCTTTCTTTAGATTATTTAAGAAAATAAATTATTATTTCTAAATTTTCTATTTAAATTTAAAATAAATTTTTCATATTTTTAATATTTTTAAAAATATGAAATAAAATATATTACTAATTTTTTAAAAATTTATTATTCTATAATTTAGATATAAAATATTATTAAAAATATACAAATAAATTGAAGGGTGTTATTATCATCTAACTGTATTAAATTTCTTTCTCCTTTTTTTTTATTCAATCAAATAAAGAGAATAATTTCTCTCTCATTTCTTTCTTTTCTATTTTCTTGTTAATCAAATAAAATAAAAAAACTATATTTTCTCTTCTCTTCTCTTCTTTCTCTTTTTATTTCTTTCTCTTCTTATTTCTCTTACACGCAACCAAATCCTAAATTTTGAATTTTTTTTATTTTTTTAATAAATTTAAAATTTTCTTTTCTTTCCTCTCATTTTCTATTCTTCCAAACATAGGGGTAAATAATTTTGATGAATGATTAAAAATTAATAATTATAACATTAAATAAAATTATTTTAAAATTGAGAGAAATGATTTACATTTTTATCTTGAATTTTATTTCGCAACGTATGATTTTATTTCTTTCTTGCCTGTTGGTCCACTTAATCTATCTGTTTACTTGTTTATACATTTAAAGTCCGTAATTGACTGTACACGTGTTGTGCTAATAGAAATTAATTCCCGCTTAAATTTCATTGCTTTTGTCTTCTTCTGTTTGCTTTATTTGTTTTAATTATTACTTGTTTCATTGCTTTGCTTGCTTCATACTTGAGTTGCTGGAGGTGTTTATTTAGTCCACTTCCCGTGACTTCGTAACGTATCTGTTCCATTGTTTCTTGGGAAAAATGCAAAAAACCTCACTTGAACGATGAGGTAGTTGGATTTTTACCTTTTTGAACTTTAAAAACTTGAATTTATCTCCAGTAACTTTAGGAAACTTGAATTTTACTCCTACTGTCGAGAAATCGCTATTATCATATCCTATTTACTAGTGGTTAAGAACCGTCGTTATATTTACTAGTCTACCAGCGATTCATAAACTGATGTTATAATTTTCTAGTTACCAATGATTTTAACCATGCTAAGTGCATAGAATCACCGCTAAGTGTTGCAGTTATTATTTTTCTCACGGTTGGGGTGTAAAATCCAAGTTTCCAAAGTTAAGGAGTAAAAATCCAACTATCCCATAGTTAAGGGGGTTTTTTGCATTTTTCCCTTGTTTCTTTATGCTTTGTTTCATTTTTTTCAACTTATAGATTTTTTATTTCTTAAAATAATATTTTTAATTTTTATTATCTTCAATAAATAATCTTTCACTTTATTCATTTTAATAATATTTTACTATAAAAATAATTTAAATATTTAATTTTATTGAATTACTTAACAATATTTTATTTTATTTTTAATCTCATAATTTTATAATTTATGTACTATTTTATTTTTTATTTATTTTATTATGTAAATTTTTATTTATTTTTGATTAAATACTAATATTATGAAGTACAATGAATATAATACAGTATATTTTATTTTTATAATAGAAATATCTTCCATTACGGTGCGTATTTTGCCAGCCAGATGTCCACCATTTCTGCATCCATTTTCCCGCCCAAACATTTCACCTATAATCTTTATTTTTTATGTAATTTTCAATTGATTATGGTTTTATAATTTTTATAGTACTTTAATTCTTATCATTTTTATTATTTGCAACATAAAAATTATATTTTTGATAGTATATATAAAAATTATATTATATCTTTATATAAAAAATATTTAAGGCACATTAATATTTAATTTAATTAAATTACTTAACAATATATATTATATTTTTAATTCGTATTACCTAAGATCTCACACTATTATTTTTCTCATTTTTATTTATTTTATTATATATTTTATTTTTATATAAATTTTTATTATTTTCAGCTAATGTGCAAAATGTCATTAACAATTAACAAATATAAATATAAAATGATATATTTTCCTTCCATAGTAAAATATTCTAAATAAGTATCACTTCACACAAGTAACACTTCATACTTCATACTATAGCAATATTTCATTGCATGTTTTTATTTTTTATTATTTACAATGCTAATATCATGCACTATTTTTTTCCTTTATTTACTTCATTGCATTCATTTTTCTTTATTTATTTTGTTCCCTCCTATTATTTATGATTTATTTTCTATTTCTTAAATCATATTTTAATTATTATTAATTTACACATATAATTAAATAATAAAATAAAAAATATTAGTTTAAATAAAATAGAGAAATAATAACTTCTATTTGTTTAAATAATAATAGAAATAAGTATGAAAATGAAGGAGAAGAGTATGTGAGTTATAAAAAATAGAGACAAGAATTAATGATATAATATGTAATTAAATAATTTAATTAAATAAATTAATAAATATTTTATTTTATAATAAATAAAATACATAATTATTAGCATAAATAATAATTACTAACATAAATATAATAGTAAATATTAACTATTATTTTATTAAATAATAATAGAAATTAGTATGAAAATGAAAAAGAATAGTATGAGTTATAAAATAATATAAGAATTAAAAATATAATATATTTTTAAATAATTCAATTAAATTAAATCAAAAACTTATTTATAATATTTTATAATAAAATAAAATATATAATTATTAGCATAAATAATAGCTACTAGTGTAACTATAGCACCAAATAATAAATATTATTTTATTAAATACTAACAAGCACGAAAATTAAGGAAAATAGTATGTAAGTTATAAATTATATAAAAGTTAAATATTCACTATGCAATAAAATAATTTGATTAAATTAAATGAATAAGTTAATTTTAATATTTTTAATAAAATAAAATACAAAAATTAGAAGAATAAATAATAAAAATTTTAATAACTTATTTTTAATATTTTATATTATATTATATCTATTTTATTTAGTGATATTAATATTCAAACCGTAAAGAATAAAAATTGTGGTTGAGTTACAAATTTTTAGTGAAAATTTTATTTGATATATATTTAATTTAATTTCAATTATAGTACTTAAAAATTTATTTGAAAAAATATTCATAATATTTAAATAATTTTAATTTTAATTTTTATATACTTATTAAAGGTAGAATATTAATCAACCAATTTAGTATATATTTTATACTAAACTATTAACTCAAACTCTTTTTATAATGAAGAAATAATACATTTTTATCATAAATAATTTAATATAAAAATAATAATATCACAATTATTATATTGTAAAAATTTTATATTTATATCATTAGAAAATTAATATATATCCATGCGAACGGACAGGTCTTTTAACTTGTTTTTTGTCAAGCCAGGAACCTTGAGTTAGTCACGTGAGCATGACAAACAAATTAATTTATGATAACAATTACTTGTCATCTCAAGGAGAGATTAAAAAAAAAAAGTGCCGTTTTTTCCAATTGGAACTCAGATGGCGGTTTCTACAGTGTTCATTAATGTTTCACAACTTGGATAATGTGATAGATTTAAAAATTATTAAATTAAAATTATTTAATCATATAAATTAAAAAATAGATAATCATAATTAATAATTTAATTTAATTATTTTTAAATTTATCATGTTATTTTGAATTTCAAATTCTTTGGGAGTATGATAACAAGCACGAAACTTGGGTTAATCTTCCAGTCTACTGTGATGTTAAATTTTCAAATATTAACTAATTAATGTGGTAGTTTTAAAAATTGTTATATTGAAATTATTTAATTATATTTATTAAAAATAAATAATTATGATTGAATAATTTTAATTTCATAATTTTTAAACTTATTATATCATCCTGGATTTAAAAATTTTTAGAATACTATAGCAAGCACCAACTCAAATTAATCTTCCAATATATTGTGGTGTCAATTTTTTATATATTAATTAATTTGAAACTAGGGATATTCAAAATTTAAAATCCTTTTCTTTTATAAAAATAATATTATATTATATGTAATAAAAGTGAGATTTAGAATTAAGTTTTGAATACAAGTTAAGGGTTGTCAATAAATATAAAATAAGGAAATAAATTTATGAAAATTAATTTAATAGATATAAAAATGTAAAATTTTATTTTGAATTTTATTTATTATGTATAGCATTTTTATTTTATAAATATACATAAAAAATACAAAATTCCAGACCGACAAACTCACTCATTATTCATTAAAGACCATTAAACTTAGTATTTATCTATTTCTCTTTTGAAATTTTATCTGCAATTTATAATACTCTAATCTTTTTCATAAATTTCTACTGTGATGACATATTGTTACTTTAACCAATCGAAACTGATTTCATTCGTAACAATGGATGGATGTCATTGTGTTATGTCTCCACCTTGGGCACATAAATCCTCAGGGGTGTCTTAGAATCTCCACCTTAGCAATGAAGGATACTCGGGTAGTTTTGCTCTGCTTTTCCTTCCACTCTTAATGGTGTGCTCCCTGGGACCAGGAATAACAATCCCATGCTACACGATGTGGGGTTCACAAAGACAGACGAATTCGAGCACGTCAACTAAGAGCCTTGCTAACCTGGATACAAAATAAAATTTAAGAGAAAAAAATTTAGAATAACTTAAATAAAACAAGCTTAGCAGTTGGTATACGAGGGAAGCTGAAATTAACGGTTAGACAATCTACAAGCTGAATTCTCTTGATGGTTACATTTTTTCTACATATCCAATATTTTAAACTGGACACATATTTCATAATGCTTAAATTAATATGACTAAAATTTGAAATCAGCCAAAACTTGAACTTGAGCAGCAAAGTGTGATCCTTCCTTCTACATATTATTTCATAGCAATCAACAAAAGTATCATGAATTTGGGGGAAAGAAAACTAATTAGATATCCAACACCTCAAATCAAGTATCAAATTAAAATTTCAAAACAAGTATCAATCCACTGAAAGATGTTTTATCCTTGGATCCTTATATTGATAGAGACATTGCAACAAATGCTAAAGATATGGAAGAACAAGCAAAATAGGTATTGCAACTGAGTGAATGCTACAAATAGAATCATTTCAAGCCACAAGACTGGGGCAACCTGCATAATTAAAAGTGAATTAAAAACCACATGATATTAAGTAATATCCTCTTTACTCTCGAACTCATATATGTCTTACTTTAACTCCTTGTTACTTTGCTATATATGCTCGTATGCATGCCCATTTGGTTAATATTTAATCAACTCCAAAGATAGCTTCATCTTAAGGTAGAAATAGGATTGACAAGTTTAATTTGAACAACAAATTACTTGTATGTTTACTAATTTACAAATTGAATGTTTCAAATCTGAAAACACTAGTAAGAAATAAATAATTATCAATCATAAAAAGGAAAAGAGAAAGGAAGGCAACTACTAGGAAACAAATTAATAAAGAGTTTAAAGTAGTATTCTAAATGTTTTACTTTGATTAGAAAGATACTCGAATAAGAAATCCTACTTCATGGTTAGAGGGTGAAAGTATAAAAAAAAAGGGAAAAATGGATAAATGAAGATATGTTTTACCTTGATCAACATGGATTTTAGTTCAACATATTTGCAAGAGATCATCCAAAGCTACTTAAAATGAATATTTGCAAGCTCATTCGCAAATCGAACTTTTTTAATGCTAGCAATGAGTCAAGTTAAATTGAGCTAGTCTTAATTTAGGCTCAGTCCAATTTAAATTTTTTCTATTCAATCCAAGCCAATTTTTTCAATTTAAGTTCAACTTGAATTGATCTTTTTGAACAATTCAATTAGATTAATCAACTCAAATTAATTATAATAATAAAGTATTTTATTGATAATTTAATACCTTAAAATATTTTTGAAAGCTAATATCTTTACCATCTTAATAACAAATAAAAAAATATATAGATTGTGTATTATAAGCATATTTAATGTAATAAAATGACAATTTATTTTAAAATGCAAAACTACATTACAACTATGACTGGATTCTAAAAGATGAATTTATTTGAATTTTTCAATTTTTTATTGATACTCATTTATTGATTTATTGCATTTAAAAATCATAAGCCTTTTTTAAAAATTACAAGTGAAAAATCAATCTTATCCAATTATTTAACTTATAAATCTAAAATTATTAAGTGTTTGAAAGAATAAAATTTAATGTAAAAATTATTTACTTAATTATTAGACTTTTAAAAGTAAAATTAAAAAAATATTTATAAAAATAAAAAAATATTTACAGAATGTATTTTACAATAATCTAATAAAGGATGAATTTATAGGAAAAGCTTAAGGCTCAAAATAGAGACAAACACTAATCCACAACTATGACAAATTGTTAAAGTTATTTAGTAGAGAAAGGACCATTGGGGCATATGCAAAAAGTTCGAGAGACAAAGTTAGAAGATAGGAGAGGAAGGCCTAGATTTAAATGATAACTTCAATTTAATGTTTGATTTTTATCTCTATTTGGGACATGATGCCCTAATTTTGTAAGGAATATATATGTATTTAGTCCTGAAGCTACTCCTTCCAACCAATCTTAGAAGTACACTCAATCAAATTAATCCAAAGGAACTTCATCATCAAGGGATCTAATGGAAGGCCTTAATGATTGATTTGATAGAAAAAAGTATGAAAGACAAAATATAAGGATCAATAATTTGATCGATGTGATGAGAAATGTAGCTAACAAGTATATTCAAATAATTAAAAGAAGTTTTTCAATCTTGGAAAGTCATAGGCCTTATCATTATAGTGAGGTAGATGTGTGAACAAAGTTAAAGAATTTATGAGTACCATAGGAATTTCAATAGAAGTGCTATAACTTCTTATGTGAAAATGAGAAAGTGAAGAAGCAAATTTTTAGTGTTCCATTACATATACAATTACAAATGCTATATTAACTTATGGTCAATGTAGGACTTAGTTAAGTCACTTATGATAGAATGAATCAACACCTTCTTCATGATATGTTTATTGGTAAGCTGATAAAATATTAATGTGCCATGTGTTATGAGTTGTTGAATAGTCCATGTGGATCCTATCTTCAAATTGCACTTTTAACATTCCATATGTTGTTGTTAGTTACCGTTCATATCCTTTGAATATTAATGGAAGGTTTGAATATTAATTTTTGTACATTGTAGATACTCTTACTCCACCACACATTGAAGGCATGAATGGCCTGGATCGATACTTGCATTATATTCTACATTTCTCATGGTCTCATTAAAGTGAGGTGTTTAGTTATGCTTGTGGATATCCTTGTTGACATATGCTTTAGGTAAATTGTACTTGAAAGTTTTCATGTTATTTGATGGAGCCTTGTTAGGCCTAGCTTGATTTATTAATGGTAGGAGACAGTAATCTTTGTAGCCTTTTATGAGTAACTAAAAATATACAAATTTCGGATTATTCCTATAAGCAAGTATCTTAGTGCATATGGTATACTAGTGTGGCTAGTACAATTACAATAATGCCTTAGTATTGTCTAATTCTTTGTGTGCACAAAACTATAATAACATGGGTGGCTAATATGGAAGAAGAAATTAAGAATGTGGTAAATTTCAAATGTAACATTTCTTTATATTCTTTTTGAAGAAGATTATATTTATTTCCCATTACTGTTTGAAATGCCATGAGTTTTTTAGGATATTGTGGACTTTTTTATAGTAGAATTCACTAATTCATTATCAATCTTTTTTTCTATTACAAGATATTAAATAATTCTCAATTAGTATTACATAGTTATTAAACCATTATTATGGATCCACATATATGATTGAAGTTTGTGCAAAGAGCTTAGGACAACATACAACAAGTTTATTGCAATTTATGTAAATTAATAATCACTTTGCTAGAATATTTAACTTTCTAATAAAAACTTACTACTTATTAACTTTATATAATTTTCTTTATGATGAAATAATTTCTTATTGAGTTTGATGGATTTGTAATGTGATTATTTAATTATTTATTAAAGGTTTACCACTGATTAATTGTATATAATTTTCTCATTTTTTAAATAATTATACAATAAATTTCATGAACATATCTTATAACAATATCTATATTTTATACATTAAGGGCACTATAGTTATTTTACCATGACATTTTCTTTTTCCTAATTTTCTCCTTTACCAAATAATTTGAAATCTTTTCTCTCTCATTTTTTTCCTTCCTATTTTTTCTCCTACCAAACAACATAAAAGAAAATCTTTTCTCTTCCAATTTCTTTCTTTCTCATTTTCTTTCCTCTCTATTTTCTCTTCATCCAAACAAAAGCTTAGTGCCAGCTTTCACATGCCATCTTAATTTTTATCAACTAACTTTCCATGTGGCAATGGTCCATAAACTTTCTTATATGACTAACACTAGCTAGCTTAAAGCAAATGACTTCATCTTAAACTAAAGAGCAAATTTGCATACCTCTAAATATACCATCAAATTGAATAAATTCATATGAATTTTAGTGTATGTAATATATTTTTAAAAATAAAATTAAAAATAAATAAAAATTATAAAAATATTTTATAAGTGATATAAACTTTTTATTTTAACATGTTTCTATAAAAAAATTAAATTAAAATATAATAAAAATATTTACATTTATTAAGAAGAAAAGGGTAAAAAATTAATTTATAAAATTCAATTGTAAAAGAAACATAATTTCATACTTTGTATTTGTATATCTATATTTTTTTATAAAATTTATTATTATTACATAGTGCATAATTTTTTTATCTTAATTGTGTATTTTTTAATATTTTAGAGGACCAAACTGCACAATAACACATATAAGAAAAAATATTGAGTTTTAGGGGCTAAAGGCTTCTAAGTTCCCTATCTCCATTATTGATCCTTCTTAACTAAATTGCTTGCAATCTAATAGGCTTTAATGGTATTTGAAAATTTCTCCCAAGGGCATTTGATTATTGAAAGTGATTGCAAGCTTGTGGTGGATATTTTGCATGGTGCAATCATTGTTTATGGAAAATGCTTGTTGTTTTTAAGACTAATAGCTCTTAGAAATGTTAGTGATGATTCTCTAATTTGGTGTCATAAGGCTAAAAACTATTATGAATCACTTGATTGTAATTAATGTGGATTCCATTTTCCAATTGACACTTGCCTTTTAAACCTAATGTGACATTATAGCACACTTATTGATAAATAATTTAATTCTAACTTAGCCAATTTCATAGAATTGTTTATATTTACATATTCAAAAATATATATACAATGTAAGTTATTCATATGATTATACAAAATACTAATTTCAATTATCCATTTCTAATTCTAAAGAACCTAATCCTAAGGTTGTTTCATGTAATAACATGGAAGCCTCCTATTAAGGAGCTACAAGTGGTGGCTAAAGAGCTTTCACTAGTTCATATATAAAACATTTAAATCAAATAAAGTGATACAAAGTTTCAATAACTAACCAACGGCAGTTAGTTCGAGTGGTTGAGAGCTCGATCCCCTTAAGCAAGGTCTTGGGTTCGAGCCTTATGAATGAAAAAACTTGTCGTTGGAAAAGCTTTGCCCCCAATTTAGGTCCAACTTAGCTCAACTCCGGATTAGGCAGAGCCCAATAAGGCTACCGGACACTGAGGGGTCGCAAACTAAAAAAAAAGTTTCAATAACCAAATAACTTACTAAAATTAAAATAAACAAGAATTCATACATATGAAAATTTTGAACTCATTACTATTAGTTATTAATCATAATGAAATAGAAAAAATTGAATGATTAGTATTAAATTCATCAAACAATTCTCCTTATGTCTCTCAAATCATCTTTATTCCCTCACAAATTACATCTTTATCCCTCCAAAATTTGCCTTATTCCTTCACAAACTATTTCTTAAGTCCGATACTAATATTAGATTCTTATATTCATATATATTTCTCCTTTTCTAATCTCATTCATTTAACAAAACTCATTTCAACATCATTATTCATATTTATTCATAACATATAATTCAACTACCTTTTAGTCAAATTTCTATTTATATAATTAGGTTAAAAAGAACTTCATTATCTAGTATAATCTTAAAAATAAAAATAATTTACATCTTATATATGTGTCTTGAATTGAATCAGTATGAAATCATATAAAATAATAAGGTAATATTCAAGTACTTAAGTATAATATTTGAATATAAGCCCTTTTTTAAGGCAATACTCTAGTAATATACTTAAGTAATCCTAGGCAGAGGCAAAAATGCCTTCAAGTACTCGAATACTATACTTAAGTACAAGCCCTTTTCCAAGGCATTACTTAAGAACAATAACTAAGAACAAGCCCTTTGAATACATTTTAAGGCAATAATCAAGTATTATATTTGAGTACAAATCTAAAATTTCCATAAACACTTAAATTTCCTAAAAATCTTTACACATTTCATCTTTAAACCTCCGCACATCAACACACAACAAATAACAATACTAGCTTTCAGGCTTCAATTTAACTCACATGCAGACAACATTTCAATAATAAACATCAATTACCAAATCATTATCATCATACATGTAATTTCTATTAAAAACCTAATAAAATTCATGGATTTAATTGCAATAAAGGATTTAAGTAAGTTATTTACTTACTTAATCCTTGAAAGAATGGGAAGAAGAAGAGAGGAACCTATCTTGATGATTGTTTGATGTTAAATACAATTTATTCAAGATGAAATTAAAAATTCCTAACTTAACACTTAAAAAATTATAAATTTAAATCTCAATCAATGTCAATTTACATACTTGAAAATGATTAGAGAAGTAATTCCTTGAATTCTTCAACTAATTGGTCCAAGATTGAATAACTTGAAGAATTGAAGAAGAGAAAGAGAATAAGAAATGAAAAGCAATAGCCAAATGAGGAAACAATAGGAGTTTTAGGTTTTTTTTTAAGGAATAAGGGAATTATGGTTATTTTGAGTCTAAGTATGAACAAATTTGAAAAAATTAATCTTAAATTTCCTCCATTTACTATTTTCTAAATGTAATTTCATTGTACCCTATATCTAATTAATTTTATTTATTTACAATACAATTCTCTATTTTTCTTAATTTAATTATCACCCTCACTCTACCTACAACTATTCTAGTTTACCAATAAATTTTCATAATTACTAATAAAGTTAATATAATAAAATCCTAATATTGTTAGGGATACGATAAAAACAAGGATAGGCATTAGGCTAATCATCGAGTATCTAGAATTTTAGAAAGTAGAATTAGAATTATGTTTGAATTGCATGCAACAATTGTCAATGTTATAAGTAATTATTGTCTTTTTGTGAATGTTTAATGAATTTCTTTTCTTAGCAAAAAAAAATATTTGGATACATCATTTTAAAAATGAATATAATTATTTAGACTATTCAAAATTAAAATTAAATTTGAATAATTGTTAATATAAAAATTTTATATTATTAATAAATAAAAAATAATATATTATTAAAGAACTAATAATAGTTAGAATTTTTATCAATAATATGAAATTTTTAATAATTTTTAATAACACATAAATATGTATGAATGTAAATAATAATATAAACACTAAAACCCATTTTTTATCTTTGTAAGATCAAATTTGTCTTAATTTGATCTCTGATTAAACGTTTGTTTCAATTAGGTCCCTATGAGATTAAAAATCATCAAATTCCAGCTCTTCCATACAAATTTTGGATTAGGGAAAAACTATATAGAAGGACTAAAATTTAAGAATTTTTAATCTTACAGGGACTAAAATATGATTTTAGTCTAATATAAAACTATTTTACACAAACATTAGGTCAAATTTAAATTCCTTAAAATTTTATAAAATAAAATAATTTATTTAAACAATTAGCAAGAAAAGTTTCAAAAATTTTACCACTTTAGAGGAAAAATTTTAATAGAGAATCTAAAATTTCACATGCAATCATGCACATGCTATCTTAATCATTAGTAAGCTCAATGAAACAAATACAAACTTCTTAAAATCATGGCACAGTAGCCAAGAGCCATTAGTTTGAATTGTATATGATATTATTTAAAAGTTTTACCTTTTCTTTTTGCATCTTGTATTTGATTTCAAAATTTTATGTATATGCATATCATGATTCACTTCTACCATTGCTAATAGATATATATATATATATATATATATATATATATATATATATATATATATATAACAAATACAATTATCATGTATTGTAAAGTTTTAGATGTGAAAATACAAGTCATAATTTCACAATTAATCTCAATGATACATTTCTAAAATAGCATTGTTTTAGATGATCTAAATCTCATATAGTAAAAGATGAGATTTTACTTTCTTTATTTAAAGTAATTGAGGAATTTGGATTTTCTAGTAGTATACTAAGATGATTTTCATTTTAAAATATTATGGTTTATATTATTCATTTTAATTATAATTAACTAGCAAGTTATACTAAAAAAATAAAAGTTAATAAAAAAAAATTTCTTATTGATAATGAAAGTTCAACTACACATAAATAAGTTTGAATGGATAAACTAAAGGGCAAGTGTTTAAAAAGAACCCTTTAACTCACATCCAACTAAACAAAAAGCTTGGAAAATCACTCAAATATGGTCCAAAAATATATAACAAGACCTTGACTCCTCCCAAACTAAGCCCAAAACAATCATCCAAGCCTAAGAAACTCACTTGGACATATTAAAATTACTCAATTTCACTAGAAACATTCAAATCCAGAATACACCATAAAAAGTATGATTTCATGGAGCAATAATCACTTGAACACATGTTCACTTAGAATTGGCCCAAAAATCACACCAAAAGGATGCATTCCTTGAGACTTGTACTCATGGCACCCATAACATCACCTATCCATATGAAAATTTTAGCCTATAAATAAGGTTACTATTTGTCCATTTGAACTCTAAGTCATTGATACCATTCTCATGACTAATATCTATTTAGATATTGTCCACTTTATAACTTTTTTGTTAAATATACTTCTTCTAACTTTTTCATTGTGAAATATTGTCCATGCTAATTTTCATTGTTGTGAAATATTTTATATCAATTTTGTCTTTATTAAAATTTAATTTAACTAATTTTATTCTTTTGTTAATGTTCTTATGAAAATCAATTCATTCAATTATTTTCCCTTTAGAAAAAGAATTGAATAAATTCATATTTTACAACTTAAAATTAATATAAAATATTTTATAAGAAAGAAAATCGAAAAAAAAAAGAGAGACGGGAAGGAGACTCTACTCAATTGATAAAGGAGTGATAAATCAATGTGAATAGTTAAAAAGGTAAACCTGTTTTTTTGAAAAATAATAAAAATTCTAAACAGCCAGTACAGAGTAATTTCCTGAGGTTTCCCCCGGCAATCTCTTTTGCGAATGAAGTATTCTTTTTCTTATTTTTCACTGCTTTTCTTCGCCAAAATGAAAACATAGAGAAACATTTTGACCAACTCTGAGCTAATTTACTCTAGTTATCTTAAAAGAGTTTTTACGATTGTACATAGAAAACTACTGTTTTTATAAGAGACGTCTTTTATAAAATCTCATACCAATTTTGAGCAAAAATTAAAGTATGTATTTAATACTATTAAAGTAAAATCTAATAATAAATTTTAATATTTTTAATTTATTTTAATATTACAAGTGAATGTAAGAATGAATAATTATAATAAAAATAAAAATAAAAAATTAATAATATTAATTATAAAATTTTAAAAATGTAATAATCATCAATGGGGACTAAATATTATGTTTAGAAAATTTTGAAAGTTAGGGGCAAGGTGATTGCTTTTGCCGACCCAATGCACTTACCTTCGATATGCTTACCAAATTCGTGGACGTATGTACAGAATAAATGATATTTTAAATAGGAATATAAATTAAAATAAAAAAATAATAACTCATTAATAATAATTAAAATTTAGATTAAACCCATCAATTTTCACCTTTTTACACGATGTGCAACACAAATCTTTAATATGATTAATATATATACATATAATATTTTTTTCATATTTTCCTTTTTTCATATATGATATAATAGAAATATAAATACAAATAGGAAATTGCTAATTTTCACGTCGAAAGAGTAGAGACTAACAATCTCTATATAAATATACTTTATATATTTATGTTTTAATTAAAAATATATAATGGTTTTTTAACTCATATTCAAATGAACAAATAAATAAATAAAACCAATCTATATCAAGATGATATCACTAAACCAAACATAAAACAAATGATAATTTTTTTATTATTACCAAAAAAATGATAATTTTTTTAATGACTGTAATATTAAACACTCTAAAAATTAAAACCTGCTTTGATGCCTTTCGTTTTCATAAACTCAAGTTTTGATCTATATACCTTCTATATAGAAAACCTTCTAAATACCCTTTTCTTATTTTTAAATTGTTGTTAACACCTGGTACTTGGGGGTACAAAATTTCCCGCCTCTTTGCCTTCACGAGGCAGTGAGGCCTTCTTTTTTCATTTCTTTTTACTTTTTATTTATATATAACAATAATAATAATTTATATTATGGTGGCGATTAAGTCGCACCACTAAAAAGGTCGTACGTTTATGCTGCAGTTGATATACGGATGAGATTTCACGGCAAAGCGAAGTAAGGTTTTGGCCAAGGAAATCGGCCGGACAAAGAAATAATTAACAAATGGCCCCAATAAAATAAGGAATTATATTTGGAGTTTTGGGCTGGATCTTGCTGAAAACGTAAAGCCCAGTCCATTGGAATCTAACTGCACCTTTGAAGCCCAGTGCAACTGGGAAGACAGGTTAGGAAAAGAGGGAGAGAGCGGCGGAGGTAACAAGGCTTAGACCCGACGGCGGTGTGCCGAACGAAAAGGACGGCGAACAAGTAGGTGAGTAGGAGAGGCAAGCAAGGGTCGGAAGGCTAATTCCCCTTTCTTGTAGGTGGAGAGAACAGAAGTTTTTTTATTTTATTTTATTTTTTCAGTTGGTATTGCATAATTGTGCTATATTTTTCTCTGAAATGGATTTTGAATTGTGTTTCTTTGACAGTTTTAATTGGAAACCTTGAAGCGATATTTGTGTCCGAATCATTGTGCAGTATTTCTGCACGGTGCTATCAGATGATATGGCTGGTTTTCAAGTGATAAATATATAAGTTTAATAAGCTCAAAGGCATTGTGTTTGGGAATTAAATTTGATATCCATGAGAAGGAAAAAGCCTGCAATTGATTGATACAAAGGCCATTGAAACTACAATTACCCTGTATTATGCATGATTGAAACGTAACATGGGCTAAAATGGAATATAGTTACTGTGAAAGAGAATAAAAAATGGAATTTGGTGAACAAGGAGGTGTTCATGCTTTTGGATACGATCTAGATATTTTTCTGTATATATACGGAGAAAATTTGATTAGAACTAAAAAGAAGGCATTGCTAGTAAATGATGAATCCTCTGAACTTTGATTCACCATGAGACACAACTGTTGGTCATCTAATCTGAAGGCTTATTGTTAGGTAATATTTTGAATCATGTATACTACCTTTGGCTTTAAATTTGGCCTGATTTTCTGTTCTCGTAGATGCACAATGACATCTTCTGTCAAGATTTTGGGAGTAAGCCATTCAAGAATCTAAAGAAAGTAACAAGAGAAAGAAGAGAAAAAAAAAAAAAACTAATTTTGCTGCATTCACACAACAAAGGAGCTGGGCAGTTGCTGCAAGCTATTGCATTATTCTTCTTTGAGGTGAAATCTGAAGAAGAGAACTAAGATTCATATATTTTGTATTTCCACCCTGTATTATTGTCAGAATTTTCTGTATGTATTCTTTCTGCTAATTCTTCAATGCCATGCCTTAAGTCGTATGCTTTGACAAAATTTTCTGAAGTTTAAAGCCATTTGATTCATTCTTTTGTATGAAGTCACACGAGCACCTTTACTTGCACAAATGTATTAAAGAGGGTGATGCTACTAATAACTATGTATTTTTGGATGAATAACCTGATTATTTATTCTTACTCTGTAGGATGGGCTGTGTGACCTAGAGGTCACGAGTTCGAGTCGTAAAAATAACTTCTTGCAAAAATGTAGGATAAGGCTGCGTATAATAAACCTAAAGCGCTCTGACCTTTCTCGTACCCCGCACATAGTTCGTGCACCGGCTGTCCCTTTACTCTGTAAGATGGGCCTCCTTCATTTTCCTTGAAAGATTTCCCCCAAACTTGAGATACCCATTGTGATTGGCAAAGGGAGCAAGTTTGCCTTACTGAAACTTTGTTGCTGTATGAAGTGGTTTTGGTGTATGGGATGGTGACGGGTGGAATGTGTTTGAATGCCTGTTCCAACTATAAAATTTTATTCACTCTTGCACTTGGTGAAGTATGAGCTTTTCGAGAGTGACCGTGTAAAGGATTGCAATTGGCTCCAGATTGGTTCCAAATTGGAAGGGGACAAGGACTTCTGTTTGGATTAGTTAACAGCATGTGTCACCATCAATTATCACTCGTAGTATTCCCCAATTTAGATTAGTTTCAATCCTCTGTGAGGTTTTTAATAGACAACACCAAGTCGTTTCCTTGTTCTGGCATTTTATGTACATTCCACCTGAATATTTCGATTTACAATTTCCTGATGATAAGAAAAGATAAAACAAGTTCACTAGTGGTGACCACTGGCATACCCTAATATTTCAATGTCATTCCTGCTGGTGAATATATTTAATGTAAAATTATAGTCTGCCATGATGCCTGTATTTGCTTTCTCTTTCTAGTAATGTTAATCTTTCTGTATTTATCTATAAGACGAACAACGCATTCTAATCAGACCCTGTGCTCAACTATTTGTTGCTTTTTAGGCTCACTGGAAAGTATTATTTTTTAGGAAAATATTACTTATATATATTTATAAAGGAGTGATATATCATTTATGTTGATGACTAAAATAAAGATATTTAAAAACTTAAAAATTGAAGAAAGCAAATTCTATTTTAGAATGGGAGAAATTATTTTTCTCAAACTCTTAATATTTAATATTAAATAAATAAAATATTTTTTTATTTTAATATTTTATAATTATATTTTATAAAAAATACTCTCTGATTAAACAAACAAAATCTTAGTATTCTAATAAGATATTTTTCATCATGCAATGTAGCTCACGAGCAACATTTTGATTGTTTCCATGTTTAATTGTTACCTATTTTTAAAATTTGATATTGATAGCAAGAAATTAGATCGAGTGGACGTTAAAATTATATATATCATATAACTCCACAAGTTGATCAACGGAAATATGAAATCCATTAAAGTGAAAAAAAAGGAGATTTGATTATTAACCTTTTCCTTTTCACAAAAAACATCAGTTTGCCATGTGCTTATGCTATAAATTTTAAGGTAGATAATGGAATTAGTCAAGTATCCTTTGTCAAAGCACGGTACCTTCCCTAGCGTACTTGACAACTGACAAGAAGCACCCACGGTGGAAGGGAAGTATAGCCATTTACAAAAGTACATTAGTTGTGTTGATTTATTTTAATAATGGGAGATTTACTTCTCTTTGAATAAGAAATGCTTAAAGGGATGGTTAGAGGAATTTGCATATGTATTCTCGTGTATATTTAATTGTTTGATATGACCGTGAATCATTGTTTGTAGGCACCTAATAAGGAGCAGCCCAAGTCAAGGGACAAACATATATGGTTATAATATGTATACGATTGCTTTCCCTCTTAGTGATAAACGGTCTCAGATGCTTCAGTCAGTGCAGAGTGTGTGAAGCGATTCTATTTTACTATTAAAAGGTTGGTTAGCAGCAATCATGTCATTGATACAACCATTAACGTTATTCTTCTAGCATTTTCATACCCACAAACAACGTTAGTATTTGCACATTGAAAGAGTTTATCGCTAATTTTCTTTAGATTGCTTTTACTACGTAGGTTTTGAGTCCTTCTATTTATCCAAATTAGGATACTTGTAGAATCATAGTTAGTAGTTACCACCAAAAAATTTTCTTGATAGTGTTCAAGATTGTCTTGGATCAATGACTTGAACCATTACTCATAGATAAAACATGCGGAAGCAAGAATAGATGATGTTGCAAATTCAATGATAAAATTTTTGTGACATTAGATAAAACATAGCTCTATACACCAATTGTAGATTATAACCTCTCATAATCAAGCCTATCTGACTGCAAAGAAAAAAGGCCAGATAATTTTTGTTGCTTTAAAAGTAACTAATGCAAAAAGAAGCAGATGGTATATCTGTATAAGGAATGATGTTCAATTAGATCTAGATAGCGAATATGTCGATCACAATTTTCATGGAATGAGGAAATAATTGCAGTTGGAATCATCAAGAACTCAGACTTAACCGAACAGCCAAAGGCTAAATTAGCATCATAGATCTAGATAAAGTTTGACTACCTCATCAGTTCTACACTTCTATCATAGTTAAGAAAGTAATGTCATGTAATCAAACGATATCTTGATAAGCATGTATGTATGAAGCCACACCAGAACAGTAGGAATCCTAACCCCTGCATCCTTTTGAATAACCGAACACTTTGGTCAGAACTAAATTCGCAAGACTTGCATAATTTTGTTAAATTTATAATAGATCACATAATATGGTGTGCTATTTGGATCTTAAGCCTAGCTTTGCCTTTGCCTGACCAACATCATTACCAAGGAAAAAAAGAGCTATAAAATTTGTTTCTTGCGGCAACATCCTTACATAATTTTGAATCCCTCTAGTAGCAGCATCATGTTATTGCAATTATCAAGATGATGTGTTAAAAGGTTTACAACCCTAAACCAAGGAAAGAAACAAACTTCAATAGTGATCTCTTTAAACATATATGAGTAAACGATTATAAAAGCTTAATGAGTTGGGGAAGTGTCTATATGATAACTAGCTTGATCAATGTGGAACTTACCATTTGTTTAAATGAAACTTTAATTGTGACAACCAATAATCATGGCATAAGTATTCACAAGAATTCTAAATGCGTAATTTGCCAACCAACCTGCATATATTACCAAATTTCACTACCTATTATATCAACTTAATGATTTGTGTAAGCAAGTACAAGGGGTATGAATTGATTAGTTTCACATATTACCTGAAATCACCATAAACTAAGTGAAGGTAAGAGGTCCACTCTCATATCATCTCAGATGTCAAGTCCAATGGCATAACAATATCCTAACCCACACATTCATCTGCATTTTCAAGAACACAGAGTAGTATTGCCTATAAACCATGACATTTTTTAACTGTTGTGGTATGCTAATTCTTTTTCATTAATTGCCTAGATATGAACCAAGATTCCTACGAACTAGTGTTGGCTTTCCTATATGAAAATGTATTTCGCCAAGCAAGCAAATGAACTTTGCGGCACAGACACATCAATAGCATTTATTCTCCAATATCATTATTCTTTGACTAAACTTTATGCTCTATGTACTCACCCTACATCCCTTACAATATATCATCTTTGATTTTAATTATTCTTTGTGCTAAAAAGAATTTTTATTTAAAAAAATTATGGTGAGTTTAGGTTATTAATTTTAATAAAACTAACCAAGAGGTAATACTAAAAAAAATTGGTTTTAGATTAATAAATCAATGTGAAAAGTTAGAGTAAACACAATATTAAAGTATTTCGTTTATAAAAATGGTAATTATTATATCTCTTAAATTTCATAATTATTATTATTAGTCACTTATAATTATTCATCTCTCTTTTCATATGTCATGGTAAAATAAATAATAAAAAGTAATTAAAAACAAAACATTATTTAATATTATTAAAGTAAAATTTAATAATAAAATTTATCTCTTTTATTCATTTTAACATTACGAATTAAAGAAGAAATAAATACTTATAATAAAAATAAATAATAATTATTATTAATTATAAAATTTAAAAAATATAATAATTATTATTTTTATAAATATGATAGTAAATATTATGTTTACTATTAAAGATTAAGAAGTTAAGCACACTTAAATCTTAAATTCTAAACTTTAAGACTTTACTTGGTCGGAAGGAAAGAAAATGAAAGAGAAAAAAAAATTATAGAATTTTCTCTTTTTTCTTTTTTAAATAGAAAGAGAAAGAGAAGAAAAAATATTAAATATTAAATTTGTAATTATTATTTTTAATTAATTTAAATTTTTAAAAAGGTTTCCTTATTTTTAATTTAAATTTAAAATTTATTTCTTAATTTCTTTTCAAGCAAACAAGAATTAGGTAAAGAGTAATAAAAAATAATTCAAAAACCAGAGGCAAGGTAATTGCTTTGCAGACCCAGGGCACGTCACATCCAATCCCGGTGCCACCAATTTCTCTTCCTCAATTTCCACAGCTTACTCTACTCTCTAGATTGCCCGGTGAATGAGCAGCTCTTCCTCTTCCACGCGGTATCCCAGTGCGTAAAACTCCTCAGAATCAGAAATTATCCTAAAACAAGCTTTGTTGATTGCAAGTCAAAAAAATAGACGAGTAGTACGTAATGTCTTTTTCACGAAATAAATAATATTTGTCGTTCTTCACGATTTTGCCAAAAACTTTTGACTTTATGCCATAGGAAACTTCAGGGTTCAACCCCAACTTATATATCCTTCGACACATGTAAAACGGCAAAAAATTTGCTGATTTTACGGGGAGTCTGTGCATACGAAACAATTTGAATTTCTTGTATAAAACTTGTTTTTATCGTAGACTTACATGCGTAAATTTGTACAGATTTATCCACAAATTTATGGGTTTAATTTTTTATTTTTAATAATTTTTAAGTATTTCACAATTTTTTAATTCAATTCAATTTTTTAATATGTAATTATTTAATATAATTTTTTAAAATTTATTTGACTAAGTCATCATGTAAATAAAAAAAATAATTAATTAAGTATAATTTATTATAAAAATAAAAAATTTTAATCTAACTCAACCCAATATCATCTTGGAGGTACCTATTTAATTTTTATATATGTATTTTTAATATTTTAATATTTTTAATAATAAAAATAATGCGAGCTATCTATAAGCCTAACCAATTTTGGCCATTTTGCATATCGGTTTATATGAGCGACTTTGTATGGCCTATTTCACCCAATTTTACACGCCAATCCCTTGTCCCTTGAAAAGAAAATGATTTTTGTTGGGATGTAATAATAATCACATTTTAAGATTTTATTTTACTTAAATAATTAATAAGTTAATTAATAATTAATAAATTAGTTAATATTTAATAAATTAATTATTAATTATTAATTAATTAATCAATTACTTAATTACATAAAAATATTTTGTAAAATCGTCTATTAAACTAATTAAAATTATAAAATGATATATTATTAAAAATAGGTATATAAATTACAATAATTCGTATTTATTTAGAAATTAAATTATATTAATATAATTAAGATATTTAAAATAAAAATATAATATCTAGTATTTAATTAATTATATTTTATAAATTTATATATTTATTTACTTACATAAATTTTATTTTATTATTATTTATAATAAAAATATAATTATTTAAAATATAATTAATCAAATTTTGTGATATTATATTATTATTTAAATGCATAATTTTATATATATTTATAATTTAAAATAAGAATATAATTAAGTTAAAATTAATTAATAAAAAGAGTAAGGATAGATTTTTAAAAAAATTAAAAAGGCAATAATTTATAGGTGATAAACTATTAAAAATAGTTTATTAAATTAAAATTTATTTTTTAATAAATTAATATATAAAACACCTTTAGAAACTACTTTTTAATTTATTAAATAAGTTAATAAATTATAAATTGATTTATTCATTATACAAAATAAAATATAAATGTGTACAGCCTAGTACACATGCGTTTGGTGCCCATTAAACTTAAGGACATGTGCATTGGATGAGTGATATCTTAAATAGGAAGATATTTTAAAATAAAAACTAATAACTTTTTAATAATAATTAAAATTTAAATCAAATTCAATAATTTTCATTTATATATATATATGGTGTGTGACACAATTTTTATTACAAATTAATATATATAATATTTTTCTTTTTTTATATGTGATATAATCGGGAGATTTCAATCGTACAAGTGAAATCTCATTGTATGGTATACACTTTAAACGATAAAAATAGTGTCACGAAGCAAAGAAACTAATCGAAGTGAAACTGGTAAAATTTTTAGGTTTTTTAGGGCATTCTTGTAAATTTTCATCAATCACGCCGTGCAACAGTAGAACAAAGCCACAATTAGGGATGGCAAATTTTCGAATCTCAGATCTTGCCCTGCGGGCATGAATTTGGTGTAAATTCTTACCCCACGAGACAAGGCGTGAGGCAAGTTTTCAACTCAGAATAATTATACGGGACAAGATAATATTACTTTGCGATGCTTCGCCTCACCTCGAAATAATAAATTATTTTTTTATTTTTTATATTATACTTAAAAATATATATTATTATAAATTTATATTTTTAAATTCATAATTAAAAATATTTATATTAATTATTTTATTTTAATTAATATTTATTTTAATTATTTTTTTAAAATTTAAAATTAATTAGATAAATTATATATAATTTTAAATTAATATTATTATATTATATTAAATATTAATTATATATATTTAAAATTTATAAATTTTAATTTTTTGAATTATTTGTAGATCACCGGTCCCTGCATGTCACTAGTGCCCCGCGGGTCATGGGAATAGAACACTAACTTGCTCTACGAATGGGGAGGAGGCGGGGATGGGACAGATCTCCATAGGTGCGAAATGGAATAATATATTACTAATTTATTATTGTTTCACCCTGTTGCCATCCCTAACCACATCTAGTTATTACCTTTCCAATTTACTTTATAATGGAAACTACCGAAGAAATAAATATAAAATACTCACCGAACTATTTCAGAACAACGTGTTAATGAAAGCTATGGTAAGAAGTGAATTCTACGGTACCCAGGTTTGGAATCCACAATGAATTATCACTATTAATAATCATAGGATTTAAGTGTTGGAATCGCAGCCATTTAAATATTAAATGAAATTTGTGTTGAAGGTTACCTATAAAAATAAAAAAATAACAAAATAACAAAATGATCCCGGCTTTTTGATCGATGTACTGCAGATGAAAAAAGTTTTTTCTCAGATACTGTGCATGTAAAAGTATTCTTTGGAATGTTTATTTTCTGGTGCTTTCTATGTTACCCATGGGGGTTCCAAACCCATGGGTATGTGGCTAAATTGGAGCCATTGGATGAATGAAGCCATTGACTTGGTCAACTCATCCAATGACTCCAATTTAGCCACATACCCATGGGTTTGGAACCCTCATGGGTAACATAGAATCCCCTTTATTTTCTTTGTTTTATTAATTTAACTGATCATGGGTAGGGGGACCCGTGATCAGACACGTCAATCACGGTCCCCCCCGTTATCTAATTCAATTTTTTTTTATCGGTTCTTTTACTTGCAATTTTTTTTTATCTTTTTAGCACTTTGATTTTTATAATTAAACTTGGACCCAATATTTAAAATTTTAATCATTTGTAATTTGAGGCATTTTCTTGTTTTTATTTTTAATACTTATTTAATTTACAATTGATTTTTTTTAATAATCTGAATGTTTATTTGATATTAATTAATTGAATATTTTAATTAATAATTAATAATATTATGAATTTTTATAAAACTGTACAATACCTTCATACAAAAAGCAGGAAAAGAAATTACTGAAGAACTGCACCGTTAAAAATAATTACCATAACACTTAAAAAGCTTTTTTTTTAAATTCACACGTCCCGACCATGCAGTCCATGTAATCACACATCTCAAAGCAATTTTTTTTTTAAAAAAAAAAATTAACCATGCAATCACACGTCAAAGTGCGTTTTAGAAGAAAAATTAATTTGGAAAGTGGTCAAAGCGTTTTTTTGAAAAAAATTTAATTGGGAAAATTTAATTTAACCCTTTTTTTCTAAAAATCTAATTGGAGCTTAAATGTAACTTTTAGTTTGGATCTTTTTTTTAATTTTTAATTGTAATATAATTGATATTTAATTTAATTTTTTAAATATTAAATGTTGATTAGACACTAATTATTTGATCTTTCAAAAGGAAATAAAATTTTTAACTCTCATAATAATGTGCAATATATAGTATATTAAAATTAGAAAATACCATAAATTCTCTAAAATAATTAAAATTTTAAGAAATGCAGAATTTTTCTTATTCTCCTGTAAATTTATAAATTGGAAGATTTAAGTTATAAAAATTATATTTTTCATACAATAATTTATCAAAATGCCATGTATATACATATATAAATCTTTAGGGTTTTTTTCAATCAATTATATTTCTTAAAATTAGAGTGTGAAATATATTTCAAAAAGTAAGATAATCAATCAGTTAAATGAATCAATAATATTACTTTAAAAATTAATTATATTTTAAATAACTTATTATTTATTAACTCCAAAAGTTATAATTCTTTATTCCATAATAATTCACTTTACCTCTTAAATTGTATTTTACGCTTAGGGTGATTAAATTATATTACAAAACATGTAATTATATATGTGAATAAGGGAAAAGAGGGCATAGTTTCATTATAAAATAATTTACATTGAATTCAAAATTGTTGGAGGCCGTGCTAATTTTTCTTGACATAAATAAACATTTGAAAATATAGACCATACTTCTAGAATTGTTATATATTTAGATTTAATTTAATGGTAAATTTAATCATTCATGTATATTTATACACCTGAATTGGCTATTTAAGCATTGTTTATCATTATTTTACCGTAGTTATCTCTGGATAAGTAATTGGCACCATTCCTCATCATTACGTATAAGCATATTTTTAACATTATACCATAATGCTTGATATTTTAGAATGCTCCATTGAATTTTAAATATCAATAAAATTAATTCAATAATGTGATTTGAATTAGTGAAGGAGAGTGAAATATATAATTGTTAAATTGTACAATTTATCTCCAAAGGTGGATAATATGATTAATGAAATATAAGAGAGTACTAAATTTAAAGTAAAAAGGTTATGAATCAATTAAATAAAAAAATTGAATAAGATACTATAATACAATATTGAAATACTCAGTCACCAAAATAATGGCTTCCAATCCCACATCGAGGGCGTCGCCTTACTTGTTGTAGTTGTTGAGCTAAGGATTGATACTGTTCGTCTCCATCATTATCCTCATCGTCATCTGCGTGAGTCAGATGGGTCTAACCCCTAAAGGGTGGAAAGTTCAAGTCTCAGGAGGATGATTGAAATGGTAAAATAGGATTTCCCAGTGTGAAAAACCCTTGTTGTTATTGCTACATGGATCCTCCGACGTATGCAGTAGTTAATGCAAATAGGTTATCGAATAATGCCATTAGAGAACCAGGGACTTGTTAGGCTGGTTGTGATGGCAACAGGATAAAGAACGATGACTATGGAGCATCATAGGGGTGCTGTGGGGGTAATGTCATGCTATGAGATGGGCCAACATATCCATCTGTGAAGAATTGTGATGATGGGGTATAAGTCAATGGTCCCGCAACTCCTATACCAGCGTGCATCGATGGAGGGGATGAAGGGATTAGGGACACTTACTTGTGTCATCAATGGATGACTATAAGACATACTTTCATCGTCATCCCCTTCTTCAAGCAAAATGGGATCCCTAAAAGATATGAAGCTATGAGTTCTCCTTTCACGCCTGGGCTCAAGAATAGGTGGTCTTAGTAGTTCATTAGTAGGATAAGCAGGTTGGGCAGCAGTTATATCTCGATACTCTCCTAGTGCTCGGAACATCAAGCAACATTCACGATCTACTGTCTCCCTAAACTAACTGTATGGCTAAGAATAAGAATCCTTAACACTAAGCTTGTGTAGTCTCTCAACTATATCAACCTACAAATAAGCATATTTTGATACATATAATACACATTATATCTTAAAGAAATCATAAATAACTCTATGAACTTTGTTAATTACCACAAATCCTGGATCACCGCTAGCTGGATGGATTCAACATTTGGTGTGTCTCCAATACCATGTCATGTAGCCCGAGTCACCGTGAAGAGCATTCATCTTTATCTCAATTAGTGAAAAGTGTATTGCGCCATGCATTCCAAGTACTAATGAGTATCAGATGCTCTTGCCGTCAATCTTTTGATGTCTTGCCTCGAAGCTGCAAGGTATGACAAGAACCGAGATTGAACGATGCCTATAGGATTGGTTGCCTCCTTCTAAACTGTCAGAGCACATGATTTGCGTGGTGCCATTCCATGATGTGGAAGCAAATGATGGGGATTGATACCAACCATATGTCAGGTGAGATCAAGTAATACCCTGATATCTGTTGCTGTAAACTAGAAATGTCATAAGGATGCTAATAATTTGCATTACACAAGCATGGAATAAATAAACATATCAGTAGATCTGAGGTTAGGTTCATTGGATATAATAAAGAAGTGCTTCCAACCTCATCTGATCAAGTAATACTTTGTATTGGCATAGGGTCGTCGATGGCGATCGAGGAGGTAGGCTAGTGTTCTTCTACTTTCGAGAAATAAATATTATGTATTATTTGTTCTAATACTTTGAGTAAGTGTAAGAAATGCAATATGAAAGAGATGTGTGATCCACACCTGAAACCCAAGGGTGGAAGTAAAGGGTAAATATCTTATTGAAGATCAGGATATGGTGACCTTGCCGGTGCTCGAGTGGGGAATCGATCTCATGCCCATATATGCAACAAGTGCAAACATCTACTAATATTATGCTCATCACATGTTGTAGCGGTATACAACTCTTAATACAAGCATGTGAGAACTGCCGATCCCCATCCATACTGACCAACATCTGCAAAGTTTTTCAACAATGGCAGATACATTAATAACACTTTATGTCCCAAAGTGTCGGGCATAAGATAACCACCTATCAATCTCAAGATGTAGGCACGGGCAAAGCATTGCGTTTGTTCATCATCTGCATCATCCAGTAAGTGTGCAAAGGTAGTTGTCAACCAAGTGATGCTCAGTCGTTGGCCTTACAAACATTCATCTGGCGATCTTACCCTAAGTAAATATTCGCACGCTCGTGGCCAATCAAGTTCGGCTCTTTCGGATACAGGGACACTTTCACATGGCAAACCTAATTGGATGGAGACATCCTGTAGAACAATAGTGCACTCATCGGTAGTGTTGTAGAAAGTGTGTGTCTTAGGGTGCCATCGTTTAACTAGGGCGAACACTATAGCTGCATTGAAGTCAAATTGTCCAAGGCAGCTAGCATTATAGAAGCTTGCCTATTGAGGATAAGGCATAATTACAAGTGGTAGATCAAATAGTCAACCACTATGCGCAACGCATCGTAGTGTAAGGATTCGATGCTCCTTTTGCCATCAATAAAAATAAAAGAGTTAGAACATTTACAATGAAGTAATTTCTACTAAGGGAATCGTATTACCTGACTTAGCCACACGACCTGTAAAATATGTTTGGATTGCAAGTATAATAGAGAGTCATCCTTGGGCCCTAGTGTCACAACACAACACTGACTAGCCATCACAGCTGAGTAGAATAAAATAATGTCAAAATGTATAAATTCAGTCAATTGCACAATCCTAAATTAATGCAGGTGTTTCATAATGAAGTAGGAAAAATACTTAACTCAATACAATAAAATAAGCACAATACACTATTTAGATATAACATGTTATCTAACTTTTATCAATATACATACAAACTAAGCATAGCCCAAAGCAATGTATAATAGTAATCTGAAGGAAAAGCTTTCCGTTGCACTTTCTGGAGTTAGGGGTGTCACCCGATATTTTATTTTTTGGATGGATAATTATGCAATTTTGCCCAGTTTGCCAGCATAATCCACACCTGTTATGTTCTGATGGACCTTCCCGCCAATCCATTTCGTTTCTTATACATGTGGAACAAAGACGACCACAAGGACACATCTGCATAGGATTTGGTATAAGTATTGGTTCATTCAATGGAGGCCAGTGTTCCATACCGCCAATTGGATGAAACTCATGCCTATAGGCCTTTAGTATTATCTCCAGTCGGAATACAAGATTGATAAATTGTAATGGATCCATCGCGACCTTCGCACATGCTGCAAAACACATGTTGGTTGGGCCAATGCTTTACTTAGAATTCACCACAATCACATGTTCGTTGGCCTAGGCTAACCTTGCATGTTCGTTCAAATTGTTTCCATGTTGGGTCATACGGCTCTTCCACCTCGAAAGCCGACCTTAGGTGGTTAAATCAACGGACATGACAGGTAGATGCTTTCTGAGTGCATGGTTAAATTTTTTTCGCATGTCTTCACTAAATACCTCTCATACCTGTAACTGTACTATGATGGTCTCCTCTCTATTGATAAAGTATGCATTTGTTTGACACAACGTTGCTTTGACTAGCCCATAATCGATAAAAATCTAACTCCTTTAAATATGTTATTGATACACTCGACTAGGTTTGTTGTCATGTGCCCCCATTGTCGACCTCTCTCGTCATAAGCACAGCTCCATTGACTCTTTGGAATATTATTGATCCAATCAGCAGCTCTTGGGTACAATTTGCGTAGTTCATCTACCTTGCAATCTATAACATGCCACTCATATTGATAACCTGTATAAGAGATCGCTATCATAAAGTAAACATGCCTTATAATAGGCAATAACAATTAAGGATGTTAGTGTTAATAGTACGCACCTATGCTAGTAAACATCTTTTTTATCCATGTCGTCCTAAAAGTTAAGTTGAGATTGCTAGCGATGTGTCAAAGACAAAACACATAATAGCCATAACGGGGTTGCCACCCTACGCGTGGGTTTGCGACAATAGCTAGTATTCCAAGATGCCTATTTGATATCAAGCAAATATTCTGTTTGTCTTTAATAACACGTCGTTAAACATTTAATAAGAACCACACCCATGTCTCATAGTTTTCTCCCTCCACCACAGCAAATGCAAGAAGGATGACCTTTCTATTGCTATCCTGTGACGTAGTCATTTGTAAAGCCCTTTTGTACTTTTCGTATAAAAAAGTGCCATCCATTTAGACTATTAGTTTCAAATGGGTAAACAACTTAATGCATGACTTAAAAGTCCAAAATACTTAATGGAACATTACAATTGATTCATCTCTAAAATTGCTTGGCGGGCATTCTCTGGTTATAAGCTCAAAGTAAGACCCGGGATTGAAGAGACGCATTGCTACCAGCCATCTAGGTAATATAGAGAACAACTTCTCCCAGTTCTCAAATGCAAGAGTGACAGCTCGGTGTTTGCCTTTCCACGCCTTCCTATACGATACTAAGTATCCAAAAATACCATGAATTCACTCAATTACTTTTCGAATAGACACACTTTGGTTTTTGGTCACCATGGCCACAATGTATGATAAAATGACATCTGTGTCTAATTTTGGATTATCTCGGGCTAAAGACATAGATACACACATATGAGGCCCATTGTATTTTGATATCTGCTAGTGATCCTTTCTTAACTTATGGCATGCTTTAACCCTCTAGTTATACTGTACACCATAATAAGGATACTAGTACTCTTCATACTTAGCTGAGGAGTAGTGCACACAAAATGTGTGGTGAGTTTGCATTGAGTATATCTTCATTGCGCGCCAAAACGCCTTCTAATTCTTATATCGCAAACCCATGTATGGCTCTTAGTTATCGTTTATATTTACATCATCTCCCATTTCAGGGTAATCATGACTAATAACATCATTTACATTTAGTCATGAGGAAAAGGTAGTAGCCGATTCCATGTACTGACTGTTAAGTGTTGTTGGAAGTGTATTGGTGATGTCTTCTCCATCGAAATCGTCATTGTCATGGTCATCATCACCACCAAATCCTTCGGCAGCATCGTCACGTGGATCTTCCTCTTTAAATTCATCCATGATGTCTCTATTTCCTCCAGGGAGTAGGGGGAGTGAGATAAGCCATAGTTCTATTGAGAAAAACATGACTCTGTAATGTATTCAACAAAAGGGTTGTGAAACTGTTGGCCATGGTCAATTTATCTATTCATTGGTTCTATGCTGGACGGATACGGGTTATAACACGAGGGTCCTTCATTTGCATCGTTAGGTTGGCTAGAGCACGATAGCATGTATGGAGCACTTGCGCTAACTGGTTAACTTACTATGTTCAAATCAAATCCCATTGTTGAGATATGTGCATACACTTCTGGACAGGACAGTTGAGTAGGAAACTCGCATTCACTTCCGATATCCGTTGGATGTCATCGTTATTATCTAACTCACACGCATCATACCGTGTTGGATTCAGTGAGAGCGGGTGTCTGTATATCAACTCAGATATGACTTGATCTTCATTAAGTCGTAACTTTCACCCAACTAGATTTTTCAGTGAATCCAGGGTTATGTCTAATTTGGTTCTTATTACTTTAATCTGATGGCACTTAAATGTATTGTTTTGATCCAATTCATAAATTTCTCCATTCACATAAATACAAATATTATCATCTCTAGAACTCATTCTGATTTATACGATAATTAGTTTCAGGAGTCCTCTCCAGAGATAAATTTAATAATTATTAAAATATGTGTCATAATTACAAAGACAACTATAGTTAACTATTACTACGTAATTATTTAGTTAACATTAATTAATAAATTACTCATTTCACATGTCAATCCTATCTATTTACCTACTCATATATTACTTTTATGGACTTAAAATTTGTAATTCAACATTTGATTAACCTCCTACAATGCTACATTTAGACACATGTCTAGATCTTTCTACCTAGAAGACTTTTGAATTTCTCCAATTTCATAAGTTTTTTATGCAGTAGAAAAATTAATTATTTTTAAGTTTTAGGAAGAGATAAACCTAAATATACCTAATTATAGATAACCAGGTGTTTTTTGGTTTGTATTTCTCTATTTAATGTTAGTAATAATAATGATTCATTGTTGCAAAAATATTCATATAAGTAAAAAAAAAACACGCTAAAAAATAATAGCTTACAATATAGGTGATTACATCATCACAAATAACCAATGTGATAAGTGTCATAATTAACATAATATATTAATGAAATACTTATTACTTTAAAAATTTTATTTCAAAAGTCAAATATTTCACCATTACAATAAATTAATAAATATCCATTATAGAATTCTAACCTTCGTTGTTACAAAAGATAGTAGGCAAAGTATTTCCACCAAAATTTAATTATTAATAGTTTGAAATTATTAGCAATTAAATTTGATCACTAAATTGATAATGTTATTACATATATAATGTTCAACAGCCTAAAAAAACTAAATTATATTAACAAAAATTTTATCAAAAATATAATTATTATAAAATCAATTAAATAGAAAATACAATTAATAATAGTTAGCTCAAGAATTATTTCATTTTTAGTGATTATTACAACATAGTTAATTAATATTTAAATACTGATAGAATTTCAGTTATATCTTAATAATACTATCAACATTAACCTAATAAATAAATAATATATTTGAATATTATTAGATATTAAATATACATCAAATATTACAAATGCATTTTATTATATCAACAACTTTATATTTATTTTTATATTTATTATTTTTAATTTCATAACATTTTTAATCCATTAATGTTTAGTAATATTAATAATTTAATCTTGATTATTATAGTTCATTATTAAATTAAAATTAATAATTAATATCACTGTAATAATATTAATTATTGTTCATTTTTTGAACCCTAGATTTACATTACTCGGTAGTGTTTGGGTTAAGAAAAATATAATTAAAAATAAGAAATAGAAAAACTAAAATATTGCAAAAGGCATAAAACCCTGCATTATTTCAATAATTTTTAAAATACCTTCACTTATCCGTCTAGTATTTGTCTCAGTTATATAATTATTTTTCCTTAATCAAAACATTTTATCAAAGTTAATTTATTATAAATAAAAATTAATAATATACTCAGATATTGTAATAATAAAAAAATTAAAACAAGGACTAATTCAACATTTTTTATTTTATAGTATTATTATAAAGCTTATTTCATTGAGGATAATATTGTTTATTTTTAATATTTTTTCCTTACTTTTAGGCAAGCACTTACATTATTTCATTTATTTCCAAATTACCTTAACTCATCTATGTGATATTTGTCTTAATAATTTAATTATTTATTCTTAATCGAAATAAAATTACATATATTTTAATTTCTATTCTTGATTAAATTAAGATTTATGATTTCTAAAAATATTTTAACAATCTCAAAGTATAAAATTCTACATTTAACTAACGTTTCTTAATAATAATTTATTATTAGTGAGTCTTACTATTTTCTCAAACATTTGTTACTATTTGAGTTTTATATTTTTTTAATAATGCCCAATCCATAAGGATAATAATTAAAATTATAATGATTTGCACAACATTTATGACCTAGTCAGACTAGAAGCATAATAATATACTTAGATATTAAAATAACAAAAAATTTTAAATAATATAAGTACATTAAAATAATACACACAAGCATTATAATAAGAAAATATTAAAGCAGTATAAATACCATAACATACAGATCACATTAATTAATTCAAATATAGTCCTAAAATACATGATCAAATGAAATAATAATAATTTAGTTACAATGCTTAGTAATACTGTCAATTATAATGAGGAAATACTTGCAAAAAAAAAATTAGACTACACATTTATTATAATTTCATATGATCTGGAAATACTACATAATATTTAAATTGATATATTCTATTTTTCAAAAAAAATCTTACTTGTAAAATGAGCTTTCCAAACAATGCAATTGCTATTGAAGAACTTTGAGTTACTGATGGAAAATGATTTGTTGCTAGAAAGAATATAAGATTACTACAGAAAGGTGCTCTGGAGGAGAATTCTTCACTTCGTAAGAGTGTGGAGGGCTACGAGGGGAGGGGATTTTTTTTGTAGGGGTGTGGCTGGTCACGGGGGAACAGTTGCATGACACGTGGCAACACAGGGAGCTTTGCCCCATCATGGGGGGACATGCGCGCCTGACATATGGCGGCTTAGGGACGTTTGGGGACGCGTGGCCGGTTGTGGGCACGTGCGTGCTGGCCATGTGACGAGTTAGGGCTCACCATGATCAGATTGCACTGATCACACGTGAATGGCCTATTATATAAAAAAAAAGTTAAGCATTTAAGTAAATATTTTGTGCGGCGCAGGATTCCAGTCAATATTATGTTAGATTCAAGGATGGCATTTAATTTAAGGAATCTTATATTCTTAAGAAAATATATATTTTTTAGAATCACATTTTCAGTAATGTAACATTTCTATATTTGGTTAAATATAAATATTCCCAAAAATATTTTTTTAAATTCCTAAATATTTTATATTCTTATATTTGATTCATATTTTATATTCTTGAGAGTTTTTTAATTTATAAAAAATACCCCCATCATTTTTTTCATTTTATTTTATAAGAAATCATAATTTTACTCAAAATCATATAAATAAATTTTTAAACACTTATAATTAATCTAAATTGTCATAAAGTACAAAAATAATTTAATAATTTAAATTATCTCCAAATTAATTTTGGGTCATATAAAAATAGATAAGCATAGCTGCACTACCTGTTTTTTTTATGGGTCATATAAAAAAGAAAATAATTTTCATGATGAGAAAAAAAAGAAAAATAAATTATAACTTCTCTCACAATTACATATACATCATCTAACTCAAATTGATGTTAGTGCAAAATTCATCATAGAAATCCCAAGGTGAACTTAGCTATTAATTAGAATTTTAGTTTGAAAATTCAATTCCATAGAACAAATAAATGATATGAACTACGTTATTTCATTTACGTTGAAAATAATTCAACGTCTAAACTTTTAGAAAACACTCTATGTGTGGCTGGATGTATAAATATATATAATATATTATATTTTAAAATTAATATTTAATAAAATTCTATTATAAAATAATACATATTTTATTATTAATGTATCAACTATTTTTTATAAGTGTTGTAAATATTAAATATATATAAAATATATAATGTATTATGTATTTTGAGTAAGATGAATTTGGGTTAAAAAGGGATAGATTTATCTTTTTATTTTAATATTGATATTTTCATGAGATGAGAATCTTATATTCCCAACTTCTCCTATAAGAATATTTTGAAAGAAATTTTGGGGTAAAAACATTTTTAGGAATGTTATATTTCCAAGCAAATTTAAAAAAAAATTGAATCAAATATGAAAATATGACATTTTTGTAAAATATTTTAAAAAATATTATTAATATTCCGTGAACCAAACATCCCTAATATTAACCCAATCAAAATAGAGAAATCTAGCAAATCAATCTCTAGTCAGGAAAGAAATATAAGATCTCTGGTACTCTAGTAGAATAATGAGAATATAACACGGTGGGTTTCTCCTTTGAATGTGTAGATATTTGCCAAACCATGTTTTCTCTATTCAAGGCTATTTATAAACAATAATATTTTTAGATTTTTAAGAAAGACTTGATTTGATTTGATTACCTCATGGCCTCTTTTAATTGTTAAGGACTTTTTTTTTCATTTTTTTTCTGTAATTGATTTTCTCATTATCATCAATTTACATATCTCAGAGTTTGTTTAGAAAATAACTAAATCACATTCAATTATTACTTGGAGTTATTCAATTTTTTTTTCCTTTTTCTAATCTGGTGGTGGAGATATTTTAAAGGAAGAAAGAGCAGAAGTCAAAGAAAGAGGAGAAGATCTACAGTGATAATAAATATTGAACTTTCCATTATATCCTTATTTTGTTGTAATCAATTACCCTCTTCAGCAAATCTGGGGTCGTAACACATTGATTATATCAAGATTTGCTGAGATGATGTCACATAAGCATGTTGTATATCATACAAGAAATGGATAGTTTCTTCATATCCCAATTAAAAGTTTGGACAATAGTACTCTAATTAACAAATCAATATGAAAGAGATTTTTAGATAATTTACTTGTTTGGAAATTTTGTAATTTACTTGTTTGGAAATTTTGTAATTTAATAAATAGAGGATAGATATCTATATATGAAAGAGATTTTCAAATAATTTACTTGTTTGCAAATTTTATAATTTAAATCTTAAATTTATTCTAATTTTATTTCTATTCCATGATTTTTTTAATAAACTTATAAGCTTATGAAAATAAATTGAGTTAAAAAAATTTTCTATATAGATTTAAATATTTGAGCCAATATTTTTTATATATATTTGAAATTTTTTAATGCAAAAAACTAAACTCTTAAAATACATTTAAAGAAGAAATGAAAGTTGAAAATTTTCATCGTAATCTTTAACAATTTACAAAGTTAACTTTGATGATGTACAAGTTTCACATAATAAACAACTCTCACTTCTATCATTGAAAGCAAAATACATGATGTAATACATTAAATTTTTATTAAATTAGAGTAAATTTAGACTAATTTATTATAATTTTTTAGATATGTTAAAATACTACAATTATCACCAAATTAAATAAGATAACATATTAATAATGATTAAAAAATATTTTTTAAAATTTAAATATTAACAAATAAATAATTTTTGATTCAAAATATATAATGTAATGTGTTGAATTTTCATCAAATTAGAGTAAATTTAAATTAATTTATTATAATTTTCTTTAGATATTTTAAAATATTGAAATTATTACTTAATTAAATAGGGTAACATATTAATGATGATTAAAAATTAATTTTTCAAATTTAAATATTATATAAATAAATAATTGCTAGTTTAGCATCTTATTTTCACTAATCTCAAACCAAAATATTATATAAATAATTATTAATTTGTCACAATTTAATTAATAATTTCAATAAATTAATATTTTTAATATTATAATAACCATGGTATTGCTACTTTTGCATTATATTATTCTTACAGCAAATGTAAATACATAACATATTATTCTTTAAAAAAATTTCCTTCGACTAATTAATATTATATTATAAAAATATTTTAAGTAAATTAAAAATTTAATATATAATGTATATATTGATCAAATTAATTAAGTATATATATCCCATTTAACAATAAAAGTTTTTGAAAATCAAAATTAACTTTAATTAAAACTTATTAATATGTATTTCATATCAATTTTTAACTATTATATTTCATATTAAATATACAAAAATTCATACTTTATCAAGGGTTTATAATTCATGTATTTTTTATTTTATCTACATAATTGTTTCTATTCTCCACTCTTATTATTTAAATAATATATATATTTTTACTATAAAAATATTCAAAAAAATTTCAAGACTTTACTTATTTATTTAATTGATTGCATATTCATTTTTTAAAAAATAATGAATTTTATACATTTGGAGAGAATTGTAAAACCTTAATAAAATTCAAATTTATGTATACATATTTTGAAATATAGCATGTGAAATTTGTTATTAAAAAAATTGAAAAGATATAAATAAATAAATTTGATTGGAATTTTTAATATTTTTATTTGAAATATAATAATGTTAATTTAATTAATCAATAATGTCTAAACTAAAAACTTTAATTTATTTAAAATATTATAATAAAAATAAAATATATTATATTAATCTACCTTTTAGTAATGTTAATATCTTAACTGCAAACAGTAGAAGTAAACATATAAAAGAAAAAATATGTAATGATGAAAATAAAAAAAAGAAATAATATTAAATTATAAATAAAGTAATAAAATTTAAAATAGAACATACAATCAATTATTTAATTAAATAAAAAATTTAAATTATTTAAAATATTATTTGATAAAAATATTTTTATTATATCTATATAACTTTATAATATTGTGTTTGAGTTATAAATTACAAGAATGAATAAAAAAAGAATGTGCAATAGAGTAGATAAAAAGAATAGTAATTGTGCGTGAGTTATAAAGTTTTCGTAAAATCTCATTTGATATATTTAATTAGAAATATAATTCTTAAAAATTAATATAAAAAATATTAAAAAATAAATAAATTAATTTGAATTTATTTTTTAAATATTTTTATGACAAAAGAATATTTAGGTAATTAATTCAATTACTACTTTCTATATTAAAATTCTAGCTTATTTAAATTATTTTTATAAAAAATAACATATATCTATATATTACTAACATTTGAATAATAAACAAAATGAATGAAAATAAAAAATAAAAAATATGTAATAGAACGTGTAAGAAAGAAGAGAAATAATGCATAAGTTGGAAAGTAATAAGAATTAAAATAGAAATATATAATTAAGTAATTCAATTAAATTAAATAACTCTAAATTTATTTAAAATATTTTGCATATATTTACATTACAGAGTAATATCTACATCAGAACTCTAATTAATAGAAGTGTAAAAAAGAAAAAAAAACATTATAGGCAAAAGGAATTGAAATATAACATAGATTTTAAACCCTTTACAAAATTGGAATTAAGACATATTTAATTTAAAATATAGTGCTTAAATATTCATATAATAAATTTAAATTATTGTAATGTTTAAATATTATTTTTATTTTTAATTTTTTATTAAAAATAGATATTTAATTGATTAATTCAAATAATGGCTTATATATATATATATTAAAAATTTAAGATATTTAAAAAAATTTATAATAAAAAATATTACGTTATATGTATGATTTAGTAATGTTAATATGTAAGTTACAAAGAATATGAGTAGACATGAAGAAATAAAAAATGAAAAACATATAGTTGAGAGAATAAAAAGAAAAAAATGTGTGAATTATAAAGTAATAAGAGTTAAAAAATAAATTATATAGTTAAATAATTTAATTAAATCAAATCTTTAAATTATGAAAAATACTTTTATAATAAAAATAAAATATTTTGTATTATATTTATACTATTTAATAATATTAATAACTGAGTTATAAATAATAAAAATGCAGTGAAGTATATAAAAAATTATAATAATCTGTGGGTTGCAAAATTTTATTAAAATCTTAATTAATGTATATTTAATTTGAAGCAACATATCAAGTAATTTTTAAATTTTTTTATCATAAACTAAAATATATAATTAATTAATTTAATTAGTTCTATTTCACTTATTTTTAACATATTTAAATTTAAAATATTATATTAAAATAATGAGAATGGAAAGAATAAACTGAAAAGGTGAAATATAAGGATGAGAAGGGAAAAAATTGGGAGGTTTTATAACCGGAAAAAAGATATCATGAGTAAATGTCACACGTTTGTAGAGAAAATGAAAAACTAGAAAAACATTGATAAACTGAGGATTTAATATGAATAAAAATGATATTTTAGACTTTTATTATAAAATTAAAAAAATTAAGAAATTAAAATATAAAATAAGATATAATAGAAATTTTTACTTATTATTAAAATTCAACCAATTACAATTTTTAACTAGAGCAATATATCCTACTTCTTTGCTAAAATATATCAGTCTACACCATGTACAAATAGCTTTTTAATTCATATTCAAATGAACAAATAAATTAGTAAAATCAATGTATATCAATATAACATTATAAACTAAACATAAAACAAGTGGTAATTTTTTTGAAGGTTGTAATTAGCAGTGTCAAAATAAGTTGGTTTTAATTGGTTGGTTTGGGACTGCTATAATTTTGTCAGCCTTGGGACTGAGATTGGGATTAGTACGGAAAATAATAACAGTGGCCTCGCCGAGTAAGCGACAGCGACTGGGACTGGGACTAGAACTGAGACTGATAAGTGTTAATCCATCAGTTTATTGGATTAGCCCGTTAGCCTGATAATAGTAGTAAGTAATAAATAATTAATTTATTATTATATGTTTACTTTTTATATAAATATTAAAATAATACTTTTGATATATTAAAATTAAATTTTAATATATATAATATTAAAATTATATATATGAGCAATATTAAAAAAATTTTAATATTAAAATTAATAAATTTATATATTTAATATTATCAATATATATTATATAAATTTATTAAAATAAATAATTATATTAAAATTTAAATTAAAAATTTGAATTATTTAAAAAATTTGAATAATTAATTTTAAATATATTATATACATATATATAATATAATACATTATTATCTATTTTTATTAATATATTATATAAATAATTATTTATTTATATATATTTCATAATATATAAATTATTAAATATATTTATTTTTATGTAATATTTTGGTATTGATCAAAATATATAATTAGCTTAAGACTGTGCTGTAGAAGTCTCGAACCCGGAGTTGAATCGGTTGAATTGTCTGGTTGAATCCGGATTTTAAAATACTGCTCGTTGCTTCGTTTGCATCATTTTCATGACCCCAAGTTTGGTAAAACTTCCGAGAAGTTATAGTAAGACAAACTTTGTTGACCTAGATAAAAAAAAAAAACAATGTAGCTCGTAATGTCTTTTCAGCAAATAAATAATGCATGCCCTTCTTGGCGTTTTTCCTAAAAACTTTTGACTTTAAGCCTTACGAAATTTCCTGTGGGCTGTTGGCTCTGTTTGGAAAACAGCTTTTTGGATGGTTGTTAGCTGGTTTGATCAAAATCAGTTGATTGTCAAAATCAGCTGATTGTCAAGTCAATCAACTGATTATCTTTAAAAAGTTGAAATTGAAAACGTTGAAAGGGGCAATGTTTTCAATCAGCTGATTGAAAAAAATGATGAAAATACCCTTAATAAATATTCATATTTTACATTTTGTCATTTCTAAAAATTCATAAAAAGTTTACTAATTATAAAAAGCATATTAATTTAATTTTAAAAATATTTAATATATAATAATATATTATTTATAATATATATAATAAATTATAATAATTTTAAAAGTATCTAATAATTTAATAATAAATTATAATAATATAATATTTATAAGAAAATTTAATATACTAACTAATATATAAAATTTAAAATATTAAAATAAAAAATATTCAAATAATTTATAAAATATACTCATATCCTTATATATCATTTTACATGCAAATAGCTAATTATAAATAGTTGATTTTATCAAACACTCTTATTTAAACAACTAATGCAATCAGCTGATCAAATCAGTTAATACAATCAACTATCAGCTAACAGTTATTTGAATCAGCTAACTACTACAGTTATCGGTTGATTGTCAAATAAGGCCGTTATTTCTTTTCCTCCTTTCCCACTGCTTTGTCCGTTCTCAAAGAGGATGAATGGAGAAACTTCCTGACCAATTCTTACGGCGGACTGCCCTATGAATAAGTAGCTCTTCTCTACTCATCTTCTACACGTTATCCCTTCACCCGAGTTTCCCCCAGTTTCCAATCTCAAACCCAAGCAACGACATACCTCTTAGCCATTTTAAGCATCTGCATTTCCAGACAGACCTCTCAGCCACAACCAACACAGAGAAGACTCAAGGAAATCATCAAAAGAGTGCAGAAGCATTTCCAAGGCAACAAACACCATGGTTGCACTTCCATCAATCACCTCCACCTATGACTCCATGGCTAGTTTCTTCACGCCTTCTTCTCTTTTCTTCTTTCTCCTCTGTGTCGTCATCACCATAATCATCACTTCTCGCTTCACGCCCAAAAAGCCGACTCGGCATGAAGAATTCAGACCCGACAACCCACACCGTAAGGAATCGCTGGCGATGTCGGCGGAAAAGAGGACGAAATCGGCTGAGAGTTCCACCACCGATGAGAAGCATAATGTTTTCTTAAGCTTCAGAGGTGATGATACTCGTAATAATTTCACCGGTCATCTCCTCAAAGCCTTTCATAGAGAAGGAATCGAAACTTTTTTTGATGATAAAGATCTCAAGGTAGGAGATGAGCTTTCCTTCTCTCTTTCTACAGCAATTGAAAAATCAAAAATGTTTGTTATTGTGCTTTCTGAAAATTATGCTTTTTCAACTTGGTGCCTTGATGAGCTTGTGAAAATTATCCAATGTGCGGAAGGTGCGGAGCAAAACGAATATGCGGAGGAAAACCCACGGGTTTGCCCAATCTTTTATAAGGTGAATCCATCTGACATAAGGAAGCAGAAAAATAAATATGGGGAGGCAATGGTCCAACATGAAAAAAAAGTATGGTAAAGAAGGGGTGAAGAATTGGAGAATTGCTTTGTCTAAAGTTGTCAATTTAAAAGGATATCATTACAAAGGGTATTTATTTACATTTATACTATTTTTTTCTAATTATTTATTTCTTGCTAATGAAACTTTCAAATGTTTATTATTTATTATTGTGCACTATAATTGACAAATTTATGGTTTTTAAAAAGTTACAAAATAAAAAAGTGATGTGATTTGGCAGAGCTTTGACCAGGTCTTAGATGCTCAGTGAGTAACTCTTTTGGAGATTATAGATTCAAAATTAATAACGAGAGAAACGACTATAATAAATAGTTAAATAGTTAAGACTTGTAAACGGGTAAATAATTGTATTTGTCAGCACAGTTGTTACCAAATTAGTTGGGGGGTCGTAAATAGAAATTGGGGTAGAAGATGCAGTAATTTATATTGATTGCTTTCGGTTTGAGCATCTTTGCTTTGTGTCTGGCATTTTTTTTTTTCAGTCTCGACTTGATTAAGTTTTTGATGTGATGAGTGAGATGATTATTAACAAAAAGAGGAGGAAAATTCCATTATTGTTGAGTTGGATGAATCCAGCGAAACCATATGCCAATTGTGTAATTTTTTTAAATAAATATAAGTTAATTTTAGGAATTTATAATAATGACTAAAATATATTAATCTTATTTTTTATTTTAAAAATGCACCTTAAATCAATATATATGTTAGATAGATGACATGTACAATAAACAAAATCAACTAAAGCTCTTGATGTTTGTAAATGATAAAATTTATATATTTCATTAGTGATTAATAATTTATTAAAGCTCTTGATGTTTGTAAATAATGAAATTTATGCATTTCATTACTGGTTAATAATTTTATAAAATGTATAATAATAAAATATAGTTTGTAAATCTATGATTAATATATTTAAGTCTCAATTAAGAATTATGAACATTAATTTATCTAAATATAAAAATATTATAATTTAGTCCCGTGCCTCTAGGGTCATTTAATTCACTTGTTATGTAATATTTTGTTAAAAATAAAAAATAATTAGGAGGATAAAGTTTTAAAGCACAAATGAGCAAATAATAATACATGAAAATAAGCATGGATTAAATGAAAATTAATGATACTATAAGATGATAAAATGTAATTATTCCAAAAAAAAGAAGGTAAAAAATTTGTGCGAAATATCTGTATGAGATGGTTAGTCTTGTGGAGAATAGTTTTAACTTTTAAAAGATTAGTTATTACTTTTAAGTGACATGATTATGGACTTGACCTTTAATCCTAAAAAATGGATAGTTTTATATTGTTTTATCTTTTTTAAAAAAATATATGACTTTTCAAAAAGTAAGATTTTCAAAAATATGTTTGATATTTTTATTTTCTTATAATTTTTATTTTTGTATAATTCTATCTCTTTCTTGATTTCAAAAATTATTTATGCAGGGATGACTCTGAAAGTGATCTTATTGATAAGATTGTTAAGAAGATCTCAATTGAACTAATACTTCCTAAGGGTTTATATATTGAAAAGCCCGTAGTCGGAGTTGAGGTTCGTGTGGGAGAAGTGAAATTACTTCTTGATATTTTATCTTGCAGTAAAGAACCTGTGCTGATAATTCATGGGGCAGGTGGTATGGGAAAAACAATGCTTGCTAAAGCTTTGTACAATTCAATTTTGGACCAATTTGACTATAAAACTTTTCTTTCTAATGTAAGAGAAACTTCAAATAGACGTGAGGGTTTATCAAGTCTCCAAGAAACACTTTTGTCAAATATGTTTGATATGAAATATATCAATTCAACGATTGTTGATGAAGGTGGTCTAGATTTAATCATAAATAAGCTTCGGGGTAAGAGAGTTCTTTTGGTACTTGATGATGTGGATTGTGATAGACAGTTTGAAGAATTGGTTGGAAAATGCAATTATTTTGATGTTGGTAGTATAATTATTGTGACAACAAGAAATAAAAATTTACTGTCTAAGCTTGAATTTAAGGAGACATATGAAATGAGGGAATTAGATGCTAATGAAGCTTTAGAACTTTTTTGTTGGAAAGCTTTTAATAGTAATCAACCTCCAGGAGAGTTTGTGGATTTTTCTAAAGAGGTTGTAAATTATGCCGGTGGCTTTCCGTTGGTTTTGAAAGTGATGGGTTCTAATTTGTCTGGTAAAAAATTAAAGGCATGTATGTGTAAATTGAATGAATATAAAAGAATTCCACATGAGGAAATTCAAGATATCCTTAGAATAAGCTATGATGGCTTAAGTGAAAATCAAAAGGAGATTTTTTTGGATATGGCTTGTTTCTTCAAAGGATATAATTTGAAAGATATTATAAATACATGGGATGTTGATGTTGATGATGATGATGATGATCTTCACCCAGATATTAGAGCGCTTGCTGATAAATCCTTGATAACTATTGAATATGGCCACGTTGGCCATGTTGAAATGCATGACTTAATACAAAATATGGCTAAAGAAGTTATCAGGAGTGTTGCACCAAAAGAACCTTGGAATCAAAGTAGATTATGGTCCGAAAAAGATATTGTTAAAGTTCTAGAAGATGATTTAGTAAGAACAATATTATCTTTTTTTTCCCCACATGTCTTTATGTTAGATTCTCTTATTTACTCTCTAATTAAAATTTCATATCATGTTTGTTATACAGGGAACTGATAAAATTGTGGGAATACTGTTGCAGTCACCTAAACGAGAAATACAATGGAAGGGTACTGCCTTTAAGAAGATGAACAATTTAAGAATACTTATTGTTAAAGATGCATGCTTTTCGGTAAATCATAAATATTTGCCTAGAAGTTTACAGAGATTTGAATGTATTCATTGCTCTTTCACATCATTGCCATCAAATCTTGATCTCAAATTAGAAGAATCATTCAAGGTAAAATTTTATTTACGTTTATTTTTAAAAATGTAACTTAATTTTTGAAAGATAATATATCATTTTATAATAGAAGTTTTGATCCTTCATTATACTTTACTAATTATTCAATTTCTATTTTGCAGAAATGTGAACATTTGACTGTGATGAATTTTTTCAATTGTTCATTTATAACGGAGGTGCCTAATTTATTTGAAGCTTCATCTCTAAAGACATTAAATTTTTCTTGTTGTGAAAATTTAGTTAGGGTTCATAATTCTGTTGGACTTCTCCGTAAAGTAGAATATATGAACTTTGAATGTTGTACAAGTTTGACAAGTCTTCCGAGTACATTGGAAATGGCATCACTTTTAGAGTTTAATATTAGGGGTTGCAGAAGTCTTGAATGTTTCCCACATATTTTGAGGAACATGAATAATCTAAGAGAGGTAAATGCAAGTCGGACTGGTATTAAGGAGTTGCCAAATTCCATCGATAATCTTACAAGGTATTAAATTTAAGATTTGCAGCATTTGAAAAATCATTATCATAATTTTTCGGGAGTGTGATACATATAAAATCAACATATAAGCATTGACATAGAATATGTTTTATTATAATATTTATTTAGAAATAGACAATTATGATAATGATACGAATGCATAAAATGTTTTTTTATAAAATTATCGCATTTCAATTAAAGCAATTTTGATATAATACTCCTTATAAATTGGTAACCCAAATTTATATTGAATAAAATAATTGCAAAGTGTTATTTTGCTCTAACAGATAATGGTCTTCATACAATTATAATTTTTTTCTAGCTTGAGATGCTTGCGGCTAGGGGGTAGTAATTTGATTTCTATCCCAGAGAGCATTGGTAATCTTACAAAGTATTGAATTTAAGATTTGCCGCATTCAAAAAATCATTATCGTAATTTTCAGTGTGTGTTATAGGGAAGATTAGCATATAAGCATTGACATGGAATATGTTGTTCTATTACATTATTTCTTTAGAAATCGACAATTATGAAAATGATATGAATTCATAAAATATTTTTTTTATAAAATTATGACATTTCAATCAAAGCAATTTTGATATGATAATCCTTATACATTGCTAGTCCAAATTTATATTGAATAAATTATTGCAAAGTGCTATTGTGCTCTAACAGATAATGGTCTTTATACAATTTTAATTTTTGTGCAGATTGGAATACTTGGATCTAAGTGGGAGCAATTTGGTTTCTGTCCCAGAGAGTATTTGTAATCTTACAAGGTATTGAATTTAAGATTTGCCGCATTCAAGAAATCATTATTGTAACTTTCAGTGTGTGATACAAGGAAGATTAGCATATAAGCATTGACATGGAATATGTTGTTTTATTAAGTTATTTCTTTAGAAATTGACAATTATGAAAATGATATGAATGCATAAAATATTTTTTGATAAAATTATGACATTTTAATTAAAGCAATTTTGATATGATACTCCTTATACATTGGTTGTCCAAATTTATATTGAATAAATTATTTGCAAAGTGCTATTGTGCTCTAACAAATAATGGTCTTCATACAATTTTTGTACAGATTGGAATACTTGGATCTAAGAGGGAGTAATTTGGTTTCTGTCCCAGAGAGTATTTGTAATCTTACAAGGTATTGAATTTAAGATTTGCCGCATTCAAGAAATCATTATCGTAATTTTCAGTGTGTGATACAGGGAAGATTAGCAAATAAGCATTGACATGGAATATGTTGTTCTATTACATTATTTATTTAGAAATAGATAATTATGATAATCATACTAATCCATCAAATGATTTTTTATTAAATTATGACATTTCAGCTAAAGCAATTTTGATATGAAACACCTTATACATTGGTAGTCCAAATTTATATTAAATAAAATAATTGCAACATGCTATTTTACTCTAACAGATAATGATCTTCATACAATTATAATTTTTTTGTAGTTTGAGACGGTTGTGGCTAGGAGGTAGTAATTTGGTTTCTATCCCAGAGAGCATTGGTAATCTTACAAGGTATTGAATTTAAGATTTGCTGCATTCAAAAAATATTATTCTAATTTTCAGTGTGTGATGCAGCGAAGATTAGCATATAAGCATTGACATAGAATATGTTGATTTATTACATTATTTCTTTAGAAATAGATAATGATACGAATCCATAAAATGTTTTCTTATAAAATTATGGCATTTCAGTTAAAGCAATTTTGATATGATACTCCTTATACATTGTTTGTCCAAATTTATTTTAAATAAAATAATTGCAAACTACTATTTTGCTCTAATAGATAATGATCTTCATACAATTTTAATTTTTTTCCAGTTTGAGAGACTTGTGGTTAGGAGGTAGTAATTTGATTTCTATCCCAAAGAGCATTGGTAATCTTACAAGGTATTGAATTTAAGATTTGCCACATCTGCTGCATTCAAGAAATCATTATCGTAATTTTCAGTGTGTGATACAGGGAAGATTAGCATATAAGCATTGACATGGAATATGTTGTTCTGTTACATTATTTCTTTAGAAATTGACAATTATGAAAATGATATGAAAGCCTAAAATATATTTTTATAAAATTATGACATTTCAATTAAAGCAATTTTGATATGATACTCCTTATACATTGGTAGTCCAAATTTATATTAAATAAATTATTTGCAAAGTGCTATTGTGCTCTAACAGATAATGATCTTCATACAATTTTAATTTTTTTCCAGTTTGAGAAACTTGTGGCTAGGAGGTTGTAATTTGGTTTCTATCCCAGAGGGCATTAGTAATCTTACAAGGTATTAAATTTAAGATTTGCTTCATTCAAAAAATATTATTTTAATTTTCAGTGTGATACAACGAAGATTAGCATACAAGCATTGACATAGAATCTGTTGATTTATTACATTATTTCTTTAGAAATAGATAATGATATGAATCCATAAAATCATTTTTTATGAAATTATGGCATTTCAGTTAAAGCAATTTTGATATGATACTCCTTATGCATTGGTTGTCCAAATTTATATTGAATAAATTATTTGCAAAGTGCTATTGTGCTTTAACAGATAATGGTCTTCATACAATTTTTTTTTTCCAGTTTGAGAAGCTTGGGGCTAGGAGGAAGTAATTTGGTTTCTATCCCAGAGAGCATTGGTAATCTTAAAAGGTACTGAATTTAAGATTTGCCGCATTCAAGAAATCATTATGTAATTTTCAGTGTGTGATACAGGGAAGATTAGCATATAAGCATTGACATGGAATATGCTATTCTATTTCATTATTTCTTTAGAAATCGACAATTATGAAAATGATATGAATGCATAAAATATTTTTTTATAAAATTATGACATTTCAATTAAGGCAATTTTGATATGATACTCCTTGCATGTTGGAAGTCTAAATTTATATTGAATAAATTATTTGCAAAGTGCTATTGCGCTTTAACAGATAATGGTCTTTATATAATTTTAATTTTTGTGCAGATTGGAATACTTGGATTTAAGAGGGAGCAATTTGGTTTCTGTCCCAGAGAGTATTTGTAATCTAACAAGGTATTGAATTTAAGATTTGCTACATTCAAAAATCATTATCGTAATTTTTAGTGTGTGATACAGGGAAGATTAGCATATAAGCATTGACATGAAATATGTTGTTCTATTACGTTATTTCTTTAGAAATCGACAATTATGAAAATGATATTAATGCATAAAATATTTTTTTTATAAAATTATGACATATCAATTAAAGCAATTTTGATATGATACTTCTTATACATTGGTTGTCCAAATTTATATTGAATAAATTATTTGCAAAGTGCTATTGTGCTCTAACAGATAATGGTCTTCATACAATTTTTGTGCAGATTGGAATACTTGGATCTAAGAGGGAGTAATTTGGGTTCTATCCCAGAGAGTATTTGTAATCATACAAGGTATTGAATTTAAGATTTTCCGCATTCAAGAAATCATTATCGTAATTTTCAGTGTGTGATACAGGGAAGATTAGCATATAAGCATTGACAAGGAATATGTTGTTCTAGTACGTTATTTCTATAGAAATCGACAATCATGAAAATGATATGAATGCATAAAATATTTTTTTTATAAAATTATGAGATTTCAATTAAAACAATTTTAATATGATACTCCTTATATATTGGTAGTCCAAATTTATATTGAATAAAGTATTTGCAAAGTGCTATTGTGCTCTAGCAGATAATGGTCTTCATACAATTTTATTTTTTTTCCAGATTGGAATACTTGGATCTAAGAGGGAGCAATTTGGTTTCTGTCCCACAGAGTATTTGTAATCTTACAAGGTATTGAATTTAAGATTTGCCGCATTGAAAAAATCATTATCATAATTTTCAATGTGTGATACAAGGAAGATTAGCATATAAGCATTGACATGGAATATGTTGTTCTATTACATTATTTCTTTAGAAATCAACAATTATGAAAATGATATGAATGCATAAAATATTTTTTTATAAAATTATGACATTTAAATGAAGGCAATTTTGATATAATACTCCTTATACATTGGTAGTCCAAATTTATATTGAATAAATTATTTGCAAAGTGCTATTATGCTCTAACAGATAATGATCTTCATACAATTTTAATTTTTTTCTAGTTTGAGAAACTTGTGGCTAGGAGGTAGTAATTTGGTTTCTATCCTAGAGGGCATTGGTAATCTTACTAGGTATTGAATTTTAGATTTGTTGCATTCAAAAAATCATTATCGTAATTTATAGAGTGTGATACACTAAAGATTAGTATATAAGCATTGGCATAGAATATGTTGCTCTATTAAATTATTTCTTTAGAAATCGACAATTTTGAAAATGATATGAATGCATAAAATATTTTTTTATAAAATTATGACATTTCAGTTAAAGCAATTTTGATATGATACTCCTTATACATTGGTAGTCCAAATTTATATTGAATAAATTATTTGCGAAGTGCTATTATGCTCTAACAGATAATGATCTTCATACAATTTTAATTTTTTTCCAGTTTGAGAAGCTTGTGGCTAGGAGGTAGTAATTTGGTTTCTATCCCAGAGAGCATTGGTAATCTTACAAGGTATTGAATTTAAGGTTTGCCGTATTCGCCGCATTCAAAAAATCAATATTGTAATTTCAGTGTGTGATACAGGGAAGATTAGCTTATAAGCATTGACATGGAATATGTTGTTCTATTACATTATTTCTTTAGAAATAGACAATTATGATAATGATATGAATGCATAAAATGATTTTTTATTAAATTATGAAATTTCAGTTAAAGCAATTTTGATACGATACTTCCTATACATTGGTAGTCTAGATTTATATTAAATAAAGTAATTGCAAAGTGCTATTTTGCTCTAACAGATAATGATCTTCATACAATTATAATTTTTTTCTTGCTTCAGATGCTTGCGGCTAGGAGGTAGTGATTTGATTTCTATCCCAGAGAGCAATGGCAATCTTACAAGGTATTGAATTTAAGATTTGCCGCATTCAAAAAATCATTATTGTAATTTTCAGTGTGTGTTACAGGGAAGATTAGCATATAAGCCTTGGCATGGAATATGTTGTTCTATTACATTATTTCCTTAGAAATCGATAATTATGAAAATGATATGAATGCATAAAATATTTTTTTATAAAATTATGACATTTCAATTAAAGCAATTTTGATATGATAATCCTTATACATTAGTAGTCCAAATTTATATTGAATAAATTATTACAAAGTGCAATTGTGCTCTAATAGATAATGGTCTTTATACAATTTTAATTTTTGTGCAGATTGAAATATTTGGATCTAAGTGGGAGCCATTTGGTTTCTGTCCCAGAGTGTATTTGTAATCTTATAAGGTATTGAATTTAAGATTTGCCGCATTCAAGAAATCATTATCGTAATTTTCAGTGTGTGATACAGGGAAGATTAGCATATATGCATTGATATGGAATATGTTGTTCTATTACGTTATTTCTTTAGAAATCGACAATTATGAAAATGTTATGAATGCATAAAATAATTTTTTATAAAATTATGACATATCAATTAAAGCAATTTTGATATGATACTCCTTATACATTGGTTGTCCAAATTTATATTGAATAAATTATTTGCAAAGTGCTATTGTGCTCTAACAAATAATGGTCTTCATACAATTTTTGTGTAGATTGGAATACTTGGATCTAAGAGGGAGCAATTTGGTTATTGTCCCAGAGAGTATTTGTAATCTTACAAGGTATTGAATTTAAGATTTGCCGCATTCAAGAAATCATTATCGTAATTTTCAGTGTGGGATACAGGGAAGATTAGCAAATAAGCATTGACATGGAATATGTTGTTGTATTACATTATTTATTTAGAAATAGACAATTGTGATAATCATATGAATGCATCAAATGATTTTTTATTAAATTATTACATTTCAATTAAAGCAATTTTGATATGATACACCTTATACATTGGTAGTCTAAATTTGTATTAAATAAAATAATTGCAAAGTGCTATTTTGCTCTAACAGATAATGTTCTTCATGCAATTTTAATTTTTTTTCAGTTTGAGAGACTTGTGGCTTGGAGGTAGTAATTTAGTTTCTATCCCAAAGAGCATTGGTAATCTTACAAGGTATTGAATTTAAGATTTGCTGCATTCAAAAAATCATTATCATAATTTTTAGAGTGTGATACACTAAAGATTAGTATATAAGCATTGGCATAGAATATGTTGTTCTATTACATTATTTCTTTAGAAATTGACAATTATGAAAATGATATGGATGCATAAAATATTTTTTTATAAAATTATGACATTTCTATTAAAGCAATTTTGATATGATAATCCTTATACATTGCTAGTCCAAATTTATATTGAATAAATTATTGCAAAGTGCTATTATGCTCTAACAGATAATGGTCTTTATACAATTTTAATTTTTGTGCAGATTAGAATACTTGGATCTAAGTGGGAGCAATTTTGTTTCTGTCCCAGAGAGTATTTGTAACCTTACAAGGTATTGAATTTAAGATTTGCCGCATTCAAAAAATCATTATCGTAATTTTCAGTGTGTGATACAAGGAAGATTAACATATAAGCATTGACATGGAATATTTTGTTCTATTATGTTATTTCTTTAGAAATCGACAATTATGAAAATGATATGAATGCATAAAATATTTTTTTCATAAAATTATGACATATCAATTATAGCAATTTTGATATGATACTCATTATACATTGGTTGTCCAAATTTATATTGAATAAATTATTTACAAAGTGCTATTGTGCTCTAATAGATAATGGTCTTCATACAATTTTTGTGCAGATTGGAATACTTGGATCTGAGAGGGAGCAATTTGGTTTCTGTCCTAGAGAGTATTTGTAATCTTACAAGGTATTGAATTTATGATTTACCGCATTCAAAAAATCGTTATCGTAATTTTCAGTGTGTGATACAGGGATTATTAGCATATAAGCATTGACATGGAATATGTTGTTCTATTACATTATTTCCTTAGAAATTGACAATTATGAAAATGATATGAATGCATAAAATATTTTTTTATAAAATTATGACATTTCAATTAAAGTAAATTTGATATGATACTCCTTATACATTGGTAGTCCAAATTTATATTGAATAAATTATTGCAAAGTGCTATTGTGCTCTAACAGATAATGGTCTTTATACAATTTTAATTTTTGTGCAGATTGGAATACTTGGATCTAAGTGGGAGCAATTTGGTTTCTATCCCAGAGAGTATTTGTAATCTTTCAAGGTATTGAATTTAAGATTTGCCGCATTCAAAAAGTCAATATCGTAATTTTCAGTGTGTGATACAGGGAAGATTAGCATATAAGCATTGACATGGAATATATTGTTCTATTACATTATTTCTTAAGAAATCGACAATTATGAAAATGATATGAATGCATAAAATATTTTTTTTATAAAATTATGACATATCAATTAAAGCAATTTTGATCTGATACTCCTTATACATTGGTTGTCCAAATTTATATTTGAATAAATTATTTGCAAAGTGCTATTGTGCTCTAACAGATAATGGTCTTCATACAATTTTTGTGCAGATTGGAATACTTGGATCTAAGAGGGAGCAATTTGGTTTCTGTCCCACAGAGTATTTGTAATCTTACAAGGTATTGAATTTAAGATTTACCGCATTCAAGAAATCATTATCGTAATTTTCAGTGTGTGATATAGGGAAGATTAGCATATAAGCATTGACATGGAATATGTTGTTCTTTTACATTATTTCTTTAGAAATCGACAATTATAAAAATGATATGAATGCATAAAATATTTTTTTATAAAATTATGACATTTCAATTAAGGCAATTTTGATATGATACTCCTTATACATTGGTAGTCCAAATTTATATTGAATAAATTATTTGCAAAGTGCTATTGTGCTCTAACAGATAATGATCTTCATCAATTTTAATTTTTTTCCAGTTTGAGAAACTTGTGGCTAGGAGGTAGTAATTTAGTTTCTATCCCAAGGAGTATTGGTAATCTTACAAGATATTGAATTTAAGATTTGCTGCATTCAAAAAATCATTATCGTAATTTATAGAGTGTGATACACTAAATATTAGTATATAAGCATTGGCATAGAATATGCTGTTCTATTACATTATTTCTTTAAAAATCGACAATTATGAAAATGATATGGATGCATAAAATATTTTTTATAAAATTATGACATTTCAATTAAAGCAATTTTGATTTGATACTCCTTATACATTGATAGTCCAAATTTATATTGAATAAATTATTTGCAAAGTGCTATTGTGCTTTAACAGATAATGATCTTCCTACAATTTTAATTTTTTTCCAGTTTGAGAAGCTTTTGGCTAGGAGGTAGTAATTTGGTTTCTGTCCCAAAGAGCATTGGTAATCTTACAAGGTATTGAATTATCTTCAACTGATCGGATGCAAGAATCTTAGAGAAATTAGTGGAATTCCATCCATTTTAAAGATGTTAGACGTGATGGACCGCACATCGTTGAGTTCGCGTTCTCGTAATGTCATATGATCTAAGGTTTGGCATTTTTTCTCACTTAGATTTATTTTCTTTCCTCACAAATGCATATGCGATAAGTTGAGTTAACTGTTAAAAAAATATATATGAAAAGAGACAAAAACAATAACCAAGTAGTTTTGAAGCATTCATAGAATTGCACTGTAATGCATGTAATAATACTGCCTTGTACATCGGTATAAAAAGTTACCCTCAATACAAAAAAGTCCCAAATCTGTCTTTTTCTTCTTTTTCTTTTTGGTAAATAACAAAGTCTCAAGACTTTCAAGGAGGAATTAAATTTGGGATTTAATTGAAAAACTATGACTGAATATTTATATAAATAAAATAATATCATTATCAATCAAATGAATATAGATTAGTAATATAACATCTCATTGGAATTCTTCAATAAATTTAGTAATTTCTGGGGTAATGAGAGCATGGAATACTACTAATTTTTGCTTTGTAGGTCTATTTTCTCTTTGGTTTAGAACACAAAATACAAGACTAAAATTTGATTGTACCCTAACCCGTCTCCAACCCAAAATGAACGAGCCTGTCCAATTTTTTATGAGAATATAGCAAACACCCGGTTTACTCCCTAAAAGAGAATGAATTAACAGAATATAAATTGATGTATTTTAATTATTTTTACGATATTGGCCTGTAATTTTATCCATATTTTACATATTTTTATCCTATATAACTCACTATTATCCTTCCTTTCTCGTATTATTTTGTTATTTTTCATATTAATACTATATGATTCAGTTATCATTTAGAACATGTGTATTCAAACATTTTTATCATGATTCCTAATTTTGAATATGTGGCTAATGTAAGAAATTAATAACTTCCCACAAATTTAACATACTATAATTTTGACTCATGCCAAATGCTAGACTCACATGTAGAAGAAAACTCATCTTACTAACACTTGTGCTATATGTATGTATATGACAATTTCTTTACTCAAGAGTGTTTCCCGTATTTTTGGAGATTAGTTGGAGGTAACCGACAAATTTCTGAGAGGGTTATTTGCTCAACAGCACTTGTATCCCCTTGCTATTCAGTTTTAGATAACCTGAACATGATTAAAACAAATGCAGGGCAACATGCTTATAGACCAAATTTCCCGTGTTGACTTCAATTTTTTTTCCCAATAATATAATGTATTCAATGTTCGTCAAGCTGATTCAGGTCTAGTGGGTCGGTAATAAAGTCAGAAAAATAAATAAAATAAAGGGTGGGTTCTAATAATTGAGTGTATAAATTATTAAAATCCAGTAACCAAAAATATTATTTATTAAAATTTTAAAAAAACTCTAGTTCTCTCATAAGAATATCAAGCATCCTAAATTTGTGAAATAAATTGAAGATTTAGAAAAATATATCCAATCTTAAAGAAATATATTAATTTATGATAATCAATTTAAATCTCCAACATTTGAATGCAATCTTCTTTATGCAACCAATTCAGTAAAATAATTTTCATATTTCAATATAGTTCCACATAAAACAACGATCTTTTACAAAAATCTAATACTAAAATAATTTATACAAATAATACCATAGTGCTTTAAACAACTCACATGGAAGAAACTAGCAGGATCCAATAAATTTTTTCTCATAGTTGGCTAAGCATATGTCAAATTTCAAATGCAACAAGTAGGATCAAATCTTTTATAAAATCAAGTAGATGTAGTGGTGGCAAATATCTTCCTGGAAGTGAAAGTGAAATCCCAAACTCCAATAACATATAAAATACAACAGATGTCTTGAAAATTTATGGAAATTCGATTCCACGTAAATATCCTCCCATATGCCTTTCATAATACTCATGGCAGTCCAATGCTCATGTGTACTTGGAGTTTTCTAAGTAAAACTCCTGAAAGATCCACATAATTTTTATTTTGTTTTATAAATCAGAATAGTTATTCATATAACTTTTTTAAAACATAAAATTATATATCCACTTTTTATGGTATTTCAAAATATTACATTTGCAGACTAGTGATTATAGAAGCATATCAAATTCAAAATCATATTCTAATCATAAAACAAATCATGCGTAAACATTATAAATTCAACACTCGAACTTGTATATTCCCATAATAGCTTGATTTACATAAATTTCTCTTTTATTTTTTTAAACAATTTGGGCAAAGCGCAGATCAATGTTTATTACATAAGCCCTCTATATATGCACAAATATTTTTAAGCATCATAAAACACACAAAATAGAAGTATTCGCATTAGAGTTTATCCGGTCGCCTCTATATATGCACAATACACATCTTGAATCCAAAAATAGTTTAGACAACTCTATAAATTCACTTCAATCTAAAGGCATTTAATTTTAATTTTTAGGATTAGTTCCTGGTTATCATGAGTATTTTTCTGCTCATTAAATCCTATTTGTAATAAAAAAACTTGACTAGAAACTAAAATCCAAAGTTATTAAAAGGTTTGGTAAATAACATTTTCATTAACTTTTTGCTGACTAAAAGTCATGTTTGATCAAGTCAATCAACTATTTTAATTATTTGGTAAACACTTGACATATAATAACTACTACTCATTTACTAAGTTACTATATACTCTAAATCATATATGTATTAGTTTAATATATACTAGAATAAAATAGTTTTTTATAATTAATAAATAATTATTTAACTTTTTTATTAATTAAATTTGTATAATAAAAATAATATTTTCTCAATATAATATATTATAGACTATAATATATCATAGATTTTGTTATATAATTATTTAATTGAACTTTTTTCACATTAAAATAGTAATTAAATTATACACATATATAATACAAATATACATACATATATATCCAAAATAAATTATATATACTTATATTCTTATAGTCATCTGACATGTAAACGCCTAATAATAAATATTTAATTTTATCAAACAAGTTTATTCAGATAATTAATATTATTAATTGATTAAATTAACTATTTACTAACATCTAATTGAATAATTAACTGCTAATAATATAGCTAATTATATGCCCATAAAACAAGAAATTCCTTATTTAAACTAACATTCTTAACTAACATGTAATTATGTGAATCATAAGTAAATCATAAAATAGCATTACATTTTCCTTGAGACGAAGCATGCAAAATATCGTTCCAATAAGTGCGTTCGAACTATACAGTGTTTGTGAGCCTGGACTTGCGCACAACTGAAGGTGGCGGTCCATGATAAAACATTAATTTGAAGATTCCAAATCACAGGGAGTCAAATACTCAACATGGTTCATGGTATCAAATCATAAAAGTCAACATGAAAAATATAAATAACTGTTCAGATTTTAAAATCTACGAATAAATTAATTGAAAGAAGATGTATTAATCACTTATAGCTATTTCTAATTATTTTTTATGTGAATTCGGCTGATTTTCGTATAAGATTTTTTTTTAAATAAATTATTATTAGTGAAATTAGTTCTATAATAAATTTATGATAAAATTGAAGATATATTTTGAATAAATTATTAGTGAAACTTGAATAAATTGTATTTTGGAGATAAAATAGATGTTTCTTTTATTTTTTTTATTACTTTTTTGATTTTACAGTACTTAAAAAATAGTTAGAAAAAGTTGTAAGTGGATTATTTATGTCTTTCCTTATTTCCTTCAATTCAAAATTTAATATTTTTTGGTTTTTTTTTTAACTTCATAAGATTAATTTATAAAATTTGCAACTTGAAGAAAATTATGTGATAATAAGTCTTAGCTTTAGGAGGTCAGTTGTTTTTTACCCAAATTTAAATGAAACTCAATAGACATGTAAGGAAGTTAATAGTCAGGCTAAAATTAATTAGAACATAAAAATTTTGGGGTTTCAATAATGGTGGAGCTTTAATCTCAATTAGCAAACAAGTTTTTAAAACAAGAACAAAGTGAAAAGTGATTATATATATATATATATATATATCTAACTGTTGCAAGGGCTGCATGTCACATCAGCTGTCATCACATATCAGTTACCCTTGAGCGATGATATGTCACTCTATTTAGCTTATAACGATGGTAGTTCGTTCCGTTAGTTAATGTTTTCATCTTTTAACTATTCGACAAAAGCGAAAACATCCACTGCAACACTTTTTTAACCTACGTTCCCATTATAAATTAAATGAAATTATATATCTTTATATCAACCAACTGCATTTACATATTATTTCTTAATTTATATGTCAAATTATAAGTAACTCAATATAATCTCTACAATATTTTAAATTATTGTTGCATTCAATGTACAAAGATACTCCCATTACACTGTTACACACAGTTAACTTTCATGCCACCTCCTAATGGATTGTAATTTTGAGGTTTGGTAACTTTTTTATAGTTTGGTGGTAACTTTTCTATTAAATGGCAATTAATTTGTGGAAATAATTTTTTTGAGCAAGATAAGTAATTTTTTTAAAGTTTGGTAGCATATAAAGTATGTGGTGTGTGTGGTAGTGTGTGAGAATCATTTCTCTGCATTCAATATAACCATCATTTGGCTTTTCTCGATCCATCAAATTGCAAGAAATGCACTTGCTATGAGAAATTGTTTGCTTTCAATCCTTATTCAGTGAATTAGGACAATGAATTCATACATTCATCCATTTTCTAGATTTAAAATCGTTGTTTTGCTCTAGAATTGAGTTGAAATATGGCAATAGGTGATGTGAAGCAATGACACCCTAACACATAAATAGGTGACTTGCATGATTAGCCTTCGTCTCAAATTGAAGTCTCTGTTTCAAAATGATTACAGAGGTTACAATCGAAATATGCTCTAATAAACGAAGGGAATATAAGTATTTAATTTAATGAAAGTCTTCTGTATGAAAAATATGAAGCATGTTTTCTCAAACACAAACACACCCCTAAACATTGACGGTTACAGTTATTCCTTTTAATTTTGATGTTACAGGCAATGGACGAATTATGCGACATGTATGTCGAAATGCCCGAATCACAGATTCCTGATTGGTTTCATCATCGCTGTAAAGGGCAAGTCCTTTCTTTTTGGGTTCGTACAAAATTGCCTAATGCTTCTTTTGCAATTCATCTACAGAAGTGAAAATACATTAGGCGTTGACAACGTAATCAAACGACGTTTACTCATTAACAAAATCGAAGTGGGGCGAACGTGGAATTTCGCCGATACTATGTACAGAAGAGGTTGTGTATGTATGAATAGTCTTCGTTACTTCGACAGCGTAGGAAGATTTGAAGATCTTAAGAGATATCTAATATTAGAATGGAATTATGTAGAGATCAAACTGACACCACCGCTAAATGAGACGATAGATGAGTGTGGAATTTATGTGTACAAGCAAGAGACAAGTATGGAAGATGTACGATTCGAATGTCCTTACCTCATGCCTGCTGAGTTGGTATTGAGAAATGCATTGAAAAGAAAAAGAGAAGCAGCATTTCCTATGGAAAATGAGCCAAGGACTAAGAGAAGGTGAGACACTATGCTGATTTATTATATTACTGTGAAAAATAAAATTATATATGCATAATCTCCTTAAATCTAGAAAGATGGTTGAATTTTAGGTCCAAACTTTTGTATTTTTGCAATTAATCTCTTTAGCTTAACACAATTTTGAAATAACCTATCGACCTATATATTTTATTAAAACTTACATCTGACATTGTGATATGAACTAGTCTAGCACTTTGCATGAGCAAGCCCAAGTAGAGAAAGATTTAATATTAAGTGAAGGTCCAATGACAAGAGGAAAGCTCAAAAAAATACAAGAAGCAATTGGAGCCCATGTAAATGTAATTCTAGCCCAAGGAGTCCAAGTAGATGAAACAAATAAAGTTGAAGTGCTGTTCATCCAAGCCCAAGAAATCTAAAGATAGTTGAGGTGCAACGAATCTGGACACATTTTCCTAATATGGAGCATTATAAATTAGGAGATAATTTCCTATTAAGGAATGTCTGAGTCAAATGAATCTAGACATATTTCCAATATGGAGCATGACAAATTAGGAGATAATTTCCTATTACGGAATGCATCAAATGTGGATATATTTTCCTAATATGGAGTGCAATGAACCTGGACATATTTCCAATATGGAGTGCAATAAATAAGGAAAATCTGAGAATAATTTCTATTTTTAATTTAGTGATAGTCAAACTTTGTATTTATAGCATTTACTATTTGTACTTTCCTAAGACTAGTATAAATAGGAATCTATGTAACTCAGAATGGAAGTTTATGAATAATACACAAAATTGAGTGTTTCTTCTCCAAAGTGTGAGAATATTATCTTCTTTTGCTCTTGTGAAACCTTGCTTTGTCAATCTTCCTTTATAAGATTGGCGATTCAAATTCATAAAAGTCCCCAATTTATGCTTCAACCCAGGTGTGTTGTTGTGTGGATTGGTCAATTCGTGTTCGTGGTTGGACAAGTGGTCTAAGTAGCAGGTCCCGTTCCTTATAGCGTTGGTTGGTTGCTTGCATTCGTCAGGTCATCGAACCACCCAAGTCAGAGCTTATCACTCCCAATTTCCTTCCTCATTTCTGGAGTGTGGCGCTCATATCATTCTTTACATTATTTTTGATTTACTTTATTTGCCTACACCGTGAAGATCGGGACACCCCCTATGGAATTCCCTATCATTTGGTATCAGAGCTACTGGTTGACACGGTAGGCGTTTAGTTTTATTCTTTTGTTTTGCAATATATAAAAAAAAAGAAAAAAATTCATGCCAAAAAAAAAAGTACAAAAAAAGAAGCAAAAGTAAAAAAAATCCTGAAGAAAAAAAATATATAAAAAAAGAGAGAATAGAAATGTGAAAAAAAGGAAAGTGATATATAAAAAAAAAAAAGAAGACGTGACTGTTCAGTTTCTTTCAGAATTATTGAATTGCATAGTTGAGATAGACATTATTTTGTATACATGAGAAATTTCTTTACTTTACAGAACCTATCCCTTATCTTGTAACCTTTTTTTGGCCATCTACATTTAAGTGCTTGGTTGAAGTCGAGAAATTGGCAATTGTTGAATCACATACAAGGATTTAGGTTGCATAAGAGCTTAGGAAGGTATTGAGGGATTGAGAGCTAGTAAGATTATCAAGAGAAGAGTGAAAACACTTAATTGAGAGAATTTGTGGTTGAGAGAATTTGTGGGATCAAATATTCTATTTCCCTTTTTCACTAACATGGCAGGAAATCAAGAAGATATTCCACAAGCAGGATTAGCCCCTATCCAAATGCAAGCATTGGTGAGTCATCTCGAAAGGTTGTTTGATAGAAAGTTAGAAGGACTTCATGACCGGTTGGAACAAATGGAGAATCAAAACAATCGAAGGCAAGGTGAACAATATCATGGAGATGCGGAGAGCCGGGATGAAGAGGATGAATTTGATGATTACTAACCAAGAAGGAGGAGGCCAAATCGAGAAGAACCAAGGAGGCATAGAAACAGAGAAGATGACCTTGGACGAATCAAAACTAAAGTTCCTTCATTTCAAGGCAAAAATGATCCAGAGGCATATTTAGAGTGGGAGATGCGAGTTGAACAGATTTTCTTATGCCATAACTGTTCCGAAAGGAAAAAGGTAAAACTTGCTGCTCTTGAATTTATTGATTATGCTCTTGTTTGGTGGGATCAGTGTAAAAAGAGAAAGTGCGATATGGAGAACGCCCAATTACCACATGGGAGGAGATGAAAACAATCATGAGGAGGCGATTCATTCCATCTTACTACCATAGGGAGCTTCACAACAAGTTGCAACGCCTCACACAAGGATCAAGGAGTATAGATGAATACCATAAAGAAATGGAGATTGCAATGATTAGAGCCAACATAGTGGAGGATCGAGAGGCAACAATGGCTCATTTCTTGCATGGACTGAACCATGACATAACTGATGCTGTGGAGATGTATCATCATGTAGAACTTCAAGAGATGGTACATCAAGCCATCAAGGTTGAACAACAACTAAGAAGAAGAAATATTGGTAAAAAGAACTCAAATTCAAATTCTTTTAATTTGTGGCAGAATAATTCAAAAAAAGACGCCTCTTCTGCTTCAAATTCTAAAGAGATCAGTTCAAAGAAAGCTAAAATACCAGAACCTAAGAAAGATCAAGTAGAACTTAACCCAACAAGAAGCTGTGACATAAAGTGCTTCAAGTGCCAAGGGAGAGGACATATTTTAAGTGAGTGCCCCAACAAACGCACCATGATCATCAACCACCATGGTGACTGGGAGACTGAAGAAGAAACCACTGAGGAGGAAGAGGAGCTGTCAAATGATGATGGAGAAAGTGCAGAAGAAGGAGAACTCCTAGTGGCTAGAAGAGCACTCAGCATTCAAACAATGGAGGAAGAGAACAACCAAAGAGAGAGTGAGAGTAAGAAAGAAAATAAAAAAGAAGAAAGTGAAAATAAAAGTGAGAAAAAGCTAGAAAAAGAGAGCCAATTAAGAGAGAAGAAAGAAAGAAAAGAAAATTTGAGAGAAAAAGAAGAAAATAGAGAAAAAGGAGAGAAGAGCTTGCAGGTAGCAAAAAAGAGTGAGATTAAACAAGTTTTGTTTTCTCAACAAAACCTCCTAGTACTTCTGTACAAAGAGGCTATGTTTAACACTAATGACTTAACTTGTGTATTACCTAGTGTTGTTTTGCCCATTTTACAGGAATATAAAGCCCTCAAACATGTGAAGAGCCAAAGCAAGTTGAATCATAGGCATTCTAAATGGATTGAATTCAGTGAGTTGTTTCCTTGTGTAATTAAACATAAGAGAGGTAAAGAAAATATTATTACTAATGCTTTATCACAAAGGTATGTTCTTCTTTCCATGTTAGATGTTAATATTCTTGGTTTGGAATTTATTAAATATTTTTGTGCTAATGATGTCGATTTTCATGAGTCCTTTAGTCATTGTAAACCAGATGTTGGTTGGAACAAATTCTTCTTGTACAATAACTTCTTATTTCACATTGACAAATTTTGCATCTCAAGTTATCTATTGCATTTGAAATTGTTGAAAGAAATGTATTCTGGATTTATGAGACATTTTGGCATTGCAATAATATTTGTTATTCTAAAAGAACATTTTGGTTGGCCTAAAATGCACATGGAGGTTAAGAAATTTATGAGAAAAGGCATTGCATGTTATAAAGTAAAATTTAAATTAAATCCTTATGAATTATATAGTCCCCTCCACGTTCCTAATGTACCATGGGAAGATATTTCTATAAATTTTATTTTGGGATTGCCTAGGTCTACAAGAGAAAGATTTGTGAACCATGCTAATAAAGGAATCAAGCAAATAATTTTTGAGCTTGGAGACTTCATCTGGTTACATCTAAGAAAAAAGAGATTTCTTGTGAAAAGAAAATCTAAACTCATGCCTAAAGGAGATAAACCTTTTCTAGTTCTTGAGAGAATACTTATAAGTTTGAATTATTTGTTAAGTATTGGAATTACTACCTTCAATGTTTTAACCTTCTTCCTTATTTTAATACAGATCTTGAAGAGTCGAGGACGACTTCTTTTCAAGAGGGGGAGGATGATATGAACCAGTACAGCACTTTGCATAAGCAAGCCTAAGTAGAGAAAGATTTAATATTAAGTGAAGGCCCAATGACAAGAGGAAAGCTCAAAAGAATACAAGAAGCAATTGGAGCTCATGTAAATGTAATTCTGGCCCAAGGAGTCCAAGTAGATGAAACAAATAAAGTTGAAGTGCTGCTCATCCAAGCCTAAGAAATCTAAAGATAGTTGAGGTGCAACGAATCTGAACACATTTTCCTAATATGGAGCGTTATAAATTAGAAGATAATTTCCTATTAAGGAATGTCTGAGTCAAATGAATCTGGACATATTTCCAATATGGAGCATGACAAATTAGGAGATAATTTCCTATTACGGAATGCATCAAATGTGGATATATTTTCCTAATATGGAATGCAATGAACTTGGACATATTTCCAATATGGAGTGCAATAAAACCGGAGATATTTTCCTAATCGGGATTGCAATAAATAAGGAAAATTTGAGAATAATTTCTATTTTTAATTTAGTGATAGTCAAACTTTGTATTTATAGCATTTACTATTTGTACTTTCCTAAGACTAGTATAAATAGGAATCTATGTAACTCAGAATGAAAGTTCATGAATAATACACAAAATTGAGTGTTTCTTCTCCAAAGTGTGAGAATATTATCTTCTTTTGCTCTTGTGAAACCTTGCTTTGTCAATCTTCCTTTATAAGATTGGTGATTCAAATTCATAAAAGCCCCCTATTTGTGCTTCAACCCAAGTGCGTTGTTGTGTGGATTGGTCAATTCGTGTTCATGGTTGGACAAGTGGTCTAAGTAGCAGGTCGCGTTCCTTATAGCGTTGGTTGGCTGCTTGCATTCGTCAGGTCATCGAACCACCCAAGTCAGAGCTTATCACTCCCAATTTCCTTCCTTATTTCTGGAGTGTGGCGCTCATATCATTCTTTATATTAGTTTTTTATTTACTTTATTTGCCTACGCCGTGAAGATCGGAACACCCCCTATGGAATTCCCTATCACATTGTTAATCTTATTGGTCATTTTAAAGCAAATCAAATTGTGGGAATTGATTGCAAAATCTATTTTGTTGAAAAATCCAACCATCCTTTTAAGGAGGCTTCTTGCATTTTCCTTATAATTATTAGAATGAATTATATTGACTCATTAATTCTCGATCTTTAATCTAAGACATTCTTTCTTATTTTTTTGGTGATATTCTCCTTCTTTATTTTATAAATTTACTTAATATAAAGGAAAGATGTTTGTATGTGTGCCTGTACGCAATTCCAAGAAAAGATATAAATTTATGTTATACAAACTTATATTAGAATTATTTATAGTTAATTTTATTCAAATTCTTTATGCAATTCTTTAAACCTTAGGAGAGATTTATTAAAATATAATCTAATATTTTATCGTAAGCCTTTTATCAAACCACAACGACATACATGCAATTTCAAAGTTTACTTTTCTGGAAAAGGGTTATTTTTTAATATAAAATCCACTTACAACTTTTTTTTATAGAACCTTTTTTTTTATTTTTAACTTTATTTTCTTATTATGTACTTACACTTTTTTGTATTAATCTAGAAAATTTTGTTCAATCAAGAAAAGCAACCAAAATTTTCCCCATAATTGGCACCGTGATAGAGACTTCCCATGGGAAAAGTTATGGAATTTGCCACTGCCGCCGCAAGTAATCTTTTTCTTATGGGAATTGGGCAATTGTGTACTTTCCACATCTGATCTTCTCAACTCAAGGCATGTACAAGTGCCTCAGACATGTTCTCTTTGTGGAGTGGAGAATGAAACTTCTCAGCATATTTTCATGCAATGCATGTTTGCAAGAGCTCTTTGGTTTGGCTCACAACTTTCTATTCGACCAGACAGTTTAGAAGATCCGGATGTTGTTTATTTGATTAAGTTATTATGTTTGCAAATGGAATTCAATGTTGAGATTCTGATGCACTTTATCTGTCCTATGGCATTACTTTTATACACGATTTGGTACTTCAGAAACCATGTCATTTTTAAGGGAGAAACTCCCTCCTCTGTAGTTGCCCTTAAAGTGTGGCTCAGATTCTGTCAGAAGTATATTGCTGCTTGCCCTGCTACTATACAAGCAAATTCTAATTCTGCAATAGACGGAGCTTATATGGGAAGCAATTCACTTGTGCCATGGTCCCTATCTATTAGTAAAGTATATCTATTAGTTCACAGGGTTAAGAGATTTATTAGTAAAATTACGTATTGCCAAGCTTTCATCGTTTATAATTGCGGTTGGGTCTATGAGGGCTATTTTTTTATGTCTGGTGCAGCAATTAAGTCTAAGGTGCTGTTTCAAGGCTTCCGTAGGCTTCTTGAAGACATGGATATTCATCGTGCTTCATCTTTTAGTATTGACGTGCCCAATTCAAGCTATATAGCAATGCTCAATAACCCATCAATGGCTCCGCCGCATCTGCAAACCACAATGAAAGTTGTCAATTGTTTATTGCTGTCCTCCTCAAAGCAAATCCAAATCAGTTGCGGATCATTTACACGTTCTTCTTCTGTCAGGGTCAAGTCGGGTAGGTGGGGAAGTAAAGGCAGATGGAGGTTTTTCTGTTTAGATTGTGCCCCTATTTATAGGTACTCAGGACAGATGGGCCAATTAAATGATGACACGTGCTCCAAACTACTTCTAGATCAATTGCAAATTTGACTTAAATTATCAAATCATCCCTCAACCTTTCTTTTTTTCATTTGTTTCTGCAATGCAAATAATATTCCATCCGTTTCTATTTATCTATTATAATTAATCGAATTTACACATATTAATAAAGTATTTTAAATTATTTATTTTTATTTAAACTTCCAAGATTACTCTTTTACACAAAATTCAAGATAGTTGAAAATAGAGAGAAGGATGTAAAGAAATAAATATAAGTTAGTTAAAAGTGTATAATAATAAAATATTTATTAATGAAGGAGAAGGGTAAGTTTGGAAAAAGAACATTTAATGCTTCATTGAAATTTTAAAATGACAGATAAAAAGGAATAATTTTTTTTAAAATGCGACAGATAAAATGGAACAAAGGGAGTAATATATTATATCGGTTTAAATTAGGATATTTTTAGATTTGTTCTTTCATTGTGTAGGCTTGTTAAACGGGGGGCTTCTCCCTTTCTATCCATGTCCCTGCGCTCAGCACTGATTAGGAACTGTTTCTAAAGCCCTTATCACTAATGCCATTGTTGTGCGGCTTCTTGCGAATAGGGTCCTCCTCTTCGTCTCTTTCTGTCTTCGCCACAGTGCCACTCACTTTGTCTCTTGCAGCAAGACTCATGCCCTTTGCTTGTTGCTTCAGGCCTCATGCCCATCTTCATCATACCCATCAAAAGGAAAGGTAAGATTGCTTTATACATCCGGATTTATTTTTCCAAGGCTTTTTACTTGTGGGTTTGTTTTTTCAAGGTCATTTTATTGATTGCATTGTTAATTGTTGTTGCTACTGATTTTCAACAATCTGCTTCTGCCAGAGTTTGCTTTGTAATAGAGTTTTATAGATCAACTATTGAACTTTTTTCGTGATTTGCTTCTTAATTTCAAGTTTGCTGAATAGTGGTTTCTTTTTCCTTACTTTTTTTTTGTCATGCATTTTGAATATTTCATCATTTGATCTGATGTGTGTTTTGTTCTACCCATTACATTTCTGAATGTTGATGTTAATTTCTCTTGTTGCCATGGAATTAAAGTTTGAAAAGATGTTGTTATCTAAATTGTGATAGAAATGCAGTAATACATTGCAACATGTAATTTATAGTTTGGGTGTTCTAATTAAGGCTACAAAGTTGGCACACCTCATTGCCTTTTTTAGGTATATGTGGCCTTCCCAATACCATATTTAGGGTAGACATCTCATCACTTAAAATTGCCTACAATTTGAAGTGTAAAATATGCATTTTAAGGTAGGCATCTCATTATTTTGGATGGCACAATTTGAACCGCAAAATATGCATTTTTATCTATATTACTAATAGCGCAAGTTTTGAGTTGCATCCCTTTTTTGGCAGAATGCCATGGAAATGACTTTGGCAAATTCTGAGTGTTATGGGCTTGAAACTCTGCTGATAGATTGTCTTGTTTCTTCAACAAGGTGTTTTGGCATTGTTGCCCATGTCTTGTTGTTGGTGATGGTGTTTCTTATTATCTTCATTCTTTTCTTTTAGCAATACATCCTGAAGTAGATATGCTCTTTGAGTTGTAGGCTTTAGCCAATGTTAATGGTGATATGGCAAAGCTAATCATTAATCATGTTTTAACTAAAGTGGATGCATGTCTTGCTTATGATTCACATGGCATTATTTTGAAGGTACTGTATATATCTCAAAATTGTTACTGGACTGCTTATTAAGCATGACATTCATAATGTTGGAGAGGCTTTGGAATCAATGCCATTTAGAGATGTCAAGTCCCAAGTCTTCTAATCATATTTTGGGTGGAAGTTAAGATAAGGGTGGGGATATTTAAATGTATTTTCAAATCTCCCTTATAACATGCAATAAATTTAGAACAAAGGCTGTTTGTCTGCCCTAGCCTTGAGTAAGCACTATTGCACCTCTTAAATTGAGGGAATAATTATAACTTTTGGCATAGGAAGTGGAGGGTGTGTCCATTTTTTACGTTTCAATTTCACATAAGCAATGCTACTGTTGAAAGCAAAGTTTTTGTTTATGCTTATAAATAGAAAATCTCTTAATAATTATAAGTTTTGACTATCAGCCTATTGATTAGTTTATATCATTTAGATTGGCCTTGCTTTTTGTGACTACTCAGTTCTCAACACACAATTTTAAAATGCCTCCTTATAACACTCATATTGGCTAGTGTCTTAATGCAATGTAAAGCTAGGTTTACCAAATTTTACAAGTACATGACTTGTTGAAGTTGTACAATGATATTAACATTCCTACAGAACGTTTGTTGCATACAATTCCTTCAGTCTGGCAAGTTGGTTATTAGGCAAATTGTATTTTTTAATGAAGGGTTTATTACACGTTCTGTGCTTTTAAGGCATAATGGCTTGTTTGCTCTTATTAAGGGCATAGATGCTGCACGGTTGTTAGAATCTGAGGGTATACAAGCTCATTTAACTTTTGTTTACAGATATTGACTTCCTCTTCAAATATCAATATAAAATAAAATTAAACACTTTAAGAGTGGTCCGTGTAATTTACTATTAATATAATATATGCATGAGTACTTTTCTGGGGACCACCCAGGCTTAGTCATTAGCATGGAATCATTTAAAGGACAACAAGAAATGAAAGTGCATAGTAACATTAATGGATTAGAATTAGCCTATGTCAATGTCTCAGGATGTGAGTTGTGGATTGACATTCTGCATGAAACTCTGAAGCATGGTTTGGCACCTAAGTCTTGGATGGATTACCTTCATCTCATTGTTGGGGGCACTCTTTCAAATGTTAGAATTTGCAGCAAGACATTCTGGCATGGACCTTGGATTGATAACATATACCAGCTGGAAGTTTGTCATAGGTAATGTTGAAGCTAAATAGAACGTTGTTGATTGCCTACCAGACTGGATTTTGTGGTCTAGTCTTTGGCCAACGCTAAAGAGTGTCATAACCCACGTGAAGGTAGGATTTTGTTTTTTAGTTATCTATATATAGTTAGCTGAATAAGGACAGAATCGACAGATGAGACTGAGGCCATTAATCAGGTGAGGCATGCCAAGCAATTATATATTCAATTGAATTATAAAAAATAACAATATTCATCCGAAAAAAAAGTTCTCATCTTGTTGTTTTGAATTGCAGTGTGTTGAGAATCTTTTGTCAGAACTGAGCTATATTCCATCCACACTTTTCCTATCAGAAGTTTCTCATGTGGAACTCCTGGAGAGAGTGCATGTTTCTGAGATAAAGCTAAGAGGAAAAGGTTTATGGGAAGTTCCACATCCTTCGCTAAATCTTCTGATTCCAAGAAGCAAAATTGATGACTTGACCAATGACGTTTTTGGCAAAATTCTTACGGATACTAGCAATGGTCCCATACTCATTTACCATCAACCAATCGAGGTAATAACTTTTATACAACAATTTTCACAATTATTATCTAATTTAGTCTGTGATTTTCTCTTATTTTTATTTGGCAGTCAATAGAAGGCTTGATGAATGGATGAAGCTAGAACAACTTTATCTAGATTCAGTGGAGTATGGAGTTCACATTTCGCCCTGTTGCTTATTTTCTTTATGTTCTGAGTGCTTACTGTTATGGTTTGTATGTCATGACTTCATGCATTATACCTTGCATATTATCATTTTGTCCTTCCGTTTATGTATCATGCATACGAGTTCTTCTAGTGTTGCTTATGATCATTGGTTGAGTTCTATTTGAGTATGGTGTTCCTTAAACGATATCATATGTTTCTTTCTATTTTGAGTATCTGCGTATTATTCTGATTGCTTCTATTCATGATGATTTGGTAAATTTTTTTTATAAAGCCCACTGATTCCTGATACATCATTTTCACATGTCAATAGGCAGCACGACAAACTCCCTATTTTCTCTCTGCTTGCTCTCGTAAACAACTACCCATACCTGCAAGAATCTATGCCACAAACTTAAACCACAAAACTACAAACTTCCCATAGCTTCTTCTTCTGCCTCTGCCACTCAGGTATTTAGACCTTCAATCTGTATTTTATGGCTAATGTGTTGTTTGGCACTGGTTTATGTTTAATTTCCATCATTTTGGTGGGGAGGGATTGTCCTTATTCATGTTTTCTATTGTGGGTTTCTGTGGTTTATTGCAATGAGGTTAAAGATTTTGTTTTTGGGAGATGGATTTGTGTTATAATCTTCTGGAAGATCAAATTTCGTTTGTAACTATAGAGTTTTTATTTATTTTCTTATTCTAACATGGAAGGCTTTGCTGATACCATCACATATCTATATATTTGCAAAGGGAGGGTCACGCGCTTTGTGAAGAAGATAATCTTCTAGGTGAAGCTTTTCTTATGATGGCTTGAATTCTTATATGTGAACAACCTTGCAAAATGGTATATCATTTTATTTTAAGGATTATATATATAGCCCTTGTAAAGTTGATTTGTGAAATAATCTCTCGAAGGTGTTTACCATGACATGTCTCTCCTTTGGTTTATTGCTTTTTACAATAATTATTATATCTCAGACTCCAACTCGTATGAGTATTGTCTTTTGGATTGCAGGATTACAATCCTTTGATGCCACCCTCCAAAAAATTGGTTATATGCAAATTATACTTGGTACTGTATCTTTTGTATGTACATATTATTGCTATCACTTCATTACTTTTATTTATCTAACTTAGAAATTAACTAAAGTGGATGATCTTAATGGCTTCAACCTTCTTCCAAAAACTGAGGGCATGTATTTCTTCCATATCTCTATTTTAATTTTTCTTGCGTCCTAAGGATGTTTAAATCATATTTGGAATATCAATTTAAACAGTAGAACTGTAGAACATAGTTTTCATATATAATAATTTCCTTAATCATTTTTTCATGAAAATTTGTTTTAAGTGTTCTTTTTAATATTTGATAAAATGGGTAACCGAGTGCTTTTCTCTTTTGCTTATTTAACTTGCTTAATTACTACTGTTGCTGTTACTCTGAATTATGCCTTCTACCTTTTTCTTTCATGATTTTGGATTAGGTTCAATCCTTGTGTGTCATGTTGTTGTAGATATTTTCTCTTAATCATTTTTTCCATAATGTCAGGTTTCCTGCATATAAAAGATTAAATAAATAGATTAGAATAATTCTTGACTAGGGGTGAGGATAATGCCTTTTATTTTCCTGTTAGTATGAGGGGATACGGCAGATAGAGAAAGGGTACAATCTTTCTTATCTGATATGGAACTTAGTATTGCTAAACATTAAATAAATTCCCTTTCTGGTAGTGCAGAAATATTGGTCATGCTCTTTTATTTCCTCTGTGGAGGACTGTAATTCTTGATTGTATTTCACAGGGGACAAGCATTTTGCACTGGCGCTACTGTTGTTTGAGGAAAGAGTTTGGCATCTCAAATCTCTGAAAATATAGTAATGTTCATATTATATGTTTATTAGTTTTTGTTTTCTTTGCATGTGGCAATACACTCTCTAAACTTTTACTTCTCCCACACATGGTTAGCTCAGACTTCATCGTCTTCTATTCTTCATTTGACTTCTATTAAACTTCCATAAAAGTTTTTTTCCCCCTCTCCCTTTGATAGGCTTAAACATTATAAATAATTAGATCTCTAAAAGTGGAGCAAAATGGTTCTGGGAGATGAGATCCTCTAGTTTTAACTGATAGGCAGATTGAATAATAGATGAAGAAATAGATGTACAAATATAGCATTAAGATCATGAATGAGTAGAATAATTTTGGCTGCTCGCATATGTAAAGCACACTTTGTACATTGCAGGTTGCATTATCAAATGGAATACTATTCATTATTTTCAGCATCAAATCTTTGCTTTCTCCCTTGAATCGTAAATGGTATGTTTTCATCGTTATCCTTAATATCTTCATGGTACATTGAAATGATTTGTCAGTGGCTGGCCAAAAAAGGAGCTTGCTTTTTTGCCCAAGCCAGTTTAATTGCATGCTCGGTTTTTGCTGAATTAATGCTAAGTGAATTCTATTGATCTTGCCAAGTTTCTCTGGACAGACAATGTGCAGAGAGAAGTATGATAGATCAGATATCTTCTTCTTCTTCTTTTTCTTCCTTTTTTTCCCCTAGTTATATATATATGCTTATTTTGGCCCAGTTGGGTAACACCAGCCTGTAACCCAAGTGGGGACACTTATTTCTCTAGTGGTTGTGTTAGGCCTTCGACAACCAATAGTAAAAACTTTATCGAAATCTCATATATAGATTACATACGACGATTTATTGATGCTAATACTAGGTCGTTACCTTGGAAGTAACGCACTGTATAGCTCAAGTGCAGTGTCAAATGAGTTAGAGCCGCTGCATCAGTACCCGGATGTAGTGTTAAATGAGCAAGGGTTCCTCACATTTTTCTAGGCAGATGTCGGTAAAGAAGCTAGTCCATGAGAACGTAATTAGGTTTGGTACTTGGAATATCGACATGCTAACAGGTAAATCTTTAGAGGTTGTGGATACCATGATTTGGAGAAGGATTAACATCATATGTCTTCAATAAATTAAATAAGTTGGAGAAAGAACTAAGGAGCTAGACACTACAGGTTTTAGACTATAGTACATAGGGAAATTTAAAGGAAAGAATGGAGTTGATATTATTGTAAATAAGAATTGGAGGAAGAATGTGGTGGATGTAAAAAGTACGAGAGATAGGATCTTATTATTAAGACTAATAGTTGCACGGGAGACTATTAATATTATTAGTGCCTATGCATCACAAGTAGAATCAGAGGCACATTTGAAGGAGAAGTTTTGGGAAGACCTTAGAAGGATTGGTTCAAGGATTTTTACAAGAAGAAAAGATTTTCATTGGAGGGGATTTAAATGGTCATATTGGTAGTGAGAAAAGGAAATTTTTAGGAGTACATGGAGGTTTTGGCTATGGAGCACTAAATGAGGAGGGGCAATCCATTATTGATTTTTCGATGGCGTATGATTTTACGATTGCGAACACTTGTTTTAAGAAGCGAGAGGAGCATCTAATCACATACAAAAGTGGAACTTTAATGTCACAAATCGATTTCTTTTTGGTAAAGAGCTCAAATAAAAGAATATGTAAGGATTGCAAAGTGATTCCAAAGGAGAGCCTTACTACACAACATAGGGTTTTGGTCCTGGATGATCTTTTTAAAACCCATAACAAGAAGAGACAACAAGTTATCAATCCAAGGATTAAATGGTGGTAGCTCAAGGATGAGAAAGAGATGACTTTTAAGAGAATATTATTGGAGGAAGGTAATTAGGAAGCACAAGGAAGTGTTAACCATATTTGGGATGCAATGGCTAAGAGGGTTAGGATGGTTGCTAAGAGAGTTTTGGGTGAATCAAAAGATTTTAGACCAAGAGATAAAGAATCTTGATGGTGAAATGAAAGTGTATAGGAAAAGGTCAAAACCAAAAGGGAATGTTTTAAGGCCTTGCATGTGTGTGATAATGCTAAAAATTGGGAAAGGTATCGAACGGCTAGGAAGGAGACCAAAAAGGCAATGAGCAAGACACGATCTAAGGCTTTTGAGGATTTTTACCGAGATCTAGAAATAAATAATGGAGAACGAAAGATTTATAAGCTTGCCAAAAATAGGGAAAAAATCAAGAGACTTGGATTAAGTAAGGTACATTAAGGATGAAGAAGGACAAGTTCTACTAACAGATGAAGATATTAAAGAGAGATGGGAGAAGTACTTTTATAAGCTTTTCAATGACGAGCAAGGACTAACTAGGGATATGGAAGGGTTAGAAGCCCAAGAGGACGAACAAAATTTATCTTATTATCGCAGGATTCGAGTTGGAGAAGTAAAAGATGCTCTTAATAGGATGGATAATGGTAAAGTCATTGGTCCAGATGGTATTCCTATTAAAGTTTAGAAATGTTTAGGAGAACAAGGTATTTTTTGACTCACCAAGTTATTTAATGAGATTTTGAGGTTAAAGAAAATGCTGAGTGAGTGGAGGAGGAGTATTTTGGTGCCTATATACAAAAACATAGGAGATATTCAGAACTGTATAAATTATCGAGGGATAAAACTTATGAACCATACAATAAAGTTATGGGAAAAAGTGATTGAGCACAGATTAAGAGACGAGACTAAGATTGCAGAGAACCAATTTGGATTTATGTCAGAAAGGTCTACAACAAAGACTATTTATTTTTTATAAGGGCTGATGGAAAGATATCGAAGTAAAAAAAGAGACTTACATATGGTTTTCATTGGCCTAGAAAAAGCCTATGATCGGGTTTCAAGAGAAGTGCTGTGGAAGGCTTTGGAGAATAAAGGATTTCGTGTCGCATATATTCGGGCTATACAGGACATGTATGATGGAATAACTACAAGTGTAAGAACTACTGAAGGAGAGACAAAGGACTTTACTATAAGGATAGATTTACATCAAGGTTCGGCCTTAAGTCCTTACTTGTTTAATCTAGCCTTAGATGTTATTACCAAGGACATACAGGAGACTATCCCTAATTGTATGCTACTTGCAGATGACATAGTCTTAATTGAAGAATCGCGGGAAAAGGTTAACTATAAATTGGAGCTTTGGAGACAGGATTTGGAATCAAAGGGTTTTTACTTGAGTAGGAGTAAGACAGAATATATGCATTGCAAATTTAACAAGAAACAAGATAGAAATGAGTTGGAGATAAGAATTAGATAGTATATCATATTGCAAATATCTAAATTTAAGTACTTGGAATTTTTTTTACAAAGCAATGGGGAAATTGATGGAGATGTAACACACAAGATACAAGCTGGATGGTTAAAATGGAGAAAGGCATCTAGAGTGATATGTGACCGTAAAGTACCTACTAAGCTTAAAGAGAAGTTTTATCAGACTGTCATACGACCAGTTATGCTCTATGGTAGTGAATGTTGGGCTTTAAAGGGACAACAAGAGCAAAAAATGAGGGTAGTAGAAATGAGAATGTTAAGATGGATGTGTGGTCATACAAGAAATGACAAGATAAGAAATGACTGCATACGAGAGCATATTAGCGTGGCACCTATTGAGGAAAAGATGACAGAAAATCAGGTTAAGGTGGTTTGGTCATATGCAAAAAAGGCTACTAGAGGCACCAATGAGGAGAGTTGATCACATGATCTTTAATCCTGTGAAAAAGTGTAGAGGGAGGTCAAAAAGAACATTAGAAGAAGTTATAAAAAGGGATCTCTTAGTGAATAATATAACTGAAAATTTAATTTTTGATAGAGCCTAATGGCGTCGTGCGATCCATGTAGTCGACCTCACTTAGTGGAATAAGGCTTTGTTGTTATTGTTGTTGTTGTATTTGCCTATTCCTAGGTAGGGTGTGTAAAAACCTCTGCTTCTCTTTTTGATATTGCTTTGATAAATGAATTTCTAGCATGTGTTAGAAAACATCTTGGTTAATCTAATTAGGGTTTTTTATATGATGATTTCTAGAAATATTTTCTATCTCACACAAGGTGATTAGGATTTCCCGTTGCTGGCTGGCTAATTATCAAACACATATTGAAGTGCATTTCTTCGGGAGTGTGAATGTTAAATATTTTAAGAACATATTAGTGGCTGCTTTTCCTAATCTGAGAGTTTTAAGTTCGTCAGTATCTCCTATGTAACGTTCTTTAATAGTTCATGCAGGCATAGTGATTCTAAAAATGCAATCAAGGGTGTGAAAGGCTTTTCAGCTATAGAGGATAATATCGCAGGTGCCTATCCTTTGCAGCTCAAGCTTTCTGTTCAGAGGGAGAGGAATTCATTGGGAGTTTGTTGAACCAAAGTTTTTGGTTATTAACCTCTGTCTCTGGTTATTAACAAGATCAATGTTCACGTTGATAAGCCAGATTCATTATGGGGCTCCGCCATGTGTTGGTTAGAGTTTGTTGAACCAAAGTTTTTTATTTGAACGTACTTTGTTCATCTTCTTCATTAAGCCAAATTATGTTTTCTTTGAAAAAATGTTAGTTGCAAATTCGACTTCCTTGCGATTACAGAGCTTTCATATTTTGTCCGAAAAGCACAATTTGTGTAAAATTTGAAAAGCAATTTATAGAGTTGAAGTGTCCATTCATGTCGAAAATGTTAATTTGGTTGTAATGATGAATAGAATATGCATGTACATACTACATACCATATCTGCCCATCAATGTCAATGGCAGGTTGTTTATATATCAGTTTCATTTCAGAACACGTTATGATTACATGACTAATGAAAGTACTTTAAGAATAACATGATTACTTAGGTTTACTTTTTATTTTATTTTTTAAAAAAGTAAGGGTTAGAAGTCTGAAAGCAAAGCAAAACATCTTTGACTCATTTAATTACATGACTGATGGTAATCCACTGGCTTCGGGCTTCGGGCTTCGAGAGCAAAAATATCAAAGTATTATATTTTCCAATAATGTAATTATCAATTGTTTTCATTAATCATTCTTTTTTTTTTAATCTTGTTGACAATCACTATCATCTATTGATATTATTTTATTTATGTACAATTCTTTTATATGGATGTGATTTTTAAATTTACTTTTCATTAATTAACATGTATTTACATTAAAACGGTAAGAACGGGCAAATATCACTGACTCATTATGAAAAAATGTTAATGTTGGGTGTCATTTTGATAAGCTTGAACCATAGGATTTGATGGAAGGCTTTTCTTTGATTGTTTTTTTCAAATTATAAAATTTTAATTCAAAGTAGTATCTAATATTCTGACAAGACTTGGTACCATTCATAGTATTTAAGATTTTATCTTCTAATTTTTGTGTGTATATATTTAATGATTTAATCACTTCATCATTTACTAAAAAATAAAAATAAAATTATCTAGCACTATTTTAAATATCACATTAATAGTGATATTTTTATCACTAACTTTGTTATAAATTCATGCTTTTAATCATTCTTTATTTCTAACTCCAAAAACAATAATATATATACAAATGATTATATCTAAATATAGGCTTTTTCTTAAAAGTCATTTCATTTCTAAATGGTCATACAAATAGTTAATTTGGATAGAGTATAAGATAATTATATTAAAATAATTTAAAATAATTTTTTGTATTATATATCCCACTAATTTTGCAAGAATATTAAATTTCAACTATAAATTTAAAATTTATAAAGAATATAGATATGAATTTTATGAAATTGAAATTGTAGACATTGTCATTGAAATTTTATTTCTTTAGTCATATAAGCTTTTTTTTCGTATTTATCTATATTTAGAAAATCAAAAAAGAATTTATTACATTTTTTTCAAATTTTATTCAGCAAATACTATAAATCAATTAGATTATTAGCATTTTATAAAAAGGAAAATTTACAAAAAGAAAGTGACCTTCCCATATCTTTTATCCATAACAATCAATTACACTAATTAATTTCAAAAAGGATAATAAACTTATACTATCTGCCAATTTAATATTAAAAATTAAAAAAATTTAATATTATATTTGAATATATTTCCTTATGAATAGGAATCAACAATTTGTATAAAAAAAATATATTTCGAAGTATACTAATTTTAGATTCCATCTTTCAAATCAATAACTTCAATTAGCTTGATTAGTATAATCAATGAATTGTACTATAAAAAAGAGTTAAGGTTATGGCTATATAAAATCATAAATTGTAAAATACTTCGTTAAATATCATATTAACTTGACACTAGAATTATCACCCATTTTGCCATAAATTATACTTTTGATGGAGATAATAATATATATATACAATTAATCATGATTAAATAAAAGATTTCCTTGAACCTTGAAAACCATATCAATCTTAAATAGTTGATTTTATAAATTTGAAATTTATGTTAACATATACAAAATTAGAATTTTGCCAAATTTAATTCTAACTTACATGTCAATCCCTCTGTTCAATTTTATCAATTGCTTTATATAAGTTATTCTATCTACCTATATTTTGAAAACCAAAATATTTTATTGGCCTTTTTTAAAATTTTATTCTGTAGATAACAAATAATGAAATATACACTTCCCATATCTTTTATCTATAACAATTAATTAAATTAAGTGATATCAAAAAGGATTATAAACTTCTATCATGCGCTAATTTAATATTAAAAACTAAAAATTTTTGATAGCATATTGGAATATATTTCCTCATGGTTAGGAAACAACAATCTGTATAAAAAATAACATAAGTATTGAAGTATACTAATTTCAAATTCCATATTTCGAATCTAACTCCAACTATCTTGATTAGTATAATCAATAAAGCAGGTGGAGAGATCCTCTATTATCTATTCCATTGATAATTCATTAATTTACAAAAAATGTGAATTTAACATATCTTAAACAATTATCACATCTTAATCCCGTAAAAGATGAAAATAAATCTATGCTCTACTATGATTATAATTCTCCATAAACCACAAGAGTTCTTACTCCTTCCATACAATGGGCATTAAATTCAGTAAAATTTAAACAATTCTCCAAAAGAATATTCTTATATCATTAGAACTAAAGAAAGCACTTAAACAATCCTAATTATCATCAAAGTAAGAAAGCAAAACATTATGTATTATCCAATATGATAGGCCTTGAACATTTATAATCCTTCAAAACAAAAACACTTATCTCTCAATTTTGCCAAATCAACCAATGCCCTGTGAAAATATACAATATTGAATTAGATAAAATTAATGCACTAATCAAATTTTCTCAACATTCAACTCCATATCTCTTACTATATTGGTAGATATAAAATATGTAGTCACAAAATCAATAAAAACTGAAAAACATATGATAACATACAATGTCAAAAAGATTATGATGAAAAAGAATCATGTGTTAGTATATATACATTTTATTTGAATTTTTCATATATACAAAGGCTTTGGTTGAAAATTTTTTGTTATAGACAAGAAAGATAAATTTTGAGAGTTTCCAAGAAAGATTCTAGTTCTCATACAATATCCTAGAGTTTTTACAGGCTTTGGTAACAAAATAATTTTTGGGAACACAAACTGAACAGGTCCAAGTATAACTCAAGAGGTAGATATATTTTTGAACATTAAAAACAATCACAAAGGCCTAAAACATATACATACGGTTTGTATTGGTTCAACAAGAACCTCCTAGCATTGGCTCAAGTCTTCCTTCAAGCGAGTTTCATTAACCTAAGTCCAACACGAAATATTTTTCAATTTAATAATAATAAAGTCAAAATGAAAACAAATAGTCTTCTTTTTTAGATTTGATGAGAAACATGAGAAACTTGTTGTACAATTATGCAGCTTTTCCTTAGCTTCTTATATCCATCATTCTCAGATGAAGTGAATAATAGTTAACGCAACCAAAATATATTGTATAAGCACTACAACAAAATAATTATGCACATCCTAATAGACCAGCAATGAAGCTTCTATTTTAAATTAAATACCTGAGGCTTTGATATTCCTTGAAGGGGACTTTTGTAGGCAAAAAGAGAATGTCCTATTCCCATACCCATGTTCTCAACATAGTTGAATCAGTCAAGTCTTCCTACAAGAAGTATAGTCGAAAGGGAAATTATTGCACATAACAATCAGCACATTGAGTTATACTAAAAGGTTTACAGACTTAAAAAGTTAATGAAAAACTATTTTCCAGAACATAATATTTTAATTAAATAAAATAAACACTTTCTAATAACTAGCCTTTGAAAATCTAGCAGTTTTTTCATAGTTCAAATGCATTGCTGTAAGAGATAGAAGAAAACATATGAAAATAAAGAAAGGAACACAGTGAATTTAAATTGGTATAGGTCTTGCCTGCCAACGTGAAATAGGTAACTTCATGCCTAGATGAGATGGACCTTCATTAGCCACTCAAAGATTATTGTCGCTATTTTCAAAATTAATTGAATTCATGTTATTAGGCATGGTTGAGGATCCAATCTCTCTAACCTTAGTGATCTGATTATAATTTTGAAATTTGAATGACATGAATCTTTTATATGCTAAAAGTCTAACAACATACATTGGTTACAAATTCTATGTTTAAAAACTCACTTAAAGTAACCCAAAGATATGTAACCCTATATGATTCTATCAAAATCAATCAATATGTTACTGAATTGGATGAAGCAAATGAAAAATTCTAGCCATGTAGTCATGAGTTTCAATCTGATTAGTGAAAGTAATGTAATCAAGGATAAAAAAAAGAAGCAATAAACTTATCAATAAATGTACTATCAACTAAATTCAATATTTGAAATCCTAAAGAAATAACAATTTGAAGGCAACTGTATTAACCAAGACTAAATCACTATCCACCAAATAACAAACTAATAAGGAAAGTTAAATTTAGCAAAGACTTGAGAGTTAAGACTGAAAATTCTATTGATTATATCAAAGAAAAATAAAAGATTGATCAAATACATAAATACAAATCCTAATTGATGGTCCTTCAGAGAAGAAGAAGCTCAAGCATACACAAGAATGATATTAGATCTTAAAATTATCTTTAAAGAAAAAGAGGAAACAAGAACAAATATTGAAGATAGCTTTACTATTTTCGAAACTATGCTAAAAATTTGTTGAGATTGAAATATTAGAAATTTAGAACAAAAAATTAGAAGGAAAGAACTTAGAAAGTGAAATCCAACTTGAGAAACCAAAGGATTTGAAATAGATGGCAATGATAGTGGACGATGAAATAAGAAAAAATAAGCAAGCATGATGACAGTAACTTAGAGAAGTCATTGTTGGAAATCAAGCAGATCATTGCTATTGGAAAAAGCTGATGAAAGAGGAAGAAGCAAAAGGGAAGCCATGGGGACAGTAGTGTGGCAAAGAGAAGCCACTACACCAACTGGTGTCAAGGAATGAGGGCTTGATGATAGAGTTCATGAGCGGTGCTGAGTGGAGACACAGGCAGAGACAAAGATCAATAGAAGCTATGCAATAATAGCATTAAGGATGAGGGTTTTAGATGGAGTTCATCATTAGTGCTGAGTACAGGGACACACAATGAGAGATGGAGATGAAGACCGGTTTGAGAGAAGTGTGTCAAACAAAAGGAAATGATATTATTTACATTGAGACAGCAAATGGAAAAAAAATTTTGTTAAAGAACAATTTAGCAATTTTAGTCAAAAATTTGCACTCAACCTGAAAGCAATCTGAAAGGAGTTATATGTCATCATCCAATTTGACCATGTATTTAGGGTGAGTTACACATAAATAGGAGTTGGGTATTATAGTCTTTCTTGTAATTACTTGATGATTCTTTTGCTTATGTAAACTTTACCCTTTTTTTTTTTAACACATTCACCATAATTGTAAGGTTAGGCACTTTCCTCCTCTAATAGAAGTTCAAGGTTTATTAGTCTTGGACACATGGCTTTCTTAATAGAGAATTGCATAAATTCGAAAGAGGAGGAGAACACCGACTATATTGGATAGGCTGTTAAAAGTATTGGAGAATTCATCTATTTGCACATTAGTACATAAGTAATAAACAATTGTAAGATGGTCCTTATTTTTTGTGAGTTAACTATATTGTAAGCCTTTGCTTATGAATGAGCTAATGAGGCCTAAAAATAGTCAAGCTCCATTTTATAATTAATATAACATGAAAACCATAGTGTTATTATGGCCCAAAAACTAACATGGCTTTTTAATAAAAAAATTCCATTATGATGAATAATAATACAAAAGAATGACCTTGAAAACTTGGACAACATTAAAAATAATAGGTGATGGTCTAAGCATCGCTTGCTTGCGGCTTGATACCTAGGGTATATGTACAAAGAAAATAATATAATGAATATTAAAAAATACATTAAGTGGCTCAATTTTATCAAAAATGGGGACTTTTTTATATCCTTATTATTTATACTTTAAACATCAATATTATTAAATAATGTAAACAAAAATAATATATTTTTATTTTATTATAAAAATATTTTAAATTAGATAAAGTTCTAATGTTAAAGTTATTAATTAAATTAATTAATTATATATTCTTTTATTTTTGTCTATTTATCATTATTATTTATAATTCGGATGTTAATATCATTTGAGTAATTGAGATATAACATATCATTTTATTTTTTTCTTATGAAATTATTACAAATAACCTATTCTAATAATAACAAAAATATTTTAAAATTGAAATTAAATTTATTTTTGCTTTCATACCAATTTATATTTAATGTATTTTAATTAAATATATTGTCATTGATGTTTAGTTAATATATCTTTGAAAATAAATGAAAGTTTATTATGATAAAAATATTCTAATTCTAAAACTAACATAAAAAAGTTGATTATGCTGTGCTTTTACTTTGTAGGAAATTTATTATTTACAAGCCTAAACACACACACAGACACACACACAAACATACATATATATGTTTATAAAAAAAATACAACATTTTTATAATTTTTTTACATAAACAATTTTCATTTGTTAAGTTGTATTCCATTTGTGTCCGAAGTAAAACTTCTTCAAATATGTGTATCTGAAATTCTTTTAAAATATGTTTACTTAAACAGTGAATGAATTTAATGGTGGAATCAAAATACAGCATTTATAGGCAAAAAATGAATTTAGTGTTAGCTTAAAAATTTAAGAATCACTAGCCAAATAAAAAATAGAAAATACTAGAGCTTGTCTTGTGCATTCTTATGGATATTTTCTAATTTTCTTAGTATAAACATAATTTTTTTGATAATAGAAAATATTATAAAATATAACGGATTCTTGATGGTGGTGTTTATTTTACACAAGTTTATAAATAATTTTTTTAACATACCCTATATATAGTGTAAGTTATAAAATCTTAATAAAATTACATTAATATCTATTTAATTTGATTTAAAGTATAGAAGATAAAATTTGAAATAAAAATATTTAAAAACTTGAATAAGTAATTTTAATTTTAAAATAACAATTAAAAATGATATCTTATTAATTTAATTAATACCTTCTATATATTAAATTATTAATTTACTTAAAATATTTTTATAAAAAATAAAATATACCTATACTATGAATTATATTACTTAATGATATAATTATCTAAGTTGCAATTGTAAATAATGAGTAAAAATATAATAAGATAAAAAACTATGTATGATAAATCAAATAAAAATAAGAGAAATAATATTTAAGTTGTAAAGTAATAAGAGCAAAAAATAAAATAGCTAAATAATTTAATTATATTAAAAATTTAACTTACTAAAACCGTTTTTTCAAATAAAAAATATATTATATTTTATTTATACTATTTAGTAATATTAACATTTGAACTACAAATAAAAGAATTAAAAGAGATAAAAAATAAAAAATACAATAAAGCTAATAAAAAAAATAGAGAAACTACACATGAACGGTAAAGTTTTGAAAAAAATTCAAAATGATTTATATTTAATTGAAAATATAGTAATTGAAAATTAGTACCAAAAAATATTGATAAATTTTAAATAAATATATTTAACTCCAATTTTTAAACATTTTTTAAAAATGTAATTTTCAATTAACTAACTTAATTAATACTTTTTATATTCACATTTTAACTTATATAAAACATTTTTATAACAATAGTAAAATATATCACATCATATATATTACTTAATAATATTAGTGTTTAAGAATAAAAGGTATATATGGAAAATAAAAAAAATAAAATCATACATCAAAGCGAATAAAAAGAAAAAGAAATAGTGTGTGAGCATATAATTATGAGTTAAAAGTAAAATATACAATTAAGTAAATAAATTAAATTAAATCTTTAGATTATTTAAAATATTTTTATAAAAAACTTATTGTGATATATCTATTTTATTAAATGATATTAGTACTTGAATTGTATATAATAACAATAAATATGAAAAAAAAATGTAATAGAAGAAATAAAAAGTTGAAAGTAATGGGTTAACTGAAAAGTGATAATAATTAAAAAGTACAATATGAAAGCATGTAATTAAATTAAACATTTACCTTAATTAAAATATATTTATATTAAAAAAATATTATATAATACTTTTTTAATACTGATAGGATTCATAATTCACCTATATATATATATATATATTGGATGTGAATCTCAAATATGGGAGTAAAACTTCCGAATCAACATCAAGTATCACACTGCACTATAATTATATTATTGCAATATGCTCGCCATCCTTGTTTCCTTTCCTTCATCGATTGTGTTCTCTTTCAAAGAAAATAAAATTTGTTCAAGGAGTCATTAGCAATTTAAAAAATAAGAGACAAGGCAATTGTTAAAATACCGGCTTTATTATGCCTTAATTGCCATCTGTCAGTAAGATTCAAAGGCATTGACTAGCTGTCAGTAAACCCTACACACCAATCAGGGAACAGAAGTCTAGGCCAACTATAAATTGGTATACAATAGGTTTTGAACTTTTGATGGGTCTTCCTTTTCTTTTTTTTTTTACACTGGGGAAAGGGAATATTATATTTAAAACAAAAATTGTGTCAAAGTTAGTGTTACAATTTCATCTTATATAATGTATATATTCAATAAGAAAATTACATAACAAAAGAAAACTATCTCTTTCACGATTACAATGGAAACTCAATATACTTGGTACAATGCTCACTCATACTTTCAAGGAATGACTGATAAGTTGGCAATTATAATTTCCGTCATATTGGATCCTTTATTGAATTGGAAAAACATATAAAAGGTACCACAAAGAAATAATTAAATATAATATAGAATGAGTTAGATTGCATTATACCTTTAGGAATTTCTATGCACAAATCACATATTCTTATCAATGCTTTGGAATTTGAATTTAACATCTACTTCCCAGTTTGATTTTGACATAATGCTATATATCTTGCCAACAATTCTAACAAAATCCAATGAGACTATTATGGTATATGGCTTACCATTTTTCAAAGGGATATCACCGTCCTGCATTTCTTGGCTCTTGAAATATCGTTGTTTCTCTCCACCTTTCAATTCTTTTCACAAAATCCTCCCCTAAGACTAAAAAATTATGAGTTAGAAATTAAGTTCAGCAACCAGCTAGAGCAAGATAAAATATAAATGAAATATTACTTTTAGTGCTAATAGAGATTTGCTAACCAAGCCTCGAAACATTTCTCCATCAATTCACGCGCCACTGTACATTTATACATAACAATACAAAGAATTTAAGTTCAACAGAATCCAATCCAATCCCAGTAGAGTTTAAGTCTTAACATTAATACAAAACTGGAAGGAACAAAAAGCAGAAAACTTTGAGTAGGTACCAAACATTAATTATAAGTGTGTACTCATACTTGCAGTGCAATATCAGTTTCTCTAAATCCTCTTTCCATAACCAACGTCAATAGCCTTTCTCTTGCCGTGCTTTCTAATTCTTCTTAAGATTTCCACATCAAACTTAAAGTAATCAGCAAACTGCATCTTGTATTCATAATCACACTAAGTATTTCCATAGCTATATCATTCATTAATAAGCAAATTAGTTAGGAACATGAATCAAGAAACTTTACCTGTTGATTTGTAGATTCCTTGTAGATTCCCTATGGTGACCTGTTGAAAAGATTAGCTCCAATGATTAAAAAAATTTACAAATGAATATAACCGTAACAACCAAAGAAAGAAAAGAGACTTAATAAAGTTGCTTAATAATCCAAGACAAAATCTACAGACAGAAAGAAGAGAAAAATAACAATAGCCAAGGGGGGGGGGGGGGAAGAGACATTGAACTTCATTAAACTAGTTAATAATCAAGTCTTCAATTTTTTCCCCTGTATTCTAGCCAAGGATTTTGTCTTCAATGAACCCTGCATTATACAATAGCAACAGGGGAAGGCTGCTGTGAGGAACAGGGTTAGAGGAAAAATCAAGTCCATAAACTTACCATATATTGTGGTGAGCTGAGTTGTTTGGATTTCAACTCAATGAAAATGGCACCAAACGTCTTTGAATTCCTGGGTTTTCAATTTAAAAGGGAAACATATTATAGTAAATATCAAGAATTTCTTCACTTGATACTTAGTCATGCTTAAACTATTTCACTGTTCTGTAAAATATCCTAAAAGACATTAAAGAAAGCACAGGGAAAAGACAAAGATGCTAATGAAGTCACTCACCAATGAAAGAATAGGCTTTGGGAAGACTCTCTCAAGAGCTTGAATGGCAACTTGTCTCTGCTGAATTGGATTGAAGGTTTTTGAAGCCACAGTGGTTGCTACACCAAGCTTTCATATCCACTCTTATTGAGCAGTTTTATTAATATACACAATTTTATTTTATCATTTACATAAAAATTCTAGATGTTTATAATATCATTTATATAAACATTGAGCAGTTTTATTAATACACACAATTTTCTTTCAGTTCCACACGTAACAATCTAAATCAAACACAGTTCTAATTTATACACAATATTTTTCATTTTCACATGTAAAATTAATCTAAATCAAGCAGATTTTATATGTTTTATTTAATTTACCTTATAAATATATATATTTATGTTAACTAAGCACTTTTCTCTGTTACTATGTACTGTTGAAGAGATTGAAATGTATATTATAATATAAAAAGCATAGGTAAATAAAAAGAATCGTATCAGTCTCCAAAATTAAAAAATGCTTGTATTGATGAAGATGTATGAAAATTTGAAGTTTCTTAGTCAACTGAATCAGAAACTCCTCATTTAATATCCTAAGAACACATATCATTCATCTCTATAGTACAGAGTTCCTTCTAATGAAGACTTATAGAGATGTAGATAAAAAAAATATAATCCCTGATTTTCACCTTTAATCACAGTCTTAAGTTTTGGAATAAACTAACGCTTGAAAGAATCAAAGTGTCCAATCAAAAGGTCAAGTTGACAGTCCACTCCCCTGATTAAAATCAAACACTAGCATAGAGTAAGTTTGTAGCATGTCCACACTCGAGGATATAACAAAAGCTAGCTGCATTCCATATATGACATTACATGTAAGGGGTTCACATAGTGATGGTACTGACCATATATCCACTTTCTGTCAGTTGGTAAATGTCCAAAGTGACCATATATCCATCTTCTATAAAGAAAATAGCAGCTTCTAGGACCTGCAGGGGAAGATAGCTTTTCTATCATACAAATGTTCCATATTTTGAGATATACACTATATCAAAATGATGAGGCAGGTATCTGGCTTTGAAAATGGGAATTGCAAAAAACTCATGATTAAATTCACAATTTCAGTCAGACTATAAGAATAATTTAGTATATAATGATCTTTAAATAATTAGTTCTAAATGAGACTGCTGTAGAATTAGAAAATAAATATAAGAATGAAGTTGAAGTCAAGAAAGAGTGACATACTTGTAACAAGGGACTTGCAGTTAGATCATCAGTTTCCAATTGAGATTTTTGCACGTAGAGACATTAAGACATCCGTTACCTTGAGAAGGAAAATGAAAAGCATCATTCACAAGTAACTTTAAGATACTTCTTAAGAGTTTGGGAAAAGATGACTTACAAAACTCAGTTTTAGCAAAGAGCACAGAGATATTTTTCAAGCCGTTGTGCCTTTTAATAATTAATTATTTTAAAAAGACAAAACTTGTTACAAGGACAATCCTCAACTGTCAACTAGTGTCACTACAAATCACCCTGCAATAATAAAGGCATTAAAATCAACTTGGCGAGTTAAGTTAACTTGACATTAATTTAGTTCACAATTTGCCTCTGTTGACGAAAAGAAACTGCTTCCTCTTGAATTGAAAAGAAAAAAAAGTGCAGCAGTGAAGTGTAATATATGGGTTCATACAAAAACTATTACCCCCACAGCAGACTTAAATGAGAGATTCTGTCAATCTTTTTAACAACAAAGTTAAATTTTCAAAATTAAGCCAGTCAAGGTTGATAATTCAATAGGAACCATCTGAGCAATCTAAACACTAAAATTGTCCAAGTTCAAATTTAAACAAGAGAAACAAGAAAAATTTCCTAATGTAAAAATCAGAGGAAAAAAGGCTTACTAGACTTCATACACACCCTGTCATATATGCTTTGGAGTTTCAGATAATAGATATTTTATATCTATAAAAAGTTTAATTATATCTATAAAAAGACGAATAAATTACATATATGCCTTGGAGTTTCAGATAAAAGATATTTTATATTACAGAGGATGAACTGAGTGAATACTGCAGTCTCTACTCATATGCATATCCAATGGCTTTATAAATAAAAGGAAAAAATATACCATTCAACCAAAACCCATCACAAATAATAAATATCGGACATAGTTAATTCAAAAACCTTGCCATCAAATATAATCACCATTTTCTAAAGTGGTTAAAAACAATAGAGAAGAAGCTGTGGTAGCTAATTCTAATGGATAACAGAAGCTCATTAGATTCATCAACAGACCCAAAGCATGAGACTTACCACAACCAAGCATATATTTATAAAGATCCAAACCAATATGAAATATAAGAAACACAATAAAAATTAAGCAATGCTTCCGTAGAATCGTAGCTTATATATAGTGATGGCAAAATCCAAGAACATTCGTTACCTGTATTTTGGGTTGGGAATGTTTCTAAGGGTATGAAGGCTTTCTGCTTGAAGTCAATACCATCAAATTTGAAGATTCCAAAACAAAAATATATCCTTATAAACTATAGAAATTAACTCCCAAATTCCCCAAAAAAAAATTTTTGGCCGTAATTTTAACTCGGTCAGATTCAGAGTGACTCATACTAAAGGAACAGAGCAACACAGAAAAAATCAATCGAGACAACAATAACAGAAAAATGCGTCCCCGAAACAATAATTTTAGATATAAGCGCCCCGTAACTAAAGAAATGACACTGACGACGACAAATTTCTCTGTCGGGGAATGCGTTGAGCTCACATCTTCGCCACCGGCGGAAAGTACTCAGAAGAATAAAACAAAAATATGGCAAAACGTTTTCTCAGACCTGCGATCATGGATGTTGTAACAAGCATTCCTGTAGTCAGAGAAGCAGATACGGAAGACGGATTGAGCGGCGAGTTCCCAAACAGGATTAGACTCTTTACCCCTCACTCCGGCAATCCAACCGGCACCGAGCTTAAACGACACGCCGCCAAAATTCTTCTTCCGGATTCTATCACCAATATGGTCCGAAGCCTCAAGAATCACTAAGTCTTCTATGCCGTTCTTGGCTAGAACCTTGGCCACAGCAATACCTGAAGAATCAGCCAGATGAGACTTTTACCGAACAGATCACGGGGAAAGAAATTCAAGATGGAGAAAATCAGAGTGGCGGCGATTCTCACCAGAGATACGGGCTCCGACGACGATAACGGAGAAGCCAGAGTGATTGCGAGTGAAGATTTGCACGAACGAGCTGCTGCGATGAGGGGTAGTGAATTTGTGGAGATTTGCAAGTGAATAAGGGGGAGAGTGACGATTTGTTGGACAATAGCTCGGCTGCAATTTGCTTTCTTTTTCAATTCCTATTTGCAGTGACAACAGAATAAACTCATGACTGAATGGGTTATTTGTGACCAGGATTTATTAGTCTCAGAAAATATATTTTGTCAATATTTTTTTTGTTGTCACTTTAAGTTACATTTTTATTTTTTTTTTCAAATTACAAAATTAGTGACTATTACAGAGACAAAAAAATTATGTCAAGAGTTATTTTTTGTGACAAAAAATCCTTCATGTCATTGATATTAATTATTCAGTGATAATTTAAATTTTTTGTCAGTTAAAACATTATTTTACAGGAGGTTTCTTGGGTAATCATGTATAATATACTTTTCCTGTACTCGGAGCAAATATGAGATGGTGATGCTTACACTTAATTAATAAATAATTATTGTCAATTATAAAAGACAGCGAGACAACTACTAAATTACTAATTTTAACCTTTATCCATTTCTGAAAATATCACATCAGCTAATTGCATTTGCAAGTGAGGTGAAAGACACTTTCGATGAAAACAAGTGTATAAAAATTCAAAAATTGTCATACTTTTAATTTTAATGTTTCGTTATAATCAACATTTTTTTTTATTTTCACCACATTTTCTTCAATGTTTATTCTTATTGTATATTTAATTATATATTTTATTTTTAACACTTATCATTTTATAATTCATATACTATTTCTAGTTATTTTTACTTGTTTTATTATATATTTTTAAAAAATTTAAATTTAATTCATTATTAATGTAAAAATATTTTACAATATCATGTACATAAAAAATAATATATCATTAATAATTTTTACCACTAATAATAAGAGCATTTTAGAATTTTAAGGTAAAATTAATTTATATTGACATTTAATTAAATCTAAATTTCTTAATATTTATTTTTATTATTTATAATATAGATTATACTATTATTAAATGAATGAATATAACAAATATATTTTATTTTTATAACAAAATATTTTTGATTTTTTATATTTTTATTAAATGATTTATTAATTGAATTACTGAATTATGTTCTCTATTTTTTACAAAAATTTAAAATAAAATTAAAATTATTTTTTAAAATTTAATTTAATTTATTATCAATATATATTATCTTTATATTACCACTTATTCATGTGTTATTATATCAACAATAATTATTAAAACATTTTTGTTGCGATCAAAATTTTTTAATTACTTTTGCTTTTTCAATAATATATCTTTCTCATATTTATTAATTATGTAAAATATTTTATATTATTAGTGAATAAAATTTAAACTCTTTTATTTTTATTATAAAATTATTTTAAATAAATGAAAGATATAATTAATAAAATTACTTAACCATATATTTAATTTTCTTATAAAACATTTAAAATTTTAAATAAAATTTATTTATTTTAATTTTCATCACTGTTTTTAATCAATTTTAAATTTTATTTTAAATTAAATATATATCAATTAAGAATTTTTCATGCTTTTTGAAGTTATAATCTCTTTCTGTATTTTTTTTTAATGAAATGAGAATTTATAATAGGGTAATGTTATGCAAAACTCTACTTTTTTTTAACAGGCTAATTATTTTTGTCGTTGATTATCTTTTCTTAAAGATTCAATAAAATAAATTAAAATTAAAAATATAAATATTAATATATTAAAAGCAAACTAATAGTGCAAACACTTAGACTTTTTTGGCAATCTATTGTTCATATTAGCTATTAACTCATTAAATTAGTTATTAATTGATAGTTGATTACATTAATTGATTTGTTAATAAAATTAGTTATTTATATAAAATATTTAGTAAAATTATTTATTTATTATTAGTTGCATATACGTAAAATGATATATAAAGATATATGCATATTTTATAAATTATTTAAAATTTTTTACTACAATAACATTTTAGATTACAATATATTATTTATTATATTAAAGTCTTTTAAAGAATATATGAATATACATATTTTATTTTTCTTTAAAAAATGAACACGTATAATTTTCTAGTTAAAAAGTACTTGTAATATTTTGGTAGATATAATGACTATTAAAATTTATTTCATAATTATTTTTAATATTAAATTTAAAATTCATATATTTATCATGAAAAATATTGATGAATTACACATTTTAATTAAAAAAATTATTTTCACAAGTAATATCACCTCATATTTTTGGTAATATGTATTGTTCTTTAATATAAAATATATCATTTTATAAAAGATTAATAATTTTTTCAATATATTTTATATTTTTCTCTATAAAATGAAATATATAATCTTTTCTTTTTTTATACAATTTTGATAGAAATGATGTTATTATATTTATGTAGTTTTGTTATTATAATATAAATATTTTCATATAATTTATTATATAATTTTTATTTAACATATAAATAATTATAATTTATTATATGTATTTATATTTTTCTATAAGAAATAAAAAATATAATTTAATGCATTTTTATCTATCAAGTTGAAAATGTAAAAAAATTTATAATTAGGGATAAAAATATTTTTTATACTAAATATAAATCAATTGTTTCAAAAAGTTATTATTCTTAACTTTTTAAAAATGGCTGGGTTAATAAGTTAATTAAAATAATTATTTACCAAGAACTCAAATGAACTAGTTAACTTGATTAAATAGTTAATGGCATTAAAATTAGTTAAAAGTTAATCAAAAAATTATTTGTGAAATATTCTCTCAATCCTTTAATAGGTAAAACTCTATATAACACTATCCTATACAATTACTTTTAATATTTTTAGCAGGATTTCGTGTTATGAAGAGTTTTACCTCTTTAAGAGATTGAATACTTATATAATTAGATTGTTTTTGAAATATATTTATATTTTTAATTCACCTATTTTGAGATTAAAAAAATTCAATAATAAAAATACTCAACTTCTTAAAAAATAAATTTTTTATAACATTATCTTATTATAAAATTTATTCCATTGGAGAAAAAAGAAAAAAAATGCAGGAAGAGGACAAATTGCTTGGATTTTCTTATAATATATTACTATTAGTTTTTATGTATAGCTAAAATTCAAAATTAAGAAAAAATTTTAATTGATATATATTTAATTTAAAATATAAATTAAAATATTGATTAAAAATAATGATGAAAATTAGAATAAATAAATCTCATTTAAAAATTTAAATGCTTTTATAAGAAAATGAAATATAAAGTTAAGTAATTTCGTTAAATTATATCTTTCATTTATTTAAAATAATTTTACAATAGCAAAGAATTTAATTTAAATTTAATTCACTAATAATATAAAATATTTTATACAATCAATAAATAGGAGAAAGATATGTTATTAAAAAATAAAAATAATTAAATTTTTTTAGCTTAATAAAAAAGTTTCAATAATTTTTATTGATATAATAATACATGAATAAGTGATAGTATAAAGATAATTTATATTAATAATAAATTTAATTTAATTTTAAAAAATTATTTGAATTTGAATTTTAAAATATTTTGATTAAACATAGACAACATAATTGAGTAATTCAATTAATAAATTCTATATTAAAAATTTAACAAACTAATAATATTTTTAGAATGAATATAAAATATATTTATTATATCCATATTATTTAATAATATTATAATTTATGTTATAAATAATAAAATAAATATAAAAAATTTAAATTTAATTAACTATTAATATAAATTAATTTTATATTAAAAATTATGAATATGCTCTTATTATTGGTAAAAATTTTTAACTTTTTTATGACATATTATTTGTTTATGTAATGATAGTATAAAATTTTTTATATTAATGATGAATTAAATTTAAAATTTATAAAAAATTATACAATAAAATAAATAAAAAGAAAAGAAATAATATGTGAATTATAAAATAATAAGGGTTAAAAATAAAATATATAATTAAATATACAATAAGAATAAACATTGAAGAAAATGTAATGAAGATAAAAAAAATTGTTAATTATAATGTTAATATTAAAATTGAAAATGTGATAATTTCTGAATTTTTATAGTATCTATAAATTATTTTGATTGGATGCGTCTCTTATTTCATTTACAAATCCAATTAACTAGTGTGAATTTTTCTGAAATGGGCAAAGGTTGAAATGATAAATTCATCTTGCTTCACTATATTTTGTCAGTAAAAACAATGATTTTATTATTTACGTGTAAACATTACCATCACATATATTTACTCCGAGTACTACAGTGTACAGCAAATTTTTTTCTCCCCACTCGGGAGTGAAATTAAAAAATATTCACAAATCAAGCTTACGTCATCTGACATAAAAGTAAACATGGAACAGTTAGACCAACTAAATATATTTATTTTTATAGTTCCAAGTTGGGCATTGCTTCCTTTCTTATTATGTATTGATAATTTTTGTATTGGACCTATAACTAGAGTACTCGGTTGTTTGTTCTGACCCTCTAAATAAAATATCAGAAATTAATATTCAAAAAATATTTATACTAATAAATTAATTCGTATGAATTAACTTTCATTTGAATTTAACACTAAATAAAAGATTATTTGTATTAATAAATTTTATTAATATGAAATATTAATGAATTTAAAATGAGTTTAATATTGTAAAAAATTAAAAAGAAAAACATAATACCTTTTTCTTTATATGGTGTTATATCCATATTTTTTAGGGAAATTAGTAGCAGAATTATAAATAATAGGAGTATGCATAAAAAAAGAAAAATATACGATAAAGCAAATAAAAAGGAAGCAGAAATTATATTAATTATAAAATGATAAGAGTTTAAAATTTAGTCAATAAATTTAATTAAATAAAAATTTTAAATTATTTAAAATTTTAAATAATAAAAAATATATTGTATTATATTAATATTATTCAATGTTATTTAAGTTATAAATAATATAAGTGGATTGGAAAAAAAAGAAAAATATATAATATAGTAGATAAAAAGAAAAAAAACATTGTGTAAGTTATAAAATCATAACTAAATATTAATTATTGCATATTTAATTTGAAATATAGCATGTAAAATTTAGTGTAAAAACATTAATGATTTCTAAATAAGTAATTTAACTTTAATTTTTTAATATTTTTATTAAAAATAAAATATATATTTAATTTATTCAATTTTTAATTTCTACATTAAATCATTAATCTATTAAAACATTTCTATAATAAAAATAAAATATCTCATGCAACATTCATAATATTTAGTAATATTAGTATTTGACATGTAAATAATAAAAGTGAATATTAAAAAAATATGCAAAATGTTAAATACAATAAAAAAAGACACGATATATCACATATAATTATCGGTAAATTTAACTTCTAGAAATCAATATAGGCCTATTTTAGAAATTATAACTTCTTTTTTTAGATTATTTGAGAAAATAAATTATTATTTCTAAATTTTCTATTTTAAATTTAAAATAAAATTTTCATATTTTTGACATTTTTTAAAATATGATATAAAATTTATTACTATTTTCCTAAAATTTATTATTGTATAATTTAGATATGATATGTTATTAAAAATATTTTAGGTTGAAAATTTTCTACCCTATTAGAATTAAGTAAAAGATTAAGGATGTTATTATTATTTCACCACATTAAATTTTCTTTCTCCTCACTTTTTTATTCAATCAAATAAAAAAAATTTTCTCTCATTTTCTTTCTCCACTATTTCCTCTTTAACCAAACAAAATAAAATAAATTATGTTCTCTCTTCTTTTCTTTCTCTTTTTATTTTTTTCTCCATTTTCTTTCTCTCCTTATTTTTCTCACACCTAAACAAAGCCTAAATTTTCAACTTTTTATTTTTTAAATAAAATTTAAAATTTTCTTTTCTTTCCTCTCATTTTCTATTCTTCCATACATAGAGGTAAATAATTTTGATGAATGATTAAAAATTAATAATTATAAAAATTAAATAAAACTATCTTAAAATTGAGAGAAATGATTTACATTTTTATCTTGAATTTTATTTCGCAACGTATGATTTTGTTTCTTACTTACTTGTTAGTCTACTTAATCTATCTATTTACTTGTTTACTTATTTAAAGTCCGTAATTGACTGTACACGTGTCGTGCTAATAGATAATAATTTCCCGCTTAAATTTCATAGCTTTTGTCTTCTTCCGTTTGCTTTATTTTAATTACTTTGTTTCATTGCTTTGCTTCATACTTGAGTTGCTGAGGTGTTCATTTGGTCTACTCCCATTGACTTCGTAATGTATCCGTTCCTTTGTTTCTTTATGCTTTGTTTCATTTTTTTAATCTTTATACATTTTTATTTTTTATTTCTTGAAATGATATTTTAATTTTTATTATCTTCGTGAATAATATTTTACTTTATTTCATTTTAATAATATTTTACTATGAAAATAATTTAAATATTTAATTTTATTGAATTACTTAGCAATATCTTTTTTTTAGTCTCATTATTTTATAATTTATGTATTATTTCTTATTTATTTATTTTATTATGTAATTTTTTTTTATTTTCATTCTTATTATTTACAATTTAAATACTAATATTATTAAGTACTATGAATATAACACAGTAAATTTTATTTTTGTAATAGAAATATCTTCCGCTTTACAGTGCGTATTTTGCCAGCCAGATGTCGCCATTTCTGCATCCATTTTCCCGCCCAAACATTTCACCTCTAATTTTTATTTTTATGTAATGTTCAATTAATTATGTTTTATAATTTTTGTATTACTTTAATTCTTATTATTTCTATTATTTACAACATAAACATTAATATCTTTGAGTGGTATATATAAAAAATATAACATATTTTTATATAAAAATATTAACATATTTTTATATAAAAATATTTAAGGCACATTAAATATTTAATTTAATTAAATTACTTAACAATATATTATATTTTTAATTCATATTACCTAAGAACTCACACACTGTTTTTCTCATTTTTATTTATTTTATTGTATTTTTATTTTTATATAAATTTATATTATTTACAGCTGATGTGCAAATGTCATTAACAATTAATAAATATAAATAAAACATGATATATTTTCCTTTCATAATAGAATATTCTAAATAAGCATCACTTCACGCAAGTAACACTTCATACTACTCAATATTTCACTGCATGTTTTTATTTTTAATTTTTCATACTTTATTTTTATTATTTATAATTCAAATGCTAATATCATGCACTATTTATTTTTCTTTTATCTACTTCATTGCATTCTTTTCTCTTTATTTATTTTTGTTCCCTTCTATTATTTACAATTTATTTTCTATTTCTTAAATCATATTTTAATTGTTATTAATTTACACATATAAGTGAATAATAAAATAAAACTATTAGCTTAAATACAATAGGAAATAATAACTACTATTTTTTTTAAATAATAATAGAAATAAGTATGGAAATGAAGGAGAATAGTATGTGAGTTATAAAAAATAAAGACAAGAATTAAAGATATAATATGTACTTAAATAATTTAATTAAAATAAATTAATAAATATTTTATTTTATAATATAATAAAATACATAATTATTATCATAAATAATAATTACTAGTACTTAACTAAATTTTGTTTGATATATATTTAATTTAATTTCAAATATATTAAATATAAATTGATTTAAAAATTCATAATATTTAAAAAATAAATTTTAATTTTTATATACTGATTAACAAATAGAATGTTAATCAACCAATTTAGTATATATTTTATAGTAAACTATTAACTTCAAACTCTTTTTGTAATAAATAAATAATACATTTTTATCATAAATAATTTAATATAAAAATAATAATATCACAATTATTATAATATTATAAAAATTTTATATTTATATCATTAAAAAATTAGTATATATCCATGCGAACGGACAGGTCTTTTAACTTGTTTTTATGTCTAGCCAGTGACCTTGAGTTAGTCACGTGAGCATGACAAAAAATTAATTTATGATAACAATTACTTGTCATCTCAAGAAGAGATTAAAAAAGAAAAAAAAAAGGTGCCCTTTTTTTCAATTGCAACTCAGATGGTGGTTTCTACAGTGATCATTAATGTTTCACATGGGTAATGTGATAGATTTAAAAATTATTAAATTAAAATTATTTAATCATATATATTAAAAACTAGATAATTATAATAAAATAATTTTAATTTAATTATTTTTAAATTTATCATATCATTTTGAATTTTAAAATCTTTGGAAGTATGATAAGAAGCACGTACTCGGGTTAATCTTCGAATCTACGGTGATGTTAAATTTTCAAATATTAACTACTTAAGGTGGTAGTTTTAGAAATTGTTACATTAAAATTGTTTTATTATATTTATTAAAAATAAATAATTATGATTAAATAATTTTAATTTAAAATTTTCTAAATTTATTATATCATCCCGAATTTAAAAATTTTTAGGATACATAACAAGTACCAACTCAAATTAATCTTCTGATATGTTGTGGTGTCAATTTTTTAGATATTAATTAATTTGGAACTCGGGAAATTCAAAATTTAAAATCTTTTGCTTTTAAAAAATAATATTATATTATATGTAGTAAAAACGAGATTTAGAGTCAAGTCTTAATACAAGTTAAGGATTATCAATAAATATAAGATAAGGAAATAAATTTGTAAAACTTAATTTAATAGATATGAAAAATTTGAAATTTAATTTCAAATTTTATTTTTGTTATGTATAGCATTTTTATTTTATAAATATACATAAAAAATTACAAAATTCCAAATCCGACGAACTCAATTGTTATTCATTAAAGACGGTTAATCTTAGTATTTATCTATTTCTCTTTCGAGATTTTATCTGCAATTTATAATACTCTAATCTTTTTCATAAATTTATACTATGATGACAAATTGTTACTTTAACCAATCGAAATGATTTTATTCATAAAAATGGATGGATGTCTTTGTGCTATGTCACCTTGGGCACATAAACCTTCAGGGTCTCTTAGAATTCTCTAGCAATGAAGGATACTTGGGTAATTATGCTCTACTTTTCCTTCCACTCTTAAAGGTGTGCTCCCTGGGACCAGAAATAATAATCCCATGCTACACGGTATAAGGTCACAAAGACAGACAAATCCAAGCATGTCAACTACGAGCCTCGCTAACCTGGATACAAGCTTAGGAGTTGGTATACGAGGGAAGCTAAAATTAGCGGTTAGATAATCCATAAGCTGAATTCTCTTGATGGTTTTGCTAGACATTTATTCCCACATATTCAATATTTTAAACTGGACACATATTTCATAATGCTTAAACTAATATGACTAAAATTTGAAATTAGCCAAAACTTGAACTTGAGCGGCAAAGTGTGATCCTTCCTTCTACATATTATTTCATAGCAATCAATAAAAGTATCATGAATTTGGGGGAAAAAACTACCTAGATATCCAACACTTCAAATCAAGTATCAAATTACAATTTCAAAACAAGTATCAATCCACTGAAAGATGTTTTGTCCTTGGATCCTTATATTAATCGAGACATTGCAACAAATGCTAAAGATATGGAAGAACAATCAAAATGGGTATTGCAATTGAGTGAATGCTACAAATAGAATCAGTTTCAAGCCACAAAACTGGGGCAATCTGCATAATGGAAGGTGAATAAAAACCACATGATATTAAGTAATATCCTCTTTACTTTCAAACCCATATATGTCCTACTTGAACTCCTTGTCACTTTGCTATATATGCTCGTATGCATGCCCATTTGCTTAATATTTAATCAACTCCAAAGATAGCTTCAACTTAAGGTAACATAAGAAGAAGAAATAGGATTGACAAGTTTAATTTGAACAACAAATTACCTATATGTTCACTAATTTACAAATTGAGTGTTTCAAATATGACAACACACGTGTAAGAAATAAATAATTATCAATGATAAAAAGGGAAAGAGAAATGAAGGCAACCGTAAGGAAACAAATTAATAAAGAGTTTAAAGTAATATTTTAAATATTTTACCTTGATAAAAAAGATACTCAAATAAAAAATCCTACTTCATGGCTAGAGGGTGAAAGTATAAAAGAAAAAGAAAATGGATAAATGAAGATATGTTGTACCTTGATCAACATGGGTTTTAGTTCAACATATCTGCAAGAGATCATCCAAAGCTAATTTAAAATGAATGTTTGCAATCTCATTTGCAAATTAAACTTTTTTAATGCTAGCAGTAAGTCGAGCTGAATTGAGTTAGTTTCAGATCGACCCACATTAAATTTCTCCTACTTATGATTTGATTCAAGCCAATTTCAACTTGAATTGATCTTTTGAACATTTGAATTAGGTTAATTAGCTCAAATCAATTATAATAATAAATTATTTTGTTAATAATTTAATACCTTAAAATATTTTTGAAAGCTAATATCTTTACCATCTTAATAATAGATAAAAAAAATATATAGATGGTGTATCATAAGCATATTTAATGTAATAAAATGACCATTTATTTTGAAATACAAAACTACATTACAACTAGATCCTAAAAGATGAATTTATTTGAATTTTTCAATTTTTTTTATTGATACGCATCACTTTATTGATTTATTGCATTTAAAAATCATAAACCTTATTTAAAAATTACAAGTGAAAAATTAATCTTATCCAATTATTTAACTTATAAATATAAAATTATTAAGTGTTTGAAAGAATAAAATTTAATGTAAAAATTATTTACTTAATTATTAGACTTATAAAAGTAAAATTAAAAAAATTATTTATTAAAGTTTTGCCCTTGGATTTTTATTCTTATGATAAACCTACAGATAAAAAATTATCAATAATTGTTAATCTAATTATTTTACATCTTCTACTTAAAATAATATTTTAAATGCTTATAAAAAATATTGAAATAATACATTAGTAATAAAAAATATATTATCTTAGATTAATTAGAATTCAATGTTGTTAAACAATTTTTTAAAAATATAATATATATTATAATATGTATATTTATACATATATTTTTTATTATATATATGTGTATATTGAGTTATCTCGTAATACAAATGAGTTAGACATTTATCCACTTAAGCTAAACTCATTTAAAATATGAGTTAGATAATTTAATTTTTGTATTGCTCATTTATTTCATGAACTTAGATTATTGAGTCAAAATTCAAATCAAATTGTAAGTTATTCACAAGTTGACTTAACTTATTCCTAGCCCTACACTAGGGGTGGGTAAAATGTCATAAATCGATTTAAACTGATCAAACCGTTTTACATTCGGTCAGTTTAAATTAGTTGATTATAATAAATGGTTAGATTTAAATAATTATTATTTACTTATAGTTTTTTTCGGTCGGTTGCGGGTTTGAAAATTTTCAACCATATTAAACTATAACCGATCGAATTATTATAGAGTTCAAGAATTTATAGGTCATCTATTATTTATCCCTTTATTCCCTTAGCCTTTACAAGCCATTTTTCAATCTCAAAATTTTGCTTTCAAATATCTTTTTCTTTAAAAAAAATATAATTCAACACTTATCCAAATCTAAATCTATCTCATCAAATTTTAAATAAAATATAGATACTAAGGTATAGAAATTAGGTAAAATTCATTTTAAGTTGTTCATTTTTTTATATTTTATTTGAAATGTGAAGGGATAGGAGACTTATAAACTTTCCTACGCGCTAAAAAAATTGAAATAATTAATTATTTTAAACCACTTTCAACCGTTTGTAACCGATTAATTCGATTAATAATGGTTTGACTAATGATTTCGGTTGATTGTGGTATATTTAAAGAGACGATCAGTTTAAAATGATTAATTAATTTGTAAATTGAAATTGACCAAAACCGAAATTTGCCCACCCCTACAGGCACTTCTTCGTCACAAGGAATATATCACTTTAGGTTCTTTCATTATTGGAATAATCCTTTGTGGTAATCCATTCTTCTAAAGCAGCAGCAACAGGGTGACTAAGCACGCACCTAGAACACCATGATCTCTAACATATTAAATTAAAATCTATAACCACAACATAAAACCCAATAAATCAGTAATTAGATAAACAAAGGAATAAGCATGCATCCCTCTAGTGGACATACTGGTCAATTGGATAATAATTAATTTGACTTGCAGGAAGGGATCGAAGAGGATAATCAGCAGCCCCAATAATGTGCCATAAGACGCAAAAACATTATTCATTTAGGTATGAAACCTATGAACAAAAGAAACCTCCAAACTTTATGTTGATAAGGTATGGATTTACTACTCTTATGTTTTAAAGAAATGAGTTTTCAACCATTGGTAAGGGCAATAATACCTTCGAGGATGGGGTGTCAAAAGCCAAGAAGACAGCTTCTTTGAATTGATCCTTGCAGTGAAGAAGTGCTAGGCCTTTGTAAGTTATTCCAACTGAAAATATCCTCAGTTGATAGTCAATTGCAGACTCAAAAGCTGGTGATAGCATGGCTCTAACCTGAAGGAAAGGAAAAATCTCAAATATTCTTTGAGAATCCACCAGTAATGTTGCAGTGTGGGACAAAAACCAAAAGAAAAAAAAAACTTAAGATATTGAAAATTAAAGAAACAAGGCATGGAACTATAAAATAAGGCTGTGGCAATTAGAATGCAAATTGTTAGCCAATTGCAACCACAACAGCAAAAATTAAAGAATAATAAAAGAGATCATATAACAAGCATCAAACTTGAAGAAATGGAAAAAAGATGCAATTTCATCGCTACATGTGATTGGATATATACAAATCAACATAGGGAAGCTCTAAGTAGAAAATAGTTATGGATGTATACAAATCATAATTCCATCCCATAGCCTAACACAATCATCGCTATGCAAGATGCTGCAGCAGCCGTCTGTAGTTGCAGGGGGCTTCTCGCAAATGTCACCACTATCTTCAAGTGAGGTATCTGCTCAAGGATGTGTTCCTCCACTCCTTGATGTGCCTACTCTTGGCATCATGGATATCATCACACTGTATAAGGATAGATACATATTTATATATGTGTTATGTATTTGTTTTACATTAAACGCCTTTTTAAAATGTCATAGCTATGGCAATTATTGGTTCTTCCAAGCATAGATTTTTTTTTCTAACCTATGAGCCAATAAGCTTAATAAGTCACATAATTAAAAGCAAGTTCACTAGCACTTGACACTCTTGGAAGCATATTCTGGAGCCTACTTAGAGGATTTTTCTTTTAATGAGTTTAAGGTATAATCCTTGTGAACTTATTATTATTCCTTTTTATTATAATTTTGACTAACTACTTAATGTTGTTTCTTTATTTCAAATCGTAGAAGTATTATTCATGTAACTCTACTTATTAGCAGTAAATATGGAAAGATTTCAACCATAGGAGTTCTGCCACTATGAAGGATATTATAAATAGGGGGAGGAATGATGAAAGCAGAGGTTATTGTTAGAGAAATGAGTTTCGAAAAGAAAAAGTAATGCAAAATAGATGATAGAATGAAAGTTATGTAGAAAAAGCTTTTACACATAGATTTTTAATTTAATAATTAATGTCTTATATAAATGACATAGGAATTGATGCAAAATAGATGTATAAAATTAGGATAATATTTACAACAACACCATCATTTCATCAATTTCAACATTGGCTAAGTAAATAACCAATGTCTTAAGTTTGTATAGCTTTTCACAAAGTAATAATTTATCTTACTTGTGACATCGATTAAGTAGAAAATTGATACCTTAATTTTCCCTAATATTTTCAAACATGAAACAAAGTCAAAATAGAAGTTGGTTATAAGTTTAACCATTGTCTAAGTTTCACAAAAATTTCAAAAAATACTATCACATTAATATAAATGTTGGTTGTATTTATTTATCGTCATCTTTTTATTCAAAATAATTTAAAAAAAATGCCAAAACCTCAATATAGATCTTAATTTTATTTATCAATGGTCATCTTGTTATTCATATAATTAAATGTTAGCATATTAATATAGATGTCAATTTTAGATTTGATCGATGTTTGTCAACAATTTTGTATAGGTGTTAAAAAAATTAACAATGTTAATGATGTGGTATTGTTAGTTATTACTTGGATTATTAATTGATAAAGTCAACCCACCACCTAACTGAGTAAAGTGGCATCATTTTTGCTTAAAATTAAACAGCTAACTCTTTTCTTCTTCCTTGCATAATGCAAATGATGTCGTTCCTTTCCATCCTCTTTAACAATATTACATAACTGAAATCAAAATGTTTTAGTGTGCCAATAACAATTTTTGCATGATTAAAATTGGTTAATTTTATGCAAAATTGATTTACAACAACTATGAGAAAAATAATCAGAATAATTTTAGAATTAAGCTTATTGCACAATACAAATTTCTTTAGAATAATTTGCAAATACAAACTAATAGAATAACCTATTGTCTTACAAAATTGACAACCTAAAATATGGAAAATACTATTGTATATTAATTACAATTTCTTGTAAAATCGACCACCTAAGAAGAAATGTACTAAATATCACTCAAAAAAATAATAAAGCAAAATTCCTAACCTTCCTCTCTCAAATATCATCAGAAAAATTCAAAAACCCAAAGAACAAAATGAAGAAAAAATATGAGAACTATTTTAGACGGAATCCTCTCTTCCAAGTTTTTGCATGTGCTAAAAAGGGATTCGTTAATATAAAATGAAATGATGTTGTCTATGTCATTGAAGGTGGAAAGAGTTAGGTCTTTTTTATTGAAGTTACGTCGTTTTACTTAGTTAAATGGTGGGTTGTCTAATTCTAATACTATGTCATCAATTAATACTCCAAATAATCACTACTATTGTCTTATCATTAACATCGTTAATTATTTAATACCCATTCTAATTACTACATAAAATTATTAGTTAAAGATCAAAATAATACTCACTTTTTTTGAAGGACAAATTTAATGCAAACTTATGTAGTAAGAGACTAAAATATGTATTTATCATTTTTGTAATAGGAGTGGATATTAGGATACACTGCAACAATTATGTAATACTAAGGGGACACCTATATAGAAGATAAAATCCTAGTCATTTGCATAGGTTTTTTAAACCTTTTTAAAAGATTAAAAAACTTTATATAGATGATTATAGATTTTTTTACAATTTTAAAAAAAAATATTTTAAGGAATTATTTGGTTTACACAGAAAGTAATTTTCCATAGGAAATTGAATTTCCTAAGAAATAATTTTTTATATGAATTTCTAGACAAGTACTTATAATTGTTTGGTTAATACATAGAAAGTGACACTTCTTGAGAAGTAACTTCTTATATCTTATTTGATTCAACTTTGAATATTTTAGGAAGTATTAATAAAATCTCCAATATTATTATATTATAAAGTAATAAATTTTAGTTGTCATCAATTAAATTTAATGAGGATAATTTTATCATTGTATCTATAAATAACTATGAGAAATAGAACTTACCTAGGAAGAGGTGGGTAAGTGACTTTCCATAGTTTTATTTCCTTTAGTTTATGAGATAATGGTCAATCAAATAACTCATTACTTTTCTATTTCCCAAGAAATAGAACCTCCTATGCTATTGAGAAGAATAAAAATGACCTCTAAATTCTACCTTGACGATAAAAGTTTTTTGTACTAGAGTTAAAATTTTCATGGGTTAGGTTTTTTAAAATTTTTAGGAAAAAATAAAAAATTGTATACAGATGACTTTTGTTATTTATATAAGTTTTTTACAATTTTAAAGAAAAATTTTTAACTCTCTACACACAACAAAAGTCATTTGCATAGAGTTCAAATTTTAAGTTTTCTTACATTTTTTTAGAAAAAAAAAAATTCTATACAGATGACAAAAGTTATTTGTGTAAGTTTTTTACAATTCTTTTTTAAAAAATTAACTTTATACAAATGACAAAAATTGTTTATACAGAGTTAAAATTTAAATTTTTATGAGTTAGGTTTTTTTAAATTTTTTTGAAAAAATAAAAAAGTCTATATAAATAATTTTTGTTTTTTGTATAGGTTTTTTACAATTTTAAATAATTTTTTTTTAACTCTACATAGACAATTCTATATAGAGTTTTTTATTAAAAAAATCTATACAGATAACTTTACACAAATGACTATGTACAAAGTTCAAATTTTAGATTTTTTTAATAAAAAACTCTATATAGACAATATAAGGTAGGCTAAAAAAACTCATACAATTTTCTTTTGTAATGTTATATTGATATAAAATATAAAGATAAATTTTTGCTTTATTAATAAATATAATAAAATTATTATTTAGTGTATGTTGATATATTTATTACTTTGAACATTTGACAATAAGGATATAATATTTGAATATGAATTATTATTATTTTGTATAATTTTATATAATATTCAATTTGATAAAATCATTATTTTGTATATTTTGATATATTTATTGGTTTGAGTATTTCATGATATTAATATAATATTTAAATATAAATTTATCTTAATGCTTTATTATGTTGGGTGGTAAAATTTTTATTTTGTATAGAGTCTTAAATTTGTAAAATTTTTCAAAAAAATCAATACATTGTAGACAAATAACATTGTTGTTTATATAGATGTTCCAATTTTAAAATTTTTTGAAAGAACCTCTATATGAAGTTCTCAATTTTTAAATTTTTATAAAAAATAAAATAATCTCTATACATATGATAGAGTCATCTGTATAAAAGTTTCAATTTTTAAAACTTTTAAAAATAAATTATAACAACTTCTGTATAGATGACTTTGTCATTTATACATACGAGTTTTATTATCTGTATAGATCCAAACCTAGGTGTCATTTGTATAAGTTTGGACTTATATATACAAAAAAAAAATTATCTATATAAAGGACTTATATTTGATCATTTTTATCCCTTAATAGATGGCTTTGTCATCTATATAAGTCAAAACTATTTAAACAATATTGAAAGTTTCTTGTGTAAGTTAAAATATATACAAGCTTATACAGATGACAATGTCATATGGAATACCTATACAGACGATCGAATAATCTTATATAAACAACTTTTTTCATTTATATAGCTTTTTTTTGTAGTGATATGGAATGTTTTAATTATATGAGAATGTTTTTATTATTATTTATTGTTATTGACCACAACTATTTATTATTATTAATTAATCAAATTTTGACATTGAGTATTTAGTCTTTTATCAATCAATTTTATGAAATTGATTACCTTTGAATGATCAATTATTAAAATTCACTCATTTTTAATGATCAGTCAATTTTTTAATTGTAATAATAACTTCCATAAAGATTTAATTAGATTTCTAATGATTTTAATTGAACAAAATATGATAACATAATGAAAATAACATTCTTAAAAATTAGATTCTCAAATATGTATGAATCCGAGAATAAAACTTCCTAATGCATTACATATCATGTTCGTCTGCTCTTCACGTAAAGAAAACTATCCGTTATTGATTGTAAGTTGCTAAAATGTGGCAACATGTAATTTTTCTTAGATTAAGGCATCCTCGATATTCATGGCTCATGGGTTAAATAATGAATGCAGATCCATTCCTTCCCTTAATTAAAAAAAATAGAGTGGTTTTGAGAGAGAGAGAGAGAGTTAATTTCTTTTGGTAATAGTATGAGAATTTTAATTTATTTTATACATGATTTATCTCAATAAAAAAGTAGCGCATTTAGATCACTTGACATAAATTACCATTTAATTATTTTATTAACCATTGAAACTTTATATATGATTTTTTTTTCATTATTATGTCATTAAATTTACTAAATCAATACTTTTTTAAACATATCTTCAACATTATTTTGTATTTTAGCAATTTGAATGTTTTTAGACAACTTTCTATACATTCAAATTATAAGAAAGGAAGTTGTCTGTTAACCACATAGCCATCTACTCCATTCTCTCCCTTTGATTCCTTCATTTTTTCTTTTCTGTCTTAACTCTTAAACGTAATGCGGAACATAATGGCAACTAATTCTTTTAATTAATATTTTGTATAATTATTTTTTAATCTGAAATCATGTTATATATATTATTTAGTTATAATAGTGTTTGAGTTGCAAACAATAGTAGTGAAGTTTAGAGAGCGAAAACAAGAAAGGAAGAACAGTAAAGGCTATAAAAAAAGGGAAAGATGGAAAATATATAATTGAACAAATAAAAAGAAAAAAAGATAGTTGAGATGTATTGAAATGTAAAATAATATAAGAGTTAAAAATAAAATATATAGATAATTAATTTTAGTAAATTAAATCTTTAAGAAATTTAAAATATATTTATAATAAAAATGTAATATATTATATTATGTATATTTCTTGATAATATTAACATTTTAGTTATAAACAATATATATGAACATGAGAAAAAAAATATGTTATGGATCAAATAGGAGAAAGGGGGGGAGAATACTTGAAGTGTAAAGTAATTAATTTAAGCAAACATTAATTTATTTAAAATATTTTTATAATAATAAAAAATTTATTGTGTTATATTAATGTTATTTAATAATTGTTTGAATTATAAATAATAGGAGTGGTATAAGAAAAATGCAATAAAGTAAATGAAAAAAATAATAATGAATTGTTATTATAAGATGATATAAGAATTAAAAAAATAAAAAATGAAAAAAATTTGTAAGTGGGCCGGTGCAAAAGTGCAACTGCCACTATTTTTCCCGCAAACATTTGGGCTTAGAATGTAATTTTGATTCACCCCTAATGCGAGACTCACATGTAGAAAAAAAATCATCTTGCTAGCACTTATACTCTATGTATGTATATTTTGGCTATGTAATGACTACTAGTGCACACTCTCAATCATATGTGTACTATTTTAATATGCAAGTGAATAAAACTAGTTCTTTATAATTAATAAACAATTATTTAATTTTTAAATTTATATAATAAAATTAATATTTTGTCAAAATAATTGTTATAGTATATTATAGAGTCTGTTATATAGTTATTTAATAAATTTAAATTTTTTATGTTAAAAATAAAAGTTAATTTATGCACATGTATAATATATATATATATATATATATATATATCTAAATAAATTATAAAATATACTTATATCTTTATATTTAGTTTATATATATAGTTAATAATAAATATTTAATTTTAGCAAATAATTTTATTTAATAATTAATATTATTAACTGATCAAATCAGTTATCAACTAATAATTAATTAAATAACTAACTACTAATAATATAACTAATTGTGAAACAGGCAAAACCTCACATTCACGTTAAAAACTTCTCTTTAGATGCCCATGAAACATGAAATTTCTTATTTAAACTAAGCTATTTGACTAGACTAACATGTAATTATATAAATCACACGTAAATCACAAAATACAATTATATTTACCATAACATGAGGCATTCAAAACATCACTCGAGCTATATAGATTAGTGAGCTTCGACGGGCGCACAGCTGAAAGTGGCCACCCATGACAAAACATTAATTTGAAGATTCAAAATCACATAAAGCCAAATATCTAATCATAAAAGTCAAGACTCTTTAAATCTAAATAGGAAAATATAAATAAATAACTTTATAGAGGTTTTAAAATCCAAAAAAAAGGGGAAAAAAAAAAGACTCTTCGTTGAAAGAAGACATATTAGTTACTTACAACTATTTCTAACTATTTTAATGTGAATTCAGCTAGTTTTTGCAAAAGATTTCTTCTAAAATAAATTATTATTAATAAAATTGATTCTGTAATGCATTTACGATAAAACTAAAGACAAATATTTTGAATAAATTATTGCCTAAATTTGAATAAATTGTGTTTGGAAGATAAAATAGGTGTTCCTCCTTTTTTTTTTCACAATTTCTTTGGCTTTACTGTTCTAAAAAGTAGCTAGAAAAAATTGTAAGTGGATTATTTTTATCTTTTCTTATTTCCTTCGATTCAAAATTCAATATTTTTTAGTGTTTTTTTTTTAAAACTTCATAAGATTGATATATAAAATTTGAAATTTTAAGGAAATTATGGGATATTAAATCTAACTTTAGGAGGTTGATTGTATTTTACTCAAATTTAAATGAAATTTAATAAGCCATAAATATGTAAGTAACTTAATAGTCAAACTAAAATTAATTAGACCATAAAAGTTTAGGGTTTCAGTAATGGTGGAGCTTTAATCTTAATTAGCAAACAAGTTTTTAGAACAAGAACAAAGTAGAAGGCGATTTAAAAGGGTGTAAATGATTTTCTTTTACACACACACTCACTCTCTGTATAATATAATATAATATAATATAATATAATACTTGAGCTGCATGTCACATCAGCTATCAACACCTATCAACTCCTATCAACTACCCTTGAGCGATGATATGTGACTGTATTTAGCTTAAAACAATAGGAGTTCATTCCGTTAGTTAATTATTTCATCTGTTGACTATTTATATATTATACATTCTACAAAAGCAAAAACATCCACTGCAACACTTTTTTAACTTACGTTCCCATTATAAATTAAATGAAATTATATATCTCTATTTCCACTAACGGTACTTACATATTATTTCTTAATTTATATGTCAAATTATATGTAACCCGATATAATTTTTGGAGTGTTTTAAAAACTGGACTTGAGAACGAATCAGAAAAATTATTGGGTTATATTTCAATTGGTCTAGTGAGTTAAATTAGTGGTCGAATTAAGTGATGTCATAAATAAAAATTCATATATATATTCATTAAAGAAATTAACTATTAACTATTTTATACTATATATGTGAACTGTTATTTTTATAAAAATAAAGTGAACTAAAAAAATTTTAGTTAATTAAATGTTCAGTATATTCTTTTATTATTTTTTAATTATATATAAATTTATTAGGCCAATCCAATCCTCTCAAAAAAAGAAATCTAAAAAAAAAATAGTTGGGTGGTTCTTCAAAATAGGCTAATTTTTCAATTTTTTCTTAATTTTTACTGGTTCAAATTGGTTTTGACCTCTAAAATAGTTTTTTTGAGTCGACTTGAACCAAATAACACAACAATGAGTGGCTGGATTGATTCAATCATCCAATTTAGTCTGGTTTTTAGCACGTTGATTCTATAAATGTATTTCACCATCAAAGTTATTGGTTTAGTGGTATCAAGGCTCTGTTTCGGGTAACAACTAAGTTAACTTATAACTTATTGACTTGATCAATAGGCTAATCAATTAGTTATAAACTAACTTCTAAAAGTATTTCTTGCACTAACTTATAAGTTATTTTGAGTTTATAAGTTACTTTAGGTAACTTATAAGTTCTGATTTAATAGATTACTTAGAGTAACTTATAATTTATAAGTTATTATTTTTTTTAAATTCTTTCTAAATTTATCCTTATTCTTTTTATTAATTTACAATTCATATCTTTTTGTAATATAAATTTAAGTAATTTTAAAAAAATATATTTAATTATATTTTAAGTAATTATAATTTTATAATAAATAATAAAATAAAAATTAGATAAGTAAATAAATATATAAATTTATAAAATATAATTAATTAAATATTAGAAATTATACTTTTATTCTAAAAATTTTAATTATATTAATATAATTTAATTTTTAGATAAATATAAATTATTTTAATTATATATATTTTTATTAATATGTCCTTTTATGTCATTTTGTAATTTCAATTAGTTAAACAATTAATTTTATGAAATATTTTAGTTAACTTATTAGCTATCAACAATCAGTTATAAGTTATTAGTTATCAGCTAACTTATCATCTATCAAATAACTTATTATATATTAGTTAACTTATCAGTTAGTTGTATAAAATGGAAGCCCAAGTTATTTTTTTGGTATAAAAGTTACAGGGAAGTAACACAACATTAATTTATGATCAATAAAGAAGTAGAGGAATATTTGAAATAGTTAATACTTTAATGGGATTTTGGTGACGTACTTGTCCTGTCCTCTGGGCAATAGTCATAATTTAAGTTGGACATTTTGCAGCAAGAGGGAGTAGGAAAAAATATGTATTTAATTTTTTTTTTTCATATGAAATAGACACAGTATGACAAACTTTCGGTGCTAATATTTTTGAACTAATAAATCGTCCAACCAGGAAAATTAATAATATAACAATATTCAAGTATATATCACCAAAACTTTTAAGTTGCTCGAGATATATATTGAAAATAAGGATTTAATTTACTTCCAGACTCCTTGGTTGGACGGTGTGATTTTATGATAAAATTGTAACCTATTCATAAAATTCATAATTTTTTACATAAGAGTTAACATTTAATTTATTATTCAGTGTAGTAGAGCTTTTTTACAATATGAGGTTGCAATTTTTCATAAAAGATCGTAAGTAATTAGACTATGGACTGAGGTTGCAACATTTTTATAAAATTTTACAATTTTTTTAAAAAAATAGTTATTATGAACCATCATCATTACTTGCCACACAAAAATATATGAAAAGCTTATGAAAGAGCTACAAAGTTTTATTAAAAGAAAGGGTAATATTTTATTTAAAAAATTGCAAAATTTTATAAAAAATTATTATAAGTTTTATCAGTCTCCCCTTGAGTAAATCCCTATAAATAAGAGTAGATTGTGCAATTTTTGTCATCATGTCCTGTCTTCCTTTCATGGTTGTTGAATCATATTTGAATTTGTACGCCTCTTATCTACGACGTTTTCTCCTTTTGTTTGATCGGCAAATTAAATATTCTTTTAATCACTTGTTTTTTTTTCCCGGGTTTCAGTCATATTTTTTGAGCTAAATCTGATGACCATAAGTTTTGTACAATACTAATTTGGCTAAAATTACATTTTGATCATTGTAAGATTTAATATGTATCATTGGTCTCTCATTAAAAGTTTATATCAATTTGATTCTTATAAAATTAATTTTATGTTAAATTTTAGTCTCTTTGTATACTGAGATGGGATTACTAATTTCTTATATAGAGGGATTAAAATTTAATGTAGAGTTAATTCAATTGGATTCAAATTAACACAAATTTTTTTGTGAGACTAAATTGATTATAAGAATTAAAATGGGATTTTAGTCTACAAATTTTAATCATCTTCTTTCAAGATTCATATATATATTTTTCTAATTATTGTTGCATTCAATGAAGAGAGATATTTTTATCACATTATCACACACATCAAGTTTCACACCACCTCCTAATGGATTGTAATTTTCTTAAAGTTTGGTAACTCTTATAGTCCGGTGATAACTTGTCTATTAAATGACAAGTAATTTATGTTAATTTTGATAAGTAATTTTTTTAAAGTTAAGTAGCATATAAAGTATGTGATGTGTGCAGTAGTGTGTGAGAATCATTACTCTATATCTAATATAATCATCATTTTGCATTTCTCGATCCATCAAATTGCAAGAAATGGACTTCATATAAGAAATTGTTTGCTTTCAATCCTTATTCAATGAATTCATACATTCATGCATATTCTATATTAAACCTACCTAATGGTAAATGGGATTGAGGCAAATAAAAATAAAGTTTGAATAAGGCAATATAAGGGAATTTAAAATTGTCATTTTGCTCTAGAATTGATAGAGTTGAAATGTAGCAATAGCTAAATGACATCCTTACGCATAAATAGACAACTTGCTTAATTAGCCTTTGTCTCAAACTGAAATCTTTGTTTCGAAATAATTACAGAGGTGACAATGGAAATATGCTCCAATAAACGAAGGGATTAAAAATATTTAATTTAATGAAAGTCTTCTATATGAAAAAATATGATGTTTTTTCAAAAACAAACACATCCTAGACATTGATAGTTACAGTTATTCCTTTTAATTTTGATGTTACAGGCAATGGAAGAATTAAGTGGCATGAATATCCGAATGCCTGAATCACAAATTCCTGATTGGTTTCATCATCACTGTAAAGGGCGAGTCCTTTCTTTCTGAGTTTGTAAAAAATTGCCTAATGCTGCTTTTGCAGTCATCTACAGAATTGAAACTACTTCATTTAGGTTTGTAGTAGAGAAAGAATTGAATATCTTAAGAGATATCTAGTACTAGAATGGAATTATGTAGAGATTGAAGTGATACCACCGCGAGATGTTGATACAATAGTTGAGTGGGGAATTTATGTGTACAAGCAAGAAACAAGGATGGAAGATGTACGATTTGAGTGCCTTTACCTCATGCCTGCTGAGTTGGTATTAATAAATGCATTGAAAAGAGAAACAACATTTCATACGGAAAATGAGCTGAGGACCCAGAAAAGGTGAGACACTATGCTGATTTATTACGTTACTGTGATAAAAAAATTATATATACACAATCTCCTTAAATCTAGAGAGATGGTTGGATTTTAAATCCAAACTTCTATTTTTTTTTGGCAAACAACCTGATTAACTTGACACAATTTTAATATAATTTATCAACCTTTATATTTTATTAAAACATTAATTACATCTGGCTTCGTCAAAAAAGGCGAGACACTATGCTGATCTAATATTTTATCTTGAACCTTAAATTTATATGCACCTTTTATCAAACCATAACAACATACATACAATATTAGAGTTTGCTTTTTCAAAAAAGTATGTTATTCTTTAATATAAAATCCACTTATAATTTTTTTATAGAAGCTCTTTTCTTTTTTATTTTTTAACTTTATTTTCTAATTATTATGTACTTACACTTTTTGTATTAATCTAGAAAAACTTGTTCAATGGAGAAAAGCAACCAAAATTTACCTCAAAGTTAGCAATGTCATGGACTTCCCGTGGGAAAGCTTATGAAATTTGCCACTACCACTGAAGGTAATCTTTTTCTTATGGGAACTAGGGAATTGTGTACTTCCCACACCTGATCTTCTACAAGTGCCTCAAACATGTTCTCTTTGTGAAGTGGAGAATGAAACCTTTTAGCATGTCTTCATGCAATGCACCTTTGCAAGAGCTCTTTGGTTTGACTCACAACTCTTAATTCGGTCAAATAGTTTAGAAGGTCCAGGTGTTGTTTATTTGATTAAGTCATCATGCTTGCAAATGGACTTCAATGTTAAGATTCAAAAGCACTTTATTTGTCCTATGGCACTAATTTTATACACAATTTGGTACTTCAGAAACAAGTCCATTTTTAAGGGAGAAGCTCCCTCCTTTGAAGCTACCTTAAAGTAAGGCTTAGATTCTATTAGGCGTATGTTGTTGCTTGCCCTGCTCATATAGGAAGCAATTCACCTATTCCTTTGCTAGACCTATTTAATTGTAAAGTATATCTATCAATTCATAGGGTTAAGAGATTTAGTAGTAAAATTATGTATTGCCAAGCTTTCATCATTGATAGGTTGGCTAAAGTGTTTGAGGGTAATTTTTTGATGTTTTTGTGTAGCCATTAAGTGTTAGTTCTATTTCAAGGCTTTAGGAGGCTTCTTCAAGAGAGGTGTATTAGTGATTTTTCATTTTTGAGTGTTTACATGTTCAATTCAAGCTATATAGCAATGCTCAAGAACCTATCAATGGCTCCACCACATTTGCAAACCATAGTTGAAGTTGTCAACTACTTATTGTCCTTAAAGCAATTCCATGTCCAATGCGGATTATTTTCTCATTCTTTTGTCAAGGTCAAGTTAGGTAGGTTAGGAAGTATAGGCAAATGGAGGTCTTTTCCTATGTAGCTGTCCAAGTTTATCACTGTTTGTTTTGAGGCAATGTATGTACATTTAATTTAATTAATTGACTCTTTCTCTTACAAAATTTGCATTTTTTCTGGTTTACATATTCACCATAACCATAAAGGTAAGGACTTCTATCCTTTAAGTGGAATTCGGGGTTTTTTAAATTCTACATGGCCTTTTTTTTAATCAAGAATTGCATACTTACGAAAGAGGAGAACACCAACTTTACTTTACTAGATAGGCCATTTAAAATATTGTAGAATTAATCTATTTACACATTAATAAATAAGTAATAAACAATTGTAAGATGGTCTTTATTTTTTGTGGGCTGACTAGATTAGAAGCCTTCACTTATGGTAGGCTAATGAGGCTAAAAAATAGTCATGCTCCAATTTATAATTATTATAATATGAGAATGAAAGTGTTATTACAGCCCAAAAACAACATGGCTTTTTAACCAAAAAATTTCATTATGATGAATAATAATAAAAAAGACAGGCCTTGATAACTTGGACATCATGTGATAGTGTAAGCATGGTTAGCTTGCGACTTTCTTTTACTAAGAAATATGAATTTATTCATCATAAGCTATGTCAAAATCATGATTGCAAGCTTTTTCTATTGAGGGAGGAACATCACAAATAGATCTAGAACCTGTCCCTATGACAGAAAATACCTATTTCATACCTTCATAAGCTGCCCTATTAGCACTACGACCTACCCAAACTACCTTTATGAGCTGTACTATTAGCACCACGGCCTTCCCAAACTACTGAAAAGCAAGTAGAATTAAGTAAATAAAATTTAACATCCTTAACAATGGTTAAAATTTTCTAATGGCATTGGTTGAAACCAAGAATTACATCTACTACAACTTTGCAATCACTTTCAATAATTACCTTTGGATAGCCCATCCTTTCAGTGACCTTGCATGCCGTAAGATTGCCATTACCTATGTTTCTTTCACCAAGCAATTTGAAATGTGCTCAAACCAAAAGCTCCTCACCTCTACAACATCATTTCTTATGATAACAATTAGTGTAGTTGTGCCTTCCTTCTAGGCAACATCAACATTAACCTTTAAACAATTAATGGGTAGAGGAAACCATTTATTGGGTAGCTATGGACTTGCCTTTGATAGTGTTCCATGAATTCAAATCAGTTTCATCATTAGGTCATTCTCAATACCTATAGACATTAAGCTCTTAGCCTTCAAATAAAACATCATCCCTAGCCTCTTATAGGCATTGGTAAATGATGGTTGCTCTGGCTGTTGCTTTGATTTTGACTTCAAGTAATGCACATGGTGGTATAAACTTGGCATCAATCTACAAAAGTGGTTCTAAAACATTTATAGGGGTTAAAAAAATGTAAAAACTGGATCTAGAATCTAATATACAAAATTAAAGAAGTAGTGTAATATCATAGCATGACATTAAATGGAGCTCATCCTCATCTTCCATATAATAGAGTGGATAAGTCAAGTCTTGCAAATTGAAAAATTAGTGTAATCGAACTTGTGTTGGAATCACTTCTCTAGTAAATCTCTATAACCACACCTTTAGTCTATAATGTATCTTTAACCTCCATAATTATTGTCACACTATAGCCTCCCTTTCATTATTTCGTATTTAGTTTCTTACATGGTAGACTGAGATGACAATAAAATTGCCAGTCTCTCCAATATCCATTTGAGCTAGTTTTCTCCCATTGAAGGTATATGGAGTTCAATCATATGGTTAACATCTTCTTTAATAAAGATGCTTTGCAATTTTGCCATATCCTAAGTCTTTATTCTTGGTAGCCAAAGGTCCTAAATACAGGTATAAATAGGGAGATGAATGTCCTCTTTAAACATGGGACTATGTGGCAATTAATGAAGCAGCAATGGCAAATGGTCTTGGATGAGTAGTTATCCATTATGAATGATGTAGCAGGCTCCTAACAGCAAAGCAGTGCCTCTGTATTGTATACTATTCCAGGTCCATGATCCTTTAAAATGTGGGATTAAGTTTAACAAACTCTTGCCTCTCACATGTTTAGCTTGAAACATTTGAACCTAAAGCTTATCCTTTTTTTTTCTCTAATTTCCAGGCTAATTTAGTTAGTAAGGAGATATTTATCTCTTGAAACAATTTAAAATCCCATACCCTCATATCTTTTTGGTATACAAAGATCAATCTACAATATTAAGGCAAAGTAGTGGGATTCATCTTCCAAAACATTCCACCAAAATTTCCTAGCCAAACTATCCATCCTTGAACATACTTCTCATGGGACTTTCAATGTTGACTTGGTATAAGTGGACGAAGTTTGTATGACTGAATTAATTAAAGTAGCTCTTCCGACCCATGATTGTGTCTTGTGTTTCCACTATTGGAGTCATTGTTGCACTTTATTTATCAGATATCTAAAATCCCTTGTCTTGTGCCTTGTTAAAAACATTGGAATGCCTAAGTATTTGGCATCTGAATTGATACATTCCATTCCCAAAAAGGCTAATATTTGTCTCTTGGTAACTTTCTTGACATTAGGTGAGAAGAATACACAAGAATTTTTGGATATTAACTACCTAGCCTAACCATTGTTCATATATATTCAAATAACCTCTAAGATTTTTCTATCTCTATCACATTTACCTGAATAAATAAGATAATGTCATTAGCAAACATAAGTTGTGTTATTAGGCTACTTCCTTTTGCCACTTGGACCCCATGGATACATCATTCTCATTTTGTTTTAATTAATAATCTATAAAGAACTCTAGATATTAAAATGAAAAGATAAGGAAAGATTAGATTCCCTTGTCTTATTCCTCTTAAGGGTTGAAAATTTTCAAACAGGCTACCATTTAATAGTACTGAAAATCACACCGTTGAAATGCATTGATGAATCCAGTGTATAAATTTATCATGAAACCCATATAATTGAAGAATTTTTATTATGAAACCCCATTTTACTCTATCATATGCTTTTGACATATCCAATTTCAATCCAAACAATCCTTCTTTTCCCTTTTTCTTTTTAATTGTATGAATTATTTCTTGTGCCATCAATCCTTTTTCTACAATCTATCTACTTGGTACAAATGTAGATTATGTAGGTGATATTATCTTTCTTACCACATTCCTCATCAATAATGCAAATAATTTTGAGATGACTTTATAAATAAAATTGCATAAGCTAATTAGCCTATAATGATTACAAGATTTGGGATGAGCATTCTTCAAAATCAGCACGATATAGGAAAAATTCAGCTCCTTGATCAAGTACCTTGATATGAAAAAATTATGAATAACTTTATACACCTTTTCATCGATTATTTCCTAGCACTCTTTGTAAAAAATTCCTGGCATGCCATCTAGTCCGAGTGCTTTTAGTGGATGCATTATCTTAATTATTTTTCATACTTCATCTTTAGCAAGGACTTCATACATCATTTCATTTCTTCCAATGTTATAATTGAATGAATTAGCTATTCTAGCATATCCGAGTATGCTAGATTGGATAATTGGAATAATGGTTGAAAAGTATTTATAAAATAATTCCCAATTTCCTTTCTTAATTTCAGCCAAGTACTATTAGACATGCAAATGCATTCTATATTATTCCTTCATCATCTGATTATGGCTGAGGCATGATAAAATCTTGAATTAGTGTCTCCATCCTTTAACCATATTTCTCTCGATTTTTACCTCCAAATATTTTTGTGTTGCCTCAACTGTTCATCACTATGCCATTCAACTTGTTTAATTTCTATCATGTTTTCCCTTGTTAGTGTAGCCCTTTTTAACTAGGATAGCTCAATTTTGTATCACAAATGCCAAACACCTCTTTATTCCATGTTTCAATACCTTCTTCACTTCCTTTAGTTTTAGTACCATTTGAAAAGGGGCTAATCCCCCCATTAAACCTACGCAAGCTTGCTGTATGATGTCTTTGGAAGTCTTTACCCAAAGCCATGCCACCATAAACTTGAATGGACATGGTAAGTTATCAATATCACCCAATGTGTCTAATAAGATATGATTATAATCAAATTGGCCACTTTCCAATACACACAATACTTCTTGAGTGAAGAGTTCTCCAGTTTGGAAAATAAATGGCTTTGTTTAATATCTCTCGAATACTAGTAGAACCGGTTCTTCTGTTAGACCATGTGAAATCTTGGCCTTGATTATGTACCTCAATGTCCCCTATATGATTCACAAACTCTACAAATGCAATGTCATGTGAAGTACTAGCCACTCCTCCTCCTTGTTTGTCACTCTTATATAGTAAAGCATTGAAATCATCCATCAAGAGCCACAAGATGTCTATTCTAGATACTATCGCATACAATTGATTCCAAAAAAGTTGCTTGTGAAACTGATAAGTGGGCCATAAGTGCTTGTAAAATACCATTGAAGATGATGAGCATCATCATACACTCGAACATGGATCATATGTTGCATATGTTTCATAACCTCAACGCTTAGAGAGGGATCCTAGAATAAGGTTAGGCCACCTCCTCTACCTACAGGTGTAACTCCCAAATAATTTTGCAGCCCCAGTTTCACTACAACAGATTGAACCCCAGCTTCATCTGCTTTTGATTCACATAGAAAAATGCAATTGGGAGAGTACCTCCTCTTGAGAGCCTTCAAGGCTCTTATTGTTGGGGTATTATTCAAGCCCCGACAATTTCAAGATAGGATTTTCATGGCTCGGTTGGGGGCTTGCTAAGGCTTGCCTCCTCAGCCGTCGATTCCTTTGATTCTTGGTGTACTTCAATTTGGGTCTTGTCCTTCTTGGATGACTCTCCTCTGCCCTATTCTTCCAGGTAGATACCCAAACTCTTTCCCTAGGCCTACCCATATCAACACATCCAACCGTCCAACCGAGAAGGAGGATGGTAAGTCTTCCATCGTATGCTCATGAGCATGATGTTTAATTGTACCTTTAGTTAAGCCCCATCATAAGTAGTAATCTTTTCCTTTTACTTCTATGACCTTCCGCCTTAAGCTCTTCCACATGGTTTCCAGATGGACACTTTGTGGGATCCTCTAAGTATTTACTCGTGTCATTTTCTGCACAATTCCCTCTTTCGATGGTGGACGCCATAGCTTAGTTCTTTCCTGTATCAGCAACAGCCATGCTAGTATTCTGTACCATTAATGATGTCGTTAAATTATGTTGTTCAATTACCTCTTCCTCCTGTACTCGCACTTTGCCTTTTAAACTCTTGGCCACCTCTTCAACCTGTCCCTGCAATGGAAAGCGATCTGTATTTACTGGCCTTTGTATCACTGTACTATCTCGCACTCTAGGCTGTTGTATCACCACTGTTTGGTTGTTGTCAATGGGTGATAAATGACTAAGAATGGAGCGTATGCCTGTTGCAGCAAGCCAAGGGCCCCATTTTTTGTGCTCAGTGTTTTCAGCAAACCTTTCCTTTGGCATCTTATATTCTCTCGCTTCATGTCCCACTATATCGCAGCCATAGCAAAAGTGAAACAGTTTTTCGTACTTCATTTTTGCCCAGACTTCTGTCATTCCTTTTTGCTGAACCCAGATCCCTGGCACTAGCGGTTTCGTAAGCTCCCTTTCAATTTGCACTCTCAAAAAACTGCAGATAATTCCTCCATCCTTGAGTGGATTTTCTGTTTGTAGCACCTGACCGAGTTTACTGCCGAAGAGCCGAGCATTTTGTTCTAAGAAAAATTGCAACGGCAGACCATGAATCTGTGCCCAAATAGGAATACTGGTAAAAGATAATTCTTCTAGATTTAAGTTCACATTCCAACGCTGTACAACAATCAATTTCCCCAACACATTCCAGGGTCCCTCTGCCATTATCCTATGAATATTCTCACTAGTGATCACCGAGTTGAGATACTTGTTAACTCCCACCTCCATTATGTTCATATTCTCACAGAATGTCCAAGCTTTTCTCAACATATTCTCATTCGATTTAGCGATTTGTCGCCAATGATTCAGGCCACTATTGCACTTGCTATTTCTTCCTGAACTCCTTCATTAGGCTGAAGCTGTACCACCAAATGCTCTTCCGTATCCACCACCCTGTGTGGTGGACTGTTTGCGCCCATGATAAACTGCAATTACGCGACTTCTACTCTGGTATTCAACCAATCAATTCGAACCGCTGCTAAGCTATACAGTTCCACCGACTAGAGAAACCACCCTCACTGACGAGAGAAAAAAACACTTGTATTTCTATGGCTGCCTTGCGGCTTGATTCTTAGGTATGTGGACAAAAAAAATGATATAATGGATATTAAAAAAATACATTAATTGTCTCTATTTTATGGTAAATAGGGCCTGTTTTTCATAACAGTTGCTAATATTATAAATAATGTAAATAAAAAATAATATATTTTTAATTTATTATAAAAATATTTGAAATAAGATAAAGTTCTAATGTGAAAGTTATTAAATTAATTGTATATTCTTTCATTTTTTCTATTCACTATTATTATTTACAATTTAGATGCTAACATCATTCGAGATATAACATATCATATTATCTTTTTATTATGAAAGTATTATAAATAACTTGTAAATTTAATTTAATTAATCTAATTAATTACATATTCTAATAATAACAAATATATTTAAAAATTGAAATCAAATTTATTTTTGATTTCATACCAATTTATATTTGATATATTTTAAATTAAATATACTGTCATTGATGTTTAATTAATATATCTTCAAAAATAAATGAAATTATTGTGGTAAAAATATTCTAATTCTATAACTAACACGAAAAGTTGATTATGTGTGCTTTTACTTTGAAGGAAATTTATTTTTTACGAGCCTAAATATATGTTTTATAAAATAAATACAACATTTAATTTCAACACTTCTATAATTTCTTTTACATACACGATTTTCATTTGTTGAGTTGTACTCTATTTATGTGTCTGAAGTGAAATTTCTTCAAATATGTGTATTTGAAAATTTTTTAAAATATGTTTGTTTAAACAGTGAATAATTGCCATCGACATCATCATAATTGATTTTAATGGTGGAATCAAAATAGAGCATTTATAGGCAAAAATGAATTGAGACGGTGTTAGGCTAAAAATTTAAGAATCACAAGCCGAATAGAAAATAGAAAATATTAGAGCTTGTCCCGTGCATTCATATGGATATTTTCTAATTTTATTATTAATAATATGAGAATAATTTTTTAACAATAAAAAATATTATAAAAATATTGGATTCTTGATGGAGGTGTTTATTTTGCCGTTGAAGTTTATAAATATTTTTTTAACATAGCATATATATATAGTGTAAATTATAAAATCTTGATATAATTACATTAATATGTATTTAATTTGGTTTAAAAAATAGAAATTAAAATTTTAAAAAATTGAAAGCTTAAATAAATAATTTTATTTTTAAAATAACAGTTAAAAATAATTTCTAATTAATTTAATTAAGACTTTCTATATATCAAATTGTTAACTTACTTAAAATATTTTTATAAAAAATAAAATATGTCATATTATAATTATATTAGTTAGTGATATTATTTTCTAACTTGCAATAACAAATAACACGAGTGAAAATATAATAAGCTAAAAATTATGTACAATAAATCAAATAAAAATAAGGGAAATAATATTTAAGTTGTAAAGTAATGAGAGTAAAAAATCAAATAGTTAAATAATTTAATTATATTAAAATTTTAACTTACTTAAAATGTTTTTATAATAAAAAATATTTCATATTTTATCTATATTATTTAGTGATATTAACATTTAAATTGCAAATAAAAGGAGTAAACGAGATAAAAATAAAAATACCCAATGAAGCTAATAAAAATGGAGAAACTACAAGTGAAACGTAAAGTTTAAAAAAAATTCAAAAATGATTTATATTTAATTGAAAATATAGTAGTTGAAAATTACAAGCAAGAAAATATTGATAAATTTTAAATAAATAAGTTCGATTTCAATTTTTGAACTTTTTAAAAATGTAATTTTCAATTAATTAATTTAATTAGTACTTTTTATATTTAAATTTTAACTTATATGAAATATTTTTATAACAATAGTAAAATATATCACATTATATGTATTACTTAATAATATTATTCTTTGACAATAAGAGTAGGTATGAAAAATAAAAAAAATAAAACCATACATCAAAGCAAATAAAAACAAAAAGAAACAGTGCGTGAGTTATATAATAATGAGTTTAAAATAAAATATACAGTTAAGTGAATAAATTAAATTAAATCTTTAGATTATTTAAAATATTTTTATAAAAAACTTATTGTGATATATCTATTTTATTAAGTGATATCAGTATTTGAGTTGTAAATAACATTAGTAAATATGAAAGAAAAAGAAATTAATAGAAGAAATAAAAAGTTCAAAATAGTGAATAAACTATAAAGTGATAATAAATAAAAAGTAGAATATGAATGTAAGTAACTAAATTAAACATTTAACTTATTTAAAATATATATATAATAAAAAATATATTATATAATATTTTTTATAATGATAGGATTTATAATTCACTTATAATATATATAATTTTGGATGTGAATATGATAGGAGTAAAACTTCCAAATCAATATCAAGTATTGCATTGCACTATAAAATACCATCTTTCTTCTGCCTTAATTTTCATCTATCAGTAAAATTCAAAGGCAATGATTAGTGTTAATAAACCCTTCACATCAACCTTGGGACGGAAATCCAGGCCAACTGTAAATTGGTATACAATAGGTTTTGATGGGTCCTTTTTTTTTCTTTCCTTTCCTACATTGGGGGAAGGCAATGGATGGATTTTGATAGGTGTGGGTTCAAATTCTGCTTATTTTCCTTTGAGAACCATATGATTCTTCTCAACAGATGTATATGCGAGTTGTTGAAGAAATATGTTTCTTCATATTTAATTGGAGCATTAAAATCCTATATAAGGAACAGATGGTTGTGTTTCTTGTTACAAATTACTTGCTACATTTATTTGGGAAGGGACGGCCAAATTTTAAAATTTTTAATTATATATGAGTAGTTGAAGAAATATATACACACACACACGTTAACATAGCCCTTTAAAATAAAAATATTAATTTATAAAATTTACCTATTACAATTTTATAGATAATAGTTATAAAAATTAGTTTTGTTATAGCATTATTTAAAAGAATAATATTCAGTGATTGCTACTTTCAAAACAAATAAATAAAGAAGTGAATAAATTCTGTCCACTGCATCGGTGCACAGAAGTTTTATTTTATCAATAACTTATATTGTACCACCTCATTAAATTTATATATCAAATTGTGATTTATGTTGGTCCAACAATCTTATATTTATCAGATTGCATATAATTAATTATTAAAATAAAATTGAAAAGCAAACAGTATACTATAATTTCCATGTAAAATTTAATCAACAAAATGTGTAAATTCTACTTTTTATTGTAATTTTCCATTATGTAATCCACTTTGTTTGACCCCTAAAATATTAGAGAGTAAAACATCATCTTGTTAAAGAAGGTTTCTACACACATATTATTATCAATTTATGCATTTGAAGAATCTTAGCTATGAGCTAAATGCAACGTAGCATTATCGATCGGAGACAAACCAAAAACATTTTCTCAGTGAAAATCTTCTTTTTTTGTTTCTAATTTCTATGTTTAAAAATTAAATTTAGATCATAAAACAAGTGCCACTTAAGCTTCCTTAACTTTTTTCAACATTAGAACTAAAGCAATGGTAGCTAATTTTATTAAGTGAATAGCAATGGGACTTCGAGAACTTTTATCCCTTTTTAACTTTAAATTTTTTATAATTTATTATTGTTCAATTAGATTTTAATTTAAATAAAATATATAATTGTTTTTATGTGAAAAAATTTAATAAAGTGGCATAATATGATTGGTCAACACTATTACAATGGATAAAATTTATTCTCAATAATGAATGTTACATTCTCCTAAGCAATATTTAAATTTTTACCGGTTAACATTTGAAACCTATAAGTAGAAATGGGTATGGTGTTATGACCTAATTCTAAAGTGTAATTAGTTAAACTCCTGCTATTTGATATTTCTTAGATTTAATAGTAACTACACTATTAATTTTTTTTTTATAGAAAAACGAATAAAATTTACCCTATTCTCGAGTGCTTCCTAGAAGTCATAAAACTTATATTTTAAATTTGTTTTACACACAACTTAATTGCAACACAAATACACACAATAGATAAACAATTCAACATATTAAAAATAGGTACATCATAATTTACTTATCTCAAATTCCTTAATTTAGTTCCAACATAATTCCTAATTGTCAAGCTCCTCTTAAATTGCCTTGAACTTCTACTCAAAGTACACAATTTGATGTATTCAAATTGAGTCTTGTAATATTAAAATGAAAGGAATGACTTTGAGAATTTCAGTGAATATATAACTATCTCATATTAATGAATTAAAGTATTAAAATAATTTAAAATAAAATAAAATATCAGTAGGAAGTATAACACAAAACTGTACCTAAACTTTTATCTAAAGTCTACTACTCACACTCACGATATAGTGGTATACACAAGCATATAAGGCATAATCAACATAACTCAAAATAAGTAAAATCAATAAAAAAATAAAATTTAAACAAATAATATCCGTTAGCCACCTTGTATCTCTTCACATCTATTCACCTCAACCTTATTCCTGTAGACATCATTTTTCCTTTATACTAATCATGTGCATGATCCAAATCTAATATTGATATCAATATCTCAATTCCAATATCATATGCTCATCAAATTTTGAGTATGATTTCCTTATACAATGACTATGGATATCCAATTCTCATACAGCAAAACATCTATAGTTCAATATAGCTAACACATTAATCACAAGCATAACACATTGTACACAATAGTCTACAGATATTAAGACAATCAAATAACATACCACCAAAGTAGTTGGCCTAGTAATACTGAGTCATTAGTTCATCTTAGTGGTCATGAGTTCAATGCAAGAGGGCACCAATTTGTAGCTAACCAAAGGGTGGACGACTCAAGGGACTATTAATGCTTTGATAAAGCTATGGAAAAGTTTGTCCTTTGAGCTTGTAATGAGAGAGTACTCTTATGATAACATCCAATGAGAGTAGTCAATGGTAGTTGCCCCTGTTCTCTCTTTCTCTTGCCCAAAATTAAAAAAAAAGACAATGAAATAGCATACAATCATCATGCCAAAGCACAATATTCCTTATAAAAATAGGCAATAACGTTTATACATTATAGCCACTTATTATAACAAGAATTGAATTAATTGACATTTCCTATATTCACACAACAAGGAAGCCTAGCTATATCTAACATATTACACTCAACTATATCACTCACGCTTCCAAAGAGATTCTAGAATATCCTAATTGTTTTTTCTCTTTTCCTATTTAACAAATTACAACATTAATTATAATTGATAATATTCTTGTTCCCAAAGATTACCATTCTATGTTCTATTTATATTAGTCTATAATTCCTTATACTTAAATTTTAATATTTTAAACTCTATTCCATTGAAATTGCCAAATCTTATTTTGCATAATTGAGAACTTCTCTTATCCAATTTGAATCAATTAAAATATTAGAATGAAGTTATCTAGAATTACTCTAATAATATTACTACAATATTCTATAACATGAAATCCTTATTTTCAAAGTTATCATCAATAATCTATGTTTTTTAATAAATGGGGTTTCTTGGTTTAAGCTCAAATCACCTAAAATAAAAGAATAAACACTCTAGGAATGCTTTAAAAATGCTAGTCTAGCACTCTATAGTATGATATTAATATATTTTTGAATTATTTTGAAGTACTCCAAAATTTATACAAATAGGATTTTCCAATTTAAACTTAGCTGAAATATTGGAATGCAATTTTCTAAGAATGCTTTGATTATATTATCATAACATCCTATAGTATAGAAATCATTTTTTTTTACCTATCATTATATATCTAAATTTCACACAAAGAGGGTTTTCTGATTATACATTCATAGTTAAGAAAAATTAAGATCCAACATTCTAGATTGACCCTATTCATGTTAATCCACTTTAAGAAGCTGCTGTGACTTCGCCGGTAGAGGGGGTGGTTTGAATCGCCAAAAAACATCAGGGAGGGGCGCCTTCCTCTGCTTCCATTTTCTACCGCAAAATACGACTCTCATCACATTCAGAAGCTGCCAAGCTGAAGAGCAGCAGTGCACAATCTTGCAACAACACCCATGATAGCCAGACAGTGTACAACGCTAGCAAGATAGTGAGAGAAAGAAAAGAATGAGACGAAGGAAAGACGGATGCATAACAAAAACCAAAATTGGAGGCTTCCAGAAAAAGAACGTCTGACTCTAAAATAAAAGGAGCTCAAGGGAATAATAAGGTGTGATGGTTGTATAATAACCCAAGCCCTTTCCCTTTTTTCAATCCAACCATCCTAATGCATTACTCTTTCCGTTCTAATTTTCATCATTTTAAGTTCTCTTTTAATTTTCTTTGAAACAAAATATTGACTGAATAAATACACAGCAATTATACGGTTAAAGTACCGTATTACTATTTTTTCGAAAACTTATTTCTGTTTTGCCATTGTTTGAAAACATATTACCAAAATACGCATCGTGTGGGGGAGGCGTCATTTGGGTTGGCGCTCGGGGGGGGGGGAGGCGCCACCCAAATGGGCAGCCTTGAGGGCGCCATTCAAAATGGCGCCCTCAGTTTGTAACCAGCCATTTTTGTTTCGAGGCCGAATCTACTTTAACAGTCTGAATAATCTTGGACATTTGATTTATTGACATTCATCTGTTTGACTAATGTCAGAGAAATATAAATAACATAGACGTTGAAATTTACGGTTATAGAAGATTTAGCCTGAAGCCAATTACTTCCAAAGGCTCTGCTTTTTGGTAAAAATGAAAAGTTATTTATTTATACTTCTCTCAATAACAACCTTATATTTTTTATAAATAGGAATACAAAATTTCCTTTATTCAATTTATATAATAATCACTTTAAATTTTTATCATTACATTTAAAAATTATAATAAATATTTATTAATGATAAGCATAATTTATTAATTATAAGATATAATTATTTTACTAATTAAATAATAAATAAAATGTGTACTATAGAAAATCATATACTATAAAAATTAAATATAATATTATAAATATAAATTATAAACATAATCATAAATATTAATAAAATAATGAAAATTTAATTCTCAATAGAATTACATTATATTTATTATGTATCTATTATATTATTTTGATTTATTATCTTTATTATTTATTATTTTAATTTTTAATTGTACAAAAATTATGTATTTCTTATTTTTATATAAATTTGATAGAATTAATTATTTAACTAATATTCAAGTTATATTCCATTTTAATTGTATTAATATATATATGAAAGATACTAATTTGTTTATATAAACTCATTTTGCCTTTTTATAATAAATTAGAAAATAAAAAATTTCCAATTTAAAAAAAATTATGATGAAAAGGGTTAGAAATATAAGTTAGAAAAATAATTAAAGACAATTTAAATCTACCATTTTTTTATATAATTTTAAAGAATATATTAATTATTTTGATAATATTTTCTAGTAAATTCAGTATTAAATCAAATAAATTATAAGAAATTAATTTTTAAAAGTATCAATTATTTAAATATGAATTAAACAAACTTGAAACACTTCACAAAAAATTCACAAAGGAATTCACCTTCCGAGAGATTCATTTTCTCACAAAAATTACCTTCAAACCACCTCTAGAGTACAAAAGCTAGACATATGACTTCAATACTGATAGTAGTACTTTATTTTATTCTTTTCCAGATATATACTTGAAGATAACAACTTTGTGGCCACCAACAGTGCCCATTGGTGAACGAAGACGGAAGCAAGCACATGAATGTCAGTTTCAATCTGCATGTGCTGATGTGCATTTTTTGACCTATTGTATGAGGGCTAAGAGCCTATGTTGATCTTCTGCCGATATCTCATAGGATCGCTTTCAATCTTCTGTTTGACTTCGGTTTTCATTTTTACCAAAAGGCAGAGCCTTTGGAAGTAATTGGCTTCAGGCTAAATCTTCTATAACCCCAAATTTCAACGTCTATGTTATTCATATTTCTCTGACATTAGTCAAACAGATGAATATCAATAAATCAAATGTCCAAGATTATTCAGACTGCTAAAGTAGATTCGGCCTCGAAACAAAAATGGCTGGTTGCAGACTGAGGGCACCATTTTGAATGGCGCCCTCAAGGCTGCCCAAGGGCACTATCTGAGCGCCAACCCAAATGGCGCCTCCCCACACGATGTATATTTTGGTAATATATTTTTAAACAACGACAAAACATAAATAAGTTTTCGAAAAAATAGTAATACGGTACTTTAACCCAATTATACTCACCGGCGGTTAAAATATTTATTTTAGGGTATTTAAAATAATAAAATATTAATTATCATTTTATGTTATAACATATGGATTAAAAAAGGATGATAAAATAAAAGTTAGGAATTTTGAAGGGGGTAAGCATGATGCCCTTTAGTTATTTTATTTCTAACACCCACCATCTTTTTCCCATTTTTCTCCTCCTTTTCGACAAGGAATCTAGAGCCCTCCTTTCATTGCCTTATCCACCCCAAAACTTTATATTTAGAATTAAATGGAGCAAAGGAACAAAATCAAATTTGATCAATTATCTTCACAAAGCAAGAATACTAGATCATATGAACTTTTAGCAAATCTTTATGTCAAAAACTCCAGAAGAGAATCTTAAACTCAAGGGGGAAGTAGGAATCTAACTTCCACTTTTATCTTGAAATCTTGAAGGATTCAAGCACCAGAGTAATGGATGATGTGCTTTTCATCTTTTTTTTAACCCATATGAGTGGATTCTTAGTTCAGAACCTTAATATCTATCTCTACTTGAAAAGAGATGAATAATGTCACTAAATTAATAAATTTCTATGATATGGATAGATGGGATGAATGGTTAGGAAAAGGTAGTATCAATGAGTTGTTCTCGGATTTTATAGCATAATATTGAGTTTTGGTAAATCAATTTAAGGCTTAAGGAGTGATTAAAAAGGGTTGTAACATCTACTAAATAATGAGTTTGTGATTAAAGACTGTAGAAAACTAGAGAAGTGACCAGCCATTCATGCTATAGCAATCAACTATTTCACCAAATTTCTCTAAGGCACTGATTTAGAGACAAATGGCCAATCATTTGTCTAATTATGATCATCCGTTTGTACCCGGTCTAATCATAAATGCCTTTTAGTTTGGTCAAGGTGGTAAGTTTCATCAAGATAAGTTCATCATAATGTAAATAGGGGATTAATAAGCTACAATCAAATAATGTTTAGGATGAACTACACAAAGTAATCATGGTTTATCTTATTAAGTTTTAATGTAAAAGGCTATAAAGAATAAAACAAGCGATTTTATGTAGATTAGCGTATGGAATTGAGGATTGAATATGCAATACTTATAATAATTCTACAAAATGATAAGGTATGATGGGTTTACCTCTATAATATATTACTAGTGATATCACATGAATTATTTGATATGTGCAAATGGTTAAATGCATATAGTGCCACCTTATGTGTGAATTTTAGGCTATCAATAAATGGAGATCAATAAGTGGACATGTGATGAGAACTATGACTATTGGTTAATGGTATCTTGATAGAAAGGTAGGAAGGTTCTAAGGTTAGTACAGGAGGAACAAGGGTGGAAAGGGAAGGAGGTTATAAGGATGACCTAGAAGTAATAAGGTGGATGTATGTCATAATTATATTAATCTGAACAAAGTGGTGTGACTTATTGACTTTGAATGAATGTGAAACTTTGATAAAGTGGAAGTGTTTCAAGTATGACTCTTGTATAGAAGATAGGATTTTTAAATAACTATGATAACTGTAGAACTAGTAATAGATAATTTTTTAATATCTTATGAGTTTTGTTCAGTGGTAACTCCTAGGAATTCTTAGCCATAAGTAGCAAGGTATTAGGCTGGAGAAATTTGAGTATCAAGTTCTACATTAGTCATGATTAGGATTGGGTCATGACAAAATTGGTATTAGAGCATTATCTTAGTATCTAGTAGGATGAGACCTTTAGGTTATATCTAACCTAGATAGGTGTTGATCGATATAATAGTCACTTGTACCATTTCGATAAACTCTACTATGCCTAATATTATTAGTGGTAGAGTTATTTGTGATATATTGTTTGATGACCTTTTTGTTTATTATTTGTTTAAGGAATTTTATGAATTAGGAAATAGTTAATATGGGAAATTAAGTACAAGCAAATGACCTTAAGCATGAAGAGTCATGTAGGGGATCACAAGCTCAAAGTAACAGATAAGTGAAAAATAAAGGTATCAAGTAACAATTTCATTTTTAGACTATAGATTTCACACAATAAGTGTTTGATTGAGTCTATAAAGCTCCTAATTACATTAAATGGCATAATCAATTTAGGAACCAAAATGACCACAATACGAATCGTGATTGAGAAAAAAAGTGTACTTCTCCTGAAAGGGGTACCATAGATAAATTTTGGATAGTACATGAGTTCTTGAATTGAAACCCCTATAATATACTAGTGTCAATTTTATAGTGGATCTATACCAATTTCTTAATTAAATCAAACACTATAAAAAAATGTTAGGATGCCTTAATCAAATGTTGACAAAAATTTATACATTGCTAACCAGATGACATGGTATATCATTGATTCTCAAGTGCCATAAAGGGTAAAGATTTGCATTTAGTGCCTATGACTTTATTGGGATCAAGAGCCAAATAAGAGTAGTGGAATAAACCGATCTCAGCTAATGGATCCATGTAAAATGTTAAATTAGAATAAGGATTCATTTAATGATGACTCAAGAACTCGGTTGTTGATCACCTCTTCAACTTCCTTTTGGCCGAAGACTCCAAGGTATCCACACAAACCTACGAATCACCGATGAATGTCCACATGAACATTGGTTGAAATTGTTCTCCTTTGCCTCATAGTGCTAGCTACGCCTCTTCAAGGATTTTTAGTTAAGGAGAGGTGCTAGGATTTTTCTATGCTTGGGATGCATAAATAATCATTATCTATTATTACCCAACAAGTCTATTTAAATAAGTGCATAGAAAACTCTAATTAATTGTGCTTTGTTCCATGTATAATTATAGGCTTATTATTGGACCTTATAATTATAACATGGAATTCCCAAATATTAGGCCAAATAATTTGGTCCATTAATTCTAAATCTACTAGGCTCTAAGTGTCTGACCTTATAGGCTTTCATTACATTAACAATGATCATTAATCATATTAATGATCATAAATAATGAGCGGTGTCTAGCAACACATTATTATTACCCAAATAATGAGAAAGTCGATGATTTGACTAAACATTTACATGTGATCATCATTTATGTCTTTTTATCCTAAACATCTAGATTGAGCATGAGACATGGACTATGTCATTCCCATATAGCCCAATCTTGAGGTTTCTTGATCCTTAAGTAAGCTGACTAAAGCAAATGTAATTGACATTCTATGTCAATTCATTTAAGCATGACTATACATTTTTTTAGCTTTACTTAATCAAGGGGCTCACAGATGTTACTCCTATTATATAAGAGGAACAAATTCCATCTTGATTACACAAATCCCTCCACATGATATGTGACATATCCAATAATTATCCTTGCATTCACTCAACTAAGAGTGACATAGAATAGTATTAAAATATGAAATTCACATGTAGGGAACCTTAGCGATCTCAAGTCAAAAGACCATATTAATAACAATCACTAAGAATCACTCATGACACTCATATAATGATCCATGTAGTATTCTTAGGAAGGGTCAGTCTAGTATACAAGTTCTCTAACTTATACTCATGTGTAAACTTAATATTTTATATAAGTCACCATACATGCTAGTCTTAACATATCAAAGTAACCTAATCTACAATGATATATGACTAGGGACATTTAAGAATACAATTATTCTAAGATTATTATCATAATTAAATATATTATGTAGACAATATATATATAAATATAATAATTGGAATTGACATTAAAATAACATGATTCAAATTCACAATTATTTATATGATTGATTTTAGGGTATATACATTAATGATCTCTCACTTGTATTAAAGCTAATCATCCATGTATCTAATACCTATGGATCTTATATGACTATCATGCTTCTGCTGTACCAGGGCTTTTGTCAGTGGATCGACGACGTTATCATCAGTTGGTATTCTACATATTCTGACATCATTTTTGTCAACAATATCTCTTATGAGATGATAGCACTAGAATATATATTTGAATTTCTGGTGAGATCTAGGTTTCTTGGCTTGTGCAATGGCTCTATTATTGTCATAATAGAGCTCTATCGAGTTAGCAATGTTAGGAATAACTCCAAGTTCAGTGATGAACTTCTTAATCCAAATAGCCTTTTTTGTGGCATCTGATGTTGTAATGTATTCAGCTTCTATTGTAGAATCAGCCACTATCCCTTACTTTGAACTCTTTCAGGTCATAACACCACTACTAAGGCAAAATACATAACCTAACTGGGACCTGAAATCATCTTTATTAGTTTGAAAGCTAGTATTAGTGTAACCACTTACAATGAGCTTTTCCTCACCTCCATAAATCAAGAACATGTCTTTAGTTATTCTTAAGTACTTAAGAATATTCTTGATAGCTGTCCAGTGACTTTCACCAGGATTTGATTGGTATCTGCTCATCATACTTAAAGCATATGAGATATCAGAACGAGTACATAACATGGCATACATGATAGACCCAATTGCAGATGCATAAGGGATCTTACTCATGCACTGTCTCTCACATTTTGTGGAAGGACACTGAGTTCTTGAGAGACTTATACCATATGACATCAACAGGAACCTTCTTTTAGAATCTTGCATGCTAAACCTCTTTAGCACCTTATCGATGTATGTACTCTAACTTAGGCGAAGCAATTTTCTTAATCTATCTCTATAGATCTTGATACCTAATACATAGGAGGCTTTACCTAAGTCTTTCATTGAAAAATAATTTCCTAACCAAGTTTTTATAGATTGTAGTGTAGGAATATTATTTCCAATGAGTAGTATGTCATCTACATATAACATTAGAAAGATTATTGTGCTCCCACTAGCCTTCTTGTACACATAGGGTTCATCTTTATTCTTAATGAAACTAAACTTTTTGATTGCATCATCGAAATGAAGATTCTAACTTCAAAAAGCTTGCTTCAACCTATAAATGGATCGTTATAATTTGTAAACTTTTCCAACATTTTCAGGATTTACAAAGCCTTCAGGTTGTGTCATGTATATATCCTCAATAAGATTTCCATTAAAGGAAGTGATTTTGACATCCATTTATGACCTCTGTAATCCCGCAAGTGCACGAGTTAAGTTGAGTTATAGTATAAAAGATTATCATTCTCCATAGGGATTGTAAGTTGAGTACTAACTAAATCTTAAGTAAGATTATCTAGGCGGATCAACTGATAGGGTGAATCAAGAATAAATTGTAAAACAGAGCTTAGCTATCAAAATAAGATTTGATTCAATGGAATAAAAGCGTACTCAGCTTAAGGATCCCTTGTACATTTCATTATGGAATGAATATAATTCTCTAACTTAGTTTACTGTTAATTAAGATTGTTGGATTACCAAAATTAAGCTATACCTCATTGCAAGGCTACTAGCTACTAACCAAAAGATTAAGTGCCTAGAATTACTCTAGTAATCACTCATCTAGGTTGCATTAACTTGCTTAGAATCCATTCTTGGACATTTCATCCTGTGCAAAAGAATACAATCAGCTTAATTTCTAAGTCTAATTGATATTCCCAATGATCATGCAAGATCCGATTAATTAATTGGTTATTTCAACCTATAATCAATTAATCCATAACACAAATCCAATATTCTGGATATATTAGCTTGTTCCAGACAAAATAGCAAAATCAAATCATAATTCAACAGTAAATCAAGCTAGATTATATAAAATTCAGTTCCATAACTCCATGAACAAGTTCACCCAAGCTGAGCACAAGGGTTTAGTGTGAAAACATTACAAAATCAGAAGAAAACCAGAAAACAGAGAGGGAAGTCAAACAATTCATGAAGATCTATAAATTTCTTGCTTGATTCTTCAATTCCTTGCTTGAATCCGTGTTAGAAGGTCCCCTTGGTGAGTTCGGATCTCTCCTAGGGCTTATCCCAGCAGCTCTCCTTGTTAATTCTCAGTTTCTCCTCCTTCCCCTTCAAAATTTCGCGCAAAACTTATATTTGTGATGTACACGGGGTAGTACACGGCCCATATTCTACCCCGTGTTTCTCAGCGAAAGTTGAGCAGCAATGTACACGGGGTAGTACACGGCCCATGTTCTACCCCGTGTTCTTCTCTGAAATGCCAAGCAGTAATGTACACGGGGTAGTACACGGCTCATGTTCTACCCCGTGTTCTTCTCTGAAATGCCTAGTGAAGCCTTGAAGCAATCCAAAAAGAAACACGACCCTGAACACAGGGTTCCCATACCCCGTGTTCTTTGTCAAGTGAACAAATTTGCTTCAATTCTTCACAATTTGAATGGTTTTGCTTCCAGATTCTTTTCTAATGCTCATATGTGTCATTTCAAGACCTGAAAACAAAATATAAAGCATCTAAGTATCTTTTTCAATCAATTTGCATAAAATACTAAGTAAATGAGTGATAAAACACATAGAATTTAGGTGTATTTGTGCATTTATCAATTTATTAGATTTTATAATCATAGTATGCAGCTATAGCTAGAAGAATCCTAATGGATTTAAGCATGATAATTGGAGAAAAGGTCTCATCATAGTCAATATCATGAATTTGTTTGAAACCTTTTGCAACCAATCGTCCCTTAAAGGTACACATATTACCATCTATGTTGGTTTTCTTTTTAAAAACTCATTTGCACCCAATGGGTTTTACCTTTTCAAGTGGATCAACCAAAGTCCAAACTTAGTTTGAATACATGGAGTCCATCTCTAATTTCATAACTTCTAGCCATTTCTTAGAATCTGGGCCTATCAGAGCCTCTTGATAGGTTGTGGGCTTATCTTGGTCCATGAGCAACATATCACCATGATGAGTGATGAGAAATCCATATCTTTCGAGCTCACGACATATCTTACTAGACCTATGTGGGTTATGTGTTACATGAGCAGGTTCTTCTATAATTGGTTGTGGAATTGGCTTAGGTTCTATCTTAAGTTCAATGTTTTCTCGTTAATCTTGAAATTTCAAGTTCTATTCTTCTTCCATTGATTCTTCTAGAGATAAATTCTTTCTCTAGAAAAAATATCAATTTGAGCAATAAACACTTTTTGCCCAATTGAATTATAGAAATAATATCCTTTTGTTTCCTTAGGATATCCAACGAAAAAATATTTATCAAATTTGGGTCCAAGTTTATTAGAAGCCTGACGTCTTACGTAAGCTTCACATCCTTAAATCTTCATAAAAGACAAATTAGGATGTTTCCTAGTCCGTATCTCATATTGTATCTTTTGAACTGATTTTGACAAAACATAGTTTAGTGTGAAAGTTGTAGTCTCTAGAGCATGTCCCCAAAAGGAATTTAGAAGGTCATCCTGACTCATCATTGACCGAACCATGTCTAATAAAGTTCAATTCCTCCTTTTAAAAATACCATTCCATTGAGCTATTCCTAGTGGAGTGAGTTGTGATACAATGCCACACTCCTTTAGATGATTAAGGAACTCTCAATCTAAGTATTCACCACCTCGATCTGATTGAAGTGCTTTAATATTTTTACCAAGTTGATTTTGTACTTCATTCTTGAAATCTTTGAATTTTTCAAAAGATTCATATTGTGTTGCATAAGAAATATATAACCATATCTACTAAAATCATCAGTAAAAGTAATGAAGTACTGATAAAAGTAATGAAGTATTGATAACCTCCTCTAGTTTGTGTGTTTAAAGGTCTACATGCATCACTAGCCCTTTCACCTTTTCCAATAAAATGGGCTTTAGTCCTCTTCTCTAATAAACATAACTCACATGCCTTATATGATTCAAAATCAAATGAGTCCAAAAATCCATCCTTATAGAGTTTGGAGATGTGTGTCTCATTTATATGGCCTAAACGATAATGCCAAAGATAAGTTAGATTTAAATCATTAGTTTTGACCTTCTTCGTATTTATGTTATAGATTGGATTTTTAAGGTCCAGAACATAAAGGCCATTCATTAAGTGTGCACTGCCATAAAACATTTCATTTAAATAAATAGAGCAACATTTATCCTTTATTATAAATGAAAAACCTTTCTTGTCTAAATAAGAAACAGAAATCAAATTTCTACTAACAGTAGGCACAAAATAACAATTGTCCAATTCTAAAACAAAGTCACTAGGTAAAGATAAATAATAAGTCCCTACAGCTAATGTAGCAACTCTTGCTCTATTTCTAATATGCAAGTGTACTTCACCTTTGGCTAATTATCTACTTTCTTTAAGATCTTACACATTTACATAAATGTGAATACCACATCCAGTATCTAATATCCAAGATGTAGAAATAGATAAATTAACCTTTATAACATAAATACCCGAGTTGGAAGTCTCACTTCCCTTTTGCTTCTTAAGCTCTTCCAGGTAAATCTTGCAATTTTGCTTCCAATGTCTTAGTTTTTTGCAATGGAAGCATTGCCCTTCCTTGGCCATGCCACCTTTAGGCTTCAGTGCAAAGGAATTTGACTTGGACTTTCCATCAGTCTTGTCTTTTTTCCTTTTATTCTTGGCCTTAGACTTACCCTTTCTTTTGCCCTTTTGAACCATCATAATGGAATTGGGGTTGGACTTTTTCAAGTTCTGCTCAGTAGTTCTTAACATATTAAGTAGTTTAGGCAAAGTCTTATTAATTTTGTTCATGTTATAATTCATGATGAATTGACTATAGCTCTTAGGCAATGATTGCAGAACTATGTCAATAACCAATTCTTGTTGCAAAGGAAAACCCAATATTTCAAGGCTATTGATGTACCCAATCATTTTAAGCATATGTGTAGCAATGGATGTTCCTTCAAGCATATTGCACTGAAATAATGCTTTAGATACATCATATCTCTCATGTCTTGCTTGCTCTTAGTAAAGTTATTTAAGGCGATCAATTATATTGAATGCCTCTATGTTCTCATGTTGATTCTGAAGTTCAAAGTTCATAGTAGCAAGCATGAGACAATTAACATCCAGAGCATCTTGTAGATGCTTCTTATAAGCATTCTTTTCTGCTCGAGGAGCATTGGCAACAGGCTTATCTAGAGTAGGTTACTCTAGGACATATTGCTTTTTCTCATGTTTGAGGATAATCCTCAAGTTTTGATACCAATTGAGAAAATTTGTCTCATTTAGTTTATCCTTCTCAAGGATAGATCACAGTGATAAGTTTGATACATTTGATGCCATGGTTATCTACAATAAAAAAATATGCAGAATGAAAATCATGTATTTTATTTATTTAATAAGGTTTTTTATTAAATAATACTCCCACTATTTTTCTCAAAATAATAGTCCTCACTATTATTTCGAAAAGCCTTATCGTCAAGGTTTTCTAGTGAGCCAAGATCCATGTTTTACCAAATCTTGAGTTAGTTTTAGCTAATCACCCAAGATATGGTTATCTAGGTAGATAACTCCTTGTCAATTACATCTTATGCAACTCTTGGATAGTTAGGTGAATAACACTTATTCAAATTCATCTCATGAATTCATAACTAACTCTATGCCTCTAGGCCTCAATCTTACTGGTATAGCCTAATTAAGTCAATACCTAATAATTAGCAATTTGGATATTACTATTATTCCATTGCATCTTACTAAGATAGACTTTAGGTACTTTGCTTTAGCAAACCCACTTATAGTCGATCAAGATCCTGACGAATGCTATTATTGGAAGGTATCTTCCTTTTTGATTTAATATTTTGTTTGAGGGATTTTAATGTATTTGATCTCACCATTATGTACTTGGTCTTATTAAGCATGCATCACATACATCTACCATAGGTATCTCATACATTCATCATATGCATCTCATACATAAAACATAAATTAAACATGACATGATTATAGCCTAACCTAAGTGATATTCTAGAGCTCAAGAATATCAAATAAAACTAAGAAAGAAAAATTTTTTCTTAAGAATCTTCTTCTTTCTTCATGGTTTGATCTCCATTTCCATTGTTACCTCTTCAGGTGTTCCAACAAAATTATTACATAATAATAAAGAAACCTCGAGTTACATTCAAGGGGAGTAAGATGAGAAGAGAATATCTAACTAGAAGTAATAGAAAGGCATGACATGCAAGTCGTATTTTAAAATTGCAACAAAACTAAGGGCCATAATCATGCACTATACATCAAGCAAAAAAATAACATGATAAATGAAACATATATCTAAATATATTTTCAATATCAAAATCTGAACTAATTAATTTTGAATTAATTAACTAATTACTTAATGTCACACTATGTAGAGAATTTACGATGGTCCTGCTTCAAAAAATTAATTGTATTTAACATTCAGATTGTAATTCAATTTGTCAACAATTGACACACCCCTTTAATTGAACAATTTGACAATTATTGATATTCAATTACAGTTTTGAAATCTGATTTATGATAGAATCATAATGGATAAATTTTAATCACATTAAATAGATCCAATCAATTCACAGATTAAAGCATTTATGCATACACTTACACGAAGCAGATTCAACAATTAATTCTGTGCAAAATCAGATTCAATGCAAGGTATATCACATATACAAAACAAATTCAATAAGTTAATTTGATTAATTCTAATTTATAACAGAATCTGTGTTTTAACTAGAAAATATTTTTCATATATAAAATCATATTCACGTAATTAATTCTTTAGATTCCATTCAAAATAGAATCTAGAAATCTATTTCAAATTCAAATCAAAACCCAGAATTAGTGCAATGGATTTAAATTTAAAATAGAACCTAGAAACAAATTCAAATTTCAATCAAAAACCTAGAAACAAATTTGAATTCAAACCAGAAACAAGAATTATCAGGAAATACATTCAAATTTAAATTATAATTCAGAATTAGATTCAAATTTGAAACAGAATCAAAATTAATCATATTAATTTCTATTGAACCAGAATGCATGAAATCAAGTTCACCTTAATCCTAATTGAAACGTGACATATAGAACAATTCATTAAATTACAATCACGTAATTAGCAAATAAAATCCTAATTTAACATATCACAAGTAGCTCTGATACCATTATTAGGATTGGGAGTCAAACAAGTGCAGTAGAATAAATCAATTCTAGCCAATGGATCCATCTAAAATGCTAAATTAGAATAAGGATTTGTTTAATACCTTTAATGATGACTCAAGAACTCGATCGTTGTTCACCTCTTCGACTTCCTTTTAGCCGAAGACTTCGAGGTATCCACACGAACTTGCGAATCATTGATGAACATCTACACGAACACCGGTTAGAGTTGTTCTCCTTTGTCTCGTAGTGCTAGTTACGCCTCTTCAAGGATTTTTGGTCAATGAGAGCTGCTAGAATTTTTCTATGCTTAGGATGCATGAATAATTATTATCTATTATTGCCCAACAAGCCTATTTAAATAGGTGCATAAAAAATCCTAACTAATTAGGCTTTGTTCCATGTATAATTATGGGCTCATTATTGGGCCTTATAATTATAACATGGAATTCCTAAATATTAGGTCTAAACAATTTAGTCCATTAATTCCAAATCAATTAGGCTTTAAGTGTGCGACCGTATAGGCTCTCATTACATTGACAATGATCATTAATCATATTAATGATTATAAACAATGAGTGATGTTTAGTAACACATCATTATTATCCAAGTAATGAGAAAGTCGATGATTTGATTAAACCTTTACACGTGATCATTATCCATGTCTTTTTATCCTAAACATCTAGATTGAGCACGAAACATAGACCGTGTCATTCCCGTATAGCCCAATCTTGAGGTTTCTTGATCTTTAAGTAAGCTTACTGAAGTAAATGTAATTGACATCCCATGTCAATTCATCTAAACATGGCCATACATTTTCTCAGCTTTACTTAATCAAGGGGCCAACAGATGTTACTCCTGTTATATAAGAGGGATAAATTCCATCTTAATTATACAAACTCCTTCATATGATATGTGACATATCTAATAACTACCCTTGCATTCACTCAACCATGAGTGACATAGAATAGTATTAAAATATGAAACTCACATGTAGGGAACCTTGGCGATCTTAAGTCAAAAGACCATATTAATAATGATCACTAAGAATCACTCATGGCACTCATATAATAATCCATATAGTGTTTTTAAGATGGGTCAGTCCAGTATACAAGTTTTCTAACTTGTACTCATGTGTAAACTTAATATCCCATAAAAGTCACCACACATGTTAGTTTTAATATATCAAAGCAACTTAATCAACAATGAAATATGACTAGAAAAATTTAAGAATACAATTATTCTAAGGTTATTATTATAATTAAATATATTACACAAACAATATATATAAATATAATAATTAGAATTACCATTAAAATAACACGATTTAAATTTACAATCATTTATATGATTGGTTTTAGGGTATATACATTTACAGACTTAAATAATCTTTCAAGAAAGCTTTATTAATCAATTTCTACCTCCAATTGCATAATAACCCAAGATTCTAGAAATTGATAGCATGAAGTAAGAAGATATATCTATTATTGAATATGATATTCAATTTACAAGATTTTCCTGATATGTAAATTATTTGGTCCTTATTAAAAGGGCCAAGGTTAAAAGATTTGTGCAAGGCCTTAATGCTTTTTATTTTGAGAAAGTTCACATCAATGACTCCACTACTTATCAATAAGCATTAGACTAAACACTAAGGCATGAGTTCAAGACTAGAGAGAGGAAAGGTAAATAGGCTTAAAAATTGAGTAAGAAATGAAGCCAAACTAAAGAACTAAGCCTAACACTATCATTAAGGGAAATTTCCTTTCAAGTAACATCTAAGAAGGATAGAGATAGTCCCATCTTAGGACTAATATTATTTTACCATGCACTAAGAAAATTCTTTACCAAGAGAAATCTTAAAAATCAAAGAAGTTTAAATTTATTGCCTAGTCATCAACTGAACCATCCACTAACTCAAAGTCATGAGAAATTTAGGGTGCTTTGGTGCTCACAATGCCATATTCACCATAAGAGTCCATGCAACCAATTTAGGATAGCATATTTTAGATGTGGTTGTGAGGAACATAGAACTTGGGGATGTCATGAGAATCCTCACAATCAAGGTGTTAGCATACTATATCATATCATAATGGAGCACTAAGAACCTTTCAATGCAATAGTGTTGGGTATTTTCCAAATTAATAATCGTCCTATTAAATTTTTACTTAATCTTAGTGTTACTTATTTCTTACATTGAAGAAATTTGTTATTACCCATTATAAGACCTCTATAAACCTATGAATACATCTTTAATTTAGTAGCCCTGGATGATGAATCACTTTTGAATACCTATAACAAAGAAACTCACCTTATAACCATTCTTGAACATATATTATTTACTATTTAATATTGCTTGATATGAATGATTTTGACAAAACCCTAAATATGGAATAACCATCTAGAAGTTATGCTTGTGTAAAGAGTTTTGTTGACCTTATAAAAAAGTTTTTACCTATTGAATTTTAAAGAAATAAGTTGCTAGAATGTTCTTAGTACAATTTTGTATGTTTATTATGCTCCTATGTTTAGAAATTGTGTATTAAGTAAACCCCTTGTGATCTAAGTATCACAACTTGAGAGCTAAAGGAAGTGACTTATAGAAATTCTAACTATTGAATTTATAAGTCAAGATATAAAAAAGTTCCATTTATGAAAGTTCATTAGGAAAGTTATAAAATAGAAGTCAAGTAAAAGTTAGAATTGGATAAGCAAAAGAATATTCATAATTTTTGGCGAAGGCTAGACTTAACATTGGTATGTTCCTTTAGCATTGATAATAAGAGGTGCCAAGTGAGGAGTATGTGAGGAAAACTATTAACTTTTAAAAATGGATATTGTAAGGTAGATGGATAGCACACCATGATATATTATGCATTTATAGGAAGTGTGTTAATAGAATTACCATTATAAATGATTTGGTAGAAAGACCCATCAACATGAGTACATAAGCCATAATTTGCATCATTATTAAGGCAATGTAAACTCATAAGAGAGGTTAATAAAAATATACATGTAAGATACTATGAAATTTTATATAATATTTTCTTATTTGGAGATACAAGAAAATTGTTTTAATAGTTAGAATGATATTAGTCATGAACAATTGCAAGTGATCTCGATAAGAAAGGATTGTATAAAAGTGTGAATTAGATTTTTATTTTTTTTCTTTTAGTAAATGTCTTAAACCATAATGAGGATGAATTTATTAGAAGAGTAGCGCACATCAGTGTGGGATCTAGTGAATGGAAGACTAGAGAATAAAATGATACTATGAGATTAATGATGATATAATTGGGGAATTATGGACAAAAACATATTAAGAATGTTCAGATAGTGTACGTAAGAATTATTTAGGATAATTTTTATGTTATACATATATACGTATGCCTAAATTTATATATAAATGAACAATGAATGATATTATCAATACTGTTAATATATTATTGTCATGTTATTATTAATAGTATGGGTATTATCATTATTATTATTATTGTGAATATCATTATTGTGCATCTTAGTGAAAGTGACATTACTATTATTGAAATTACCCATACTAATATTGTTATTGATATTATTTTAAGAGTCAATGTTAATATTAATAATATCATAATTATAAATATTGGCATTATTAAACTTAAGCTAATTGCATAATTGTAGAAAATGTTACCTATATATGTGACGTTGTGCTAGTTAAGGTGTGTGAATTTTAAGATTTTCTTTATATAACATTGTGCCTAATGAGTTAATAGGCACAAAAAAGGTGAAGCTCTCTAGTAACTTAGGTAAAGTGTATGAATTGCATGAACAAATTATGAGATTTTATAGGTTAAAGATTCATAAGACAACCTTATTAAAGAAAAGGGTGAAAAGAGTAAATCCATGGGATTACATGTTACTACTCAAGAGGTGTCAATCAAGTAAAACTAATGGGAAGAACGCAATGGCTTAGGATAAGGAAGAGGAAAAAATGAAATTACTTATGACTTAAAGAGCATTTAGTGTAGCCAAATAGGACTAAGCTTCTTGCTTAAAATAAAAACTTGTATGTTAAAAGAACTCATGTAGCTATCCTTAAATAAATCATGTGCCTAAGATTAGTACCCACAATTGTTAATTGTACTTGATTAGTGAGACTCTAAGAATTTGGGGACCAATTCTTTGAAAAAGGAAGTATTGGTACACCTTTTTGGAAATTTTCATTAATTTAAAATTATTTTATGATGTTATGAGAAAAATAATTAGTATATTTTAGCATGTAAAATTTCTTTTGAAATGAATATTCTATAAGGAATGCATAAAATATGGTAAGAAGAATGTAAATAAGACATTGGGGAAAATATTAATTAAATATTGAGTTCTAAATAAAATCATGAATAAATCATAATAAGAAAGTATATATGAAATATTGAGTAAAATAAAGAATTAATTGATTGGATAAGATTTGAGAAGGGAAATTAGAAGTAAATGGAAGAGGTAAAGTTAGAAAAGTAAAAAAGAAATAAGGTTATAAGTATTTAAAAATAAGTATATGAGTATAGAGAAGTCTTATTATATATTTTCCAAAATACCTCTACCTTATCTTCATAAAACCCTAACTCTCCTACTTTGTCTCCTTATCTTTTCTACCATTCCAAATCCTTCACTCTTTCTTCTCATCTTCTCCTCCTTTTTCTTCCACTTGCTCATCAATTCAAGTAAGGAAAGAATAACTTTTATCAATTTCTTTATACAATCAAGGTAAAAACATAAAAAGCATCTTCTATACTAAGTCTTCCTTTGATTCTTCTTTTAGAATTGGAGAAATCCATGAATTAAGTTTGAAAAAGGGAAAGAGAATCCTAATCCTAATTTGTTAAATTTGAATGAGCAGGAACCATTAACTATTGACCTTGGCCTTTCAATCTTTCTTCTATACTAGATAAGTGAATATTTTAAAATGAATTTAAGGATTTGAATGGTTTTTTTTTATTTGTGCATAAATGTTGGGTTTGTGATTTATATGATAAATGTCCTTATTGATGATGTTAAATGAATAATAACTTAATAGGTATTGATGATGGAATGTAAGTTTATTGCTTTTGAGAAGTGGGTTAATGAGGGAGGATGAACAAGTAAAGCTTGCTTCAAATTGCTAATAGTCAACTATTAACTAGCAAGATTGCTTTCTATTGACCAATACTGGACTTTATAGTCAATTACTAATGGGAATGTTACTCCATAATCTCATAAACCTTAGACTCTAAACCCTATACTCAACTATATAATCGACTATAGGTGTTAGAATTCATTTTTAGACACGCATAGTTGAATATATAACTGATTACTGTAACTTTTTATCATGGAATCATATGTTTTATGTTATCAACTCATACCTCACTTTTTAAAGCATATAAGATAATTATAAATAAGTTAAATTACTAATAAATGGGAGTTAAATGAGCAAGAAAACTAAGTTTATGTCTAGAAGGGAATAAAGTACATGATTAAACATCTAATATGTCTTGCATTTCAAGAACCTATGATCTTATGACTTGTTGTGAAAGAATCAACCTTATACGGTCTTGATTGCTTAATTATATACATATATGGGTATTGATACTTACATAATGAATATTGATTGGATATGATTTAAGATTAGCTTGTTGTATATATTTGTTTATGTGACAAATGATAATGGTAATGTATCATGTGGCCATGTAAAAAGGCATAAGTTGATTATGAATTAAAAAGAAAACATTGATAAGAAAGATTGTGACAAGAAATTAGAATTATGATAGGAATGATAAGATGTGAAGGTAGTGGCTTATAGGAGATAAGGATGGTTTGAGAGGATGAGGAAGAGTTTATGAAAGTAAATGTTATGAGGGATAAAATGTTTTGGAATGATAAGATTGGACTAGTATGGTATAAGGCAGACTTGGAAGTTATAATGAGGTTTACTCATTCTTTTTTACTCTTATGACATGTGTTAGTATAATGATATGACTATGATATGTATGTAACAAGATAATGGTATCAAGATACTAATGTAAAAGGATTTGTGGTATGTTTAAGTTAATATGTATGTAATCATGATGGCACTAACAAGTACCAACCATTATAATTGAAAGCAAATAATACTAATGGAAATTTTATTATGATATGTGTGACCTAAATGTTTAAGTTTTGTGAAAGGATAAGTCTATTTGGTAAGTTTACGATTTTTATTCATGTTTAATTATGTTAGATTGTTTATTCATTAAACTTGAAACTTATCCTTACATATGATTTCTTTGCATATACTTAAGTTGATTTCTTCCTCCATATCTAAGATGAAGATTTAGCAGAAAAGATTGTATGACTCTAGTAGCATTAGCTAGTTATTATAGATATCTTGGGCCTTTGTTTATATAAGGTGAAAAGGGTGGAATGATGACACCATTTGTAATTGAACCGTGTTTCATTAAATGGAAATTTCCTTTTCTTCCTGCTTACCACATAAAAATATTTCCCAAATTTCCATTAGTTTTATTTTTTGTTATGATAGATTGGGAACTAGGCTAGTGAAAATCAAGTATCAAGTTTTATGTCAATCATAACTGGAGTTGGGTCATGACATAACCTGTACTAACTTTTAATGATTAAACTAAGATTAGAAAGAGTAATTTTTTATTAACTAAGAATTATTATCAAATTAATGATAGAAAAGTTAATTTTCTATTAATTAAGAAGTGGATATTGAATTAGGATTAGAGGATAAAAATGTTTTTCTAGAATAAATTAGAACTATATATTAAGTTAGTTAAAATTATAATGAAATGGTTATTATTTGTTAAATTAGTTAGTTAATTACATTATTTATATCAAGTTAATTAACTTTTGAATTACATACTTACTAATATTGTTATTATTTATGTAATATATTAAATTAAATACAAATATTTATGAGGTTGTTATAATTTCTAGTTAGATAGTGATTAGTCATTGAATTATAGTTATTAAGTTAGTTAATTAAATTATATGTATCAAGTTAATCAATTATTGAACTACATATTAGTTAATATAGTCATTAGTGTTTATGTAATATTTTTGAGTAATTAGAATTATTTATTTAGAAGTAACTTAAATTAGTTAGTTGATTTTAATATGCATATTAAGTTAATTAACTAATACAATTACTAAATTACTTATAATTATATGTGATATGCATGTAAGTTTATTAGAGTTGTTCATTGATCAATTAAGATTGGTTGAAGCAATCAACTTGAGCCAAGTAAAAAGATTTGTTTTGCAAAACATTAAACAAAAATTAACTTGCCATAAGTCATGATTTTAGTTTTGAAAAATTAAAATCAATTTTTTACAGAGTTACATCTTTATCACTATAAAATCTACACTTTCTAGCAAATAATTTCACATCATAGGCGAATAAAAATGAATCAATAAAAAAGATAATTCAAATCCCATAATGCTTCAAATTACTAAAATGTACTACCAGATGCTTTAATGTTTGCCAAAATGAAGCAAAAAATAATAAATCATATAAGTAGTTGAAGTTTCTAGTGTTTCTTAGACTCAAGTGATTCTAATTGTAAGGTGGAAGGAGGTTCATTTAGATGTACTGGCTTTTATGGGATAGTATGTTTAAAAAGGATTAGAAAAATGTTTGACAATTTAAATCATGTTACAGAGTATTGATACCTAAAGCCACAAGGCCTAATATTAAGATATTAATAGGAAATATGAAAATTCTAGAAAATTAATTTGGCCACCAATAGGAAGCCCAAGATCCTACTAGGATGCCTCACAAAAGGATTATGAAATAGACTTTGACAAAATTAGGTAAACTTCTACATGATGCCTTAAAAGAGGTTCAAAAGGTTAAAAAACTATCACTACTAGGCCTAAAACAGGCTAAAAAGTAATTTTCTTAAAAGAAAGGAATCAGAGAATTTCCTCTTTTAAAGAAGCTAAAAAAGAAATGCAAAAATATCCATTTTTGAAAAGGCTCATGAGAAGTAAAAAAACTCCACCCCTAAAGAGGTTAAAAAAATGTTAAAAGATTTCATCTCAAATGAAACTTAAAAGGAATCAAAAGTTCTACTTCACATTATTGGATGTGTAAATGAGTCTCTAGTAACTACATCTTTTGCTTACCAATACTTAAAAATTGGTTAAGCAAGGATCCTACAATAACTACCTTCTCTCCTTGCTCCTTTTAAGTTATCTATTTTTCCTATTCCCCTTAGCACGATTACTTTTGCCATAGGGTTTGAATGAATTAGGTCCAATGTAGGCTAAAAGCTAGCTAGTGGTCATTCAATCCAATGGCAAAGATTATTTTAGCTACAGGAATAGAAAAACTCTTTCCCACCCTTTTAGGAACACTTGGATTATTTTGCTTGAAGGATTATAATAAAAGCTTTGCCATGACCTATAGGAAAGGCTACATGCCATACCTACCCTTCTAGATCACCATGAATGTAAAGGCCCTCATACCCGATGGGCCATCAGTTGAAACCTAATTCATATTCAATACCTTTAACCATTTTATAGGAAAAACCATAACCACTATTATCACCACTGCCATTATTATCACTATAAATGTCCACTACCTTATGTGAAACTATACCTATTATACCTTTTGTCCCCTAAATTCCTTGCTAGCCTAAAGCTCCATATGAAACCATTATTCCTTATAACCTATATTCATATCAATAGCTTGCTTTCCATTAAATACCCTTTTACAAATTATAGAAAAGGAAAAGGAGGAATACATAGAAAAATATTAAGACACATGGGAAACATGTGAAAATACACCTTCGGACATTACAAGAGCAAGATATCTTACAAAATTTTAAAGTTTCCTAGCACTTCACTTTAAAAAGGCCTAAAAGGTCCATTAAGTAAGTGAAAAGGGTTTTTTTCACCCATTCCTAATGTTTCATTATAGAGTGTTTATTTCTCATCCACCTTTAAAACCATTTTACACCTAATTAAAGAACTCATTGAAATCTCCTTTAGCACAAAGGAAGAAAGAGTGATCTAGAAAAAAAAAACTAAAATAGAATGCTTAATAAATGACATAATTTAATTTTTGGCTTTTAAAATATGTGTTTGGATAGAATTAGTTTTTATTAGTTAAGACCTATCTTTGATTGAAATTTTAATTTTTTCAAAAAAATTAAAATTTGACAAATTAATTAAGCATATGAAACCAAATTTAGTTGACTTTGAATAAATTTACTCAATTTGTCATGATTTATAAATTTTTGGCCACATGTAATGTTAACTGTAGATAATTGGATGAGCTCATGGACATAGTAGAGGGGGATCAAGTAGCCCTTAGGCTACAAGTGGTGGATCATCACTCATTGCAAGGTCTAATTAGGTCCTACTAGCACACACCCCTCTCTTGGCTACATTTTCTTCCTACACTAGGCCTTTCATTATCCACTTCATAGCATACACAGTCATCACCAAGGAAGATGTTATGGCAGCAGTCTCTAATTGTGAAAGGCTTTTCCTAAATGCCACCTTAGGTAAGGTATATTTTTAAAGATGTATTCCTCTACTCCCCAATATGGTTGCTCTTACCATTATGGAGATAATCATGCTTAATAACAATGGGTGCATATTTATATATGTGTTGTGCATTTTTTTTACATTAAACACCTTATTAAAATATCATAAAACACTACGTTGATTATTGGCTCTCCTATGCATAAAAAATTAATTGTGAGCTAATAAGCTTGATAAGCTACATATTATAAGCAAGTTCACTAATGTTTAACCCACTTCGAAGTAGATTTTGGAGCCTACTTAGATGAAACTTTTTAATTAGTTTATGGTATAATCCTTGTGAATTTATTATTATTTATTATTTATTATGATTTTGACTAATTACTTAGTGTTGTTTTTTTTTTAAATTGCAAAAGTATTATTCATGGAACCTTACCTATTAGTAGTAAATGTGGAAAATTTTCATTTATAAAGGTTCCACCACTATCAAGAATATTATAGATATGGTAAAGAAGATGAAGCTTTCTTAGCCTAACTAGTAAGGAATAAGGAATGGGATGGTCCCTTTATGTACTAGGAAGACCTAACATTCAAGCAAATGTTTTAGCAAGACAAGAGGAATTGGGCTTCTATTACAACCAAGCAAAAGGTCCTTCTTACCCACTGGATGTCCATTTTGGTGTTTGAGCACCAATTTCATATGTTATCTTCATTCTTATCACACCTTGATTTGATCGTGACCAGCCTAATCTACCATTATTGTGAATTGAAAAGCCATCAATAACATGATAATATGGAAATTGAAAAGCCATCAATATCATACTAACATGGAAAGACAACAAAATTTTCTTTTATGAATGCAAAGAACAATTGGTTGGCTTTTCTAAATAATCAATGCAAATGCAATAAATCTTAAGCAAACTTTTCTTAAGAAAACTCATAATTATGCTTTTTTTTAGAAAATTAACTAATGGATATCTCCTGACTAACAACTATTGTTAAAACCATGGATAATGTAATTCATACATTTGCCATATAAACATCACATAGAAAAGATGTCATGTAGTCGACAATACCTGAACTTATATATTATGACCTAAAAATATTGACAATGGTGCTCACTATAATGATTTCATTGCAAAACTTATAGATTTCACCCTTCTATGGCTTCCTTTAACATTGGTGGCATTTTGAAAGCATTCTACTTCAAGTGCTACTTGTTTAGTTCTTTTCCTTTGGTCATTTTGATACTATTTTTTTGCCCAAATTCATGCAATAGTTGAATATCTTGTATTATGCAAAAAAAAAAGTGGATTATGCTTTAATTAACAAAAAAATATTAGATTCAAAATGATTTAATCCAATTAAACTCTTACAAAACTAAATTTATCAATTTAAAATGGTTAAGAAGACTTCACCAGTAATTTAGCCATTGGTTGATTAGAATTGAACTTCAAAATTAGACATCACTAACCAACTGATTACCTTACATAATATTATAATATATTAATTTATTTATATATTATATAATTCATAAAAATTAAATTATATATATAATTTTAATTAAATACCTATAAATGAGCTAAAAAATTATGTGCAAAAAAATGATGAAATAAGTTAACATAGTATAATATTATGATTTAAAAAAATTCATGAAAAAGATCATATAATTTAATAAAATGACTAATTAAGTGGTTAATGAGTATTAATTATAAATTTTATAAAGTAAAAAAGGTGATTTCTATATTTTAAAGTTAAAAAGGATAAATTCAACCACTTCAAAGTTAAAGAAGATATTTTGTATTTTTTTTCATAAAGATAAATAGCCTTGAACAAGCATTGGTTTAGTGAAATGTTAATAGTATTAATTCAATATAAAACAATATAAATCATGTATTAATTAGATTATGTGCGTACCTAGTGCGAATTCTAATGATGCTGTAATTAACCTTTGTAATGATAGGTAAAGTCTGCAACCTACTTTGTCCCTTAAGTTATTCAAATAAGAAGAAGAGAAAGAAAGACATATCAAATCCTAATTTTCAGAAAGAGTAATCCTTTTTATATAAAATTCTCTTTTTTTCATATGGTCAGATTTGTGATAAGAAACTATTGACCTTTTAAAGGGCTGCAGGTTACGGCCTTTACTTAAACGAGCTTATACATGATCTAACTTATGATGGACTATACACATTTAATTAGGACCTAATCTATTTTCTATTTAATGTTAAAATACAAAACTAATTACTTAAATAAATGTTTCAATAAAATTAATTAATGCTAATCAATATAAATTTATCCAAATAAATTATTTATTTTATTTTAATGTAACAAACTCCCACTTGGATATCATTAATTAATTACATGGAATAATTGAAACAATAATAATAAAGCAATTAGTATACATTAAGCCATAAACTTAATTCAGAGAACGAGACCATACAAAATCATTGAATTTAATAGGGAAACAAGTGATGTTTGAATATAATTGTTTCATAATCTGAAAAGAACATAATAAAGTTAGTCTTTTAACCATAGTTCAGAAGAGAAATGACTCAAATCATTGAATTCAATAAGGAAACTAAGTGATTATTACATAAGTGGTCTCAAACATCAATAAAGTAAAGTTAGTCTTTTGACTATAGTTTAAAAAAGAAACAAATGATATATCAAATACATCACCAATGTTTCAACATCCAAACTAAGCAATTATTATATAAGTAGTCTCAGACATCAATTAAATAAAACAAGTATATCTTAGACTCCTACTAAGCTAAGACTCCATAAAAAAATTTAACAAGACCCATAAGAGTTACATGATTCTTAAATACTTCTATAAGTAAGCCTTTAGTTAAAGGATCCACTAACATCCTTGTACTAGGGATGTGTTCAATGGGAGTTTGAGATTCAACAATTTTCTCTCCAACAAACAAGAATTTAACATCAAAATGTTTAGTACGACTAGAATTCCTATGGTTTTGAGAGAAGCACACAACAGAAGAATTATCATAGAAAATTGTAAGAGGTCATGATATAGAAGACAAGTGGCCTCATAACATGTGATAAACTCTACTTCCATAGTTGAGGTAATTGTGAGTGTTTGTTTAACACTTTTCCATGAGGCAAATCCTTTAGATATTATAAAGATGTATCCAGATGTTGACTTATGATCATCTATACATAAGGCATTATCCAAATCTGAATAACTAATAACCTCAATTTAATCAAATCATTTATAAGTTAACATGTGATTCTTGGTGCCTTGAAGATACCTCATTACCTTCTTGATTATTTTCTAATGATCCATCTTAAGGCCACTCAAGTATTTTCCAAGCATACTAATAACAAAAACTATATTTGGACGAGTGTAGACTTATGCATACATAAAACTACCAATAGCGGAAACGTAAGGAATTTTATCCATTTCAGCCCTTTCAATATCAATTTAGAGGCATTATAATCAAGATAACATATCACCTTTCTGAGTAGGCACTAGACTAGATACACATGTATCCATTTTGAATCTTTTAAGCATCTATTCAATATAATTAGCTTGGGACAAACCCAAAATGCAATGAGTTTTATCATGATGGATTTGAATTCCAAGAGCAAAAAATGCTTTACTTAGTTCATTCATATTAAAATGACATGACAACATGCATTTTGACTCATCTAAAAAATTGATTGAGTTGTTAACCAATAAAATGTCATTAACATAGAGCACTTAAATGAAAAAATTACCTCTATTAAATTTCTTATTCAAATTGTTATAAGTACACAATATAGTCATTCGGTATTGTAGGCTTTCGGGCCCTTTGAGATCATCTTAACTCAATGGCTAGCTAATTAGGATTTTTAACATAAGGTTTTTCATTTATCTGATCTAGATTTTAAGAACAAGTATGGGTAACATGGTGCTTTCATCACACAGATTAACAGCTTTAGGTACCAAACTCCCACCATCCAAATCATCTTCAAAATAAAATGTCTCATCAAACTTAATAATCTTGATAATATAAGTAGGACAATAAAATCTACAACCTCTTGATCAATATAGTACCCAATGAAGAATCTATTGATTGTTTTGGAGTCTAATTTCTTTAACTAGGGATTATATGATTTTATCTCTGCTTTACAACCCCATATTATTGTGTTGTGCTAGTATTGTATATTGGACCTCAACACCATTTTCCTTTATAAATAAAGAAAATGGACTAGGATTTTTGTCTACCTTAGTATATCTCTCATGTAACTTTCCATCTCTATCTGATGTAACACACTTTACTTGATCAATCTCTCTAATCTCTCTCTAGAAATATAGCCCAATTGTCGATGCCATAAAATAGAAGAATTATCACTTATTCTAGGACATTTTATGCTTAATCACAACATTGATGGGAAAATCAAAAGACACAACAAGATAATCATTCAAATTCAACTGATATAAACATTTTATGAAATAGCAAAATCATAATAAATTTCAATCTTTTCATTTCCTTGCCAAAAGGAATAACCACAAAACAAGACTAGAAATCAAATTCCTTCTCGCAGAAGGTATATAAACGACATAATTCAAATTAAAAATGTGTCTAGAAGATAAACATAAAGAAAAATGATCCTATGTATTTAATTTCAACCCTACTTCCTATCATTCCTAATATAATCTTTTCCTCTCACTTGGGATTTGTTTGTTTTTGAGCGCCTTCCTACTCACACTTGTTCTTTAGCTTATAACACTTAGACATCTTATGTCTATAGATCTTGCAATAATTGCATTGGCCCTTAAATTTCTTCTATTGTCTTTTGCCCTTATCACCACTTTTCTTGAACCTAGACTTTCCAAATATCTGTGTCTTTGGTTTTTTTACTCTCTTACCATTACTATTTGACTTTCCATTGGAGCCCTCAGACAAGTTATTCATAGAAGGTGGTTGTAAGTTACTCTTCATGGTTTCTTTTTCCTAAGTTACTATAGAAATCATCTGGTCTACTGACCACTCTACATCTTGTGAATTTTAAGAAGTCCTTAAATAGCTATATTCAAATGGCAATGATTAAAAAACTCTATAGATTAAAGTACTATCTCTTATATCAATGTCATATGATCTCAGCTTATTGTAGTAGTGAATCATTTTCATAATATGCTCCTTAACATCGAAAACTCCATCATAATGAATGTTATCAAGCATGGACAGGTAGTAGACTTTTTAAGTCTCGTCAAGCTTCTTAAATTTCTCTCTAATAACTTTTATGTATTCCATAATAGTGTTTTTTTTTTTTTGGATATTTTCTCTAATTCCTTTTTCAATAGTGAATTTGATCACTACTAAATAGATTTAGTTTGACTTATACCATTGCTTATGACAAGTCTTATCTATAACACTAGACTCAGGTAAGAGATCAGCCAATTTTAATCCTTTAAGAGTTAAATCTTCCTTAGAAATCATCAAGTATATGTTCAAAGACTCTTTCCATTCATCATAGTTTGTTCCATTAAGAGTCTTTACCACAGATAGTTATTGATGTTAGTGTATATGCCCTAAAACCAATTATATTGGTGATTGTAATTTTGAATCATGTTATTTTAATGGCAATTCCAATTATTATATTTATATATATTGTCTGCGTAATATATTTAATTATAATAATAACCTTAGAATAATTGTATTCTTAAATGTCCCTAGTCATATATCATTGTGGATTAGGTTGCTTTGATATGTTAAGACTAGCATGTGTGAAGACTTATATGGGATATTAAGTTTACACATGAGTACAAGTTAGAGAACTTGTATACTGGACCGACCCATATTAAGAACACTACATGGATCGTTATATGAGTGTCATAAGTGGTTCTTAGTGATCATTATTAATATGGTCCTTTGACCTGAGATTACCAAGGTTCCCTACATGTGAGTTTCATATTTTGATACTATTCTATGTCACTAATGGTTAAGTGAATGCAAGGGTAGATATTGGATATGTCACATATCATGCGGAGGGGTTTGTGTGATCAAGATGGGATTTGTCCCTCCTATATAACAGGAGTAACATCTATGGGCCCCTTGATTAAGTAAAGCTGAGAAAATGCATGGCCATGCTCAGATGAATTGACATGAGATGTCGATTACATTTGTTTCAGTCAGCTTACTTAGGAATCAAGAAACCTCAAGATTGGGCTATACGGGAATGACACGGTCCATGTCTCGTGCTCAATCTAGATGTATAGGACAAAAGGACATAAATGATGATCACGTGTAAAGGTTTAGTCAAATCACCGACTTTCTCATTACTTGGGTAACAATGATGTGTTGCTAGACACCAATCTTTGTTTATGATCATTAATATGATTAATGGTCATTGCCAACGTAATGAGAGCCTGTAGGGTCGCACACTTAGAGCTTAGTGAATTTGAAATTAATGGACCAAATTGTTTGGGCTTAATATTTAGGAATTCATGTTATAATTATAAGGCCCAATAGTAAGCCTATAATTATACATGGAATAAGGCCCAAATAGGTTAGGTTTTTCTATGCACCTATTTAAATAGGCTTATTGGGTAATAATAGGATTACTATTATTCTTCACGCACCCTAAGTAAAAGCATAGAAAAACCCTAGCCACTCTCCTTGACCAAAATCTCTGAAGAGGTGTAGCTAGCACTACGAGGTCTAAGGAGATCAATTCCAATCGGTGGTGTAGCGGACATTCATCGGTGATTCACGGGTTCGTGTGGATACCACAGAGGTGCAGCCACATAAACGTTGTACTGGTGATCTAATTTACTGGTTTCCATTCCGATTCGTGATTTGGAAGCAGATCGGACTTGGTGTAGCGGTCAGAAGAATTTTGCCGAAAGGTATAAACCCTAATCCCTAATCTATGGCGTTCTAAATTCGCATGGATCCTTGGTGGAAATCGTGCAAAAAATTTTATTCCGCTGTGCATGTATGATGTGCGATTTCCAGCAATTGAAAGGCTAAGATTGATGCTACAAGATTAGGAAATTTTAATTATGCTTGCATAATAGAATTATAATACAAGATTTCTCAATTAAATAAAATTAGTCAAACAACTATATGACAAAGTGTATTAATAAAATTACATATATCATATGATTTGGCTAGTACAAGAATCTACATAAGAATGTAATCAATATATGCATACAAATAGAGTAAAAGAAATATTAAAATATTATAAAAGTTACATGTCTATTCAAAGGAGTCCAAACCTTAAAATTACATTAATAATGTCATACTAATAGGGTGCATCCATTATTAATGTAATATGCTCTTAAATCTCCTATAAGGATAATATTTTCATGTAAAATAGCCTCATTATAATCCTAATCTATCATTGATGTGAATCAAATAATTTTTAGCATCCATACATGTATAAAATTATATAATTAAGGATTTAGCAATTTATCAAATATAACTATACTCATAACCAGAGAGAGTAGCTTTTCACCAAGTCCAAAAATATTGTGAGAAAAATTCATAAATTTTTATAGGTAAAAATTTCATTAATAAAATATATTTTTACACAATATAATTCTTATAAAATTTAAAATAAATATTTAATGACATTTAAAAAATCTAAAAAAAATTAAAACTTATAAATCTTACAAAATTCAAAATGAAACTTATATATGAAATGCCAAGGACAAATATGTAAAATGTTAGGTGTGAATATATATAAATCAACAAAATCTATTCCAAACACCAAATGACATAAAACATATGCAAAGAAAAGTAAAACCAAATTTTATATATAGAATCATGTGCCACAATATATATATGAATAGATGCTGAACATATATATATATATGTATCCAGAATGTTAAACCAAAATTTATATATAATAAGTACAAAAACCGTTAAACGTTTTCGATATATATAAAGTGAATGTCATATCATTTATGTATAAAATGTCGAATTCAAAAGTTAGGAAATTCATTTTATATAGAAGTTGAAAAACACAACCTTCGTTTTATATATCACATGAACAGAAAATCATACGTTAACGAAAGAGAAAGTTGAAACCAATAAACGTCAAGATCTCGTATATAAACTCTAGACAAAAATGCTAGAAGTATGTGTATATCACAGAATAGTAACTAACTATAATACAAAATAATTATTAACAAAAATTAAATCAACATCTTAATTAATTAAATTAGGGTTCCATGTACTAAAAGGAAAATTAAGAACTTTGTGAATTTTGTCAAGATTAATTAAAATTACTTATAATTAGATGATTTATACAATTAACATTCCTCTGATACCATCTATTGGTAGTATGAATTTAATACAAAACAATATAAATCATGTATTAATAAGATTATATACGTACTTGGTGTGGATTCTAATGATGACATAATTAACCTTTGTAATGATAGGTAGAATATATAACCTATTTTACCTTTTACGTTATTCAAAGAAGAAGAAGAGAAAGAAAGATATATCAAATCCTAATTTTCAGAAGGAGTAACCCTTTTTATATAAAATTCTCTCTTCTTCATATGGTTAAATTTGTGATAAGAAACTACTGATCTTTAAAGAGTTATAGGTTGGGGCCTCTATCCAAATGAGTTTATGCATGATCTAATCTATTATGAACTATACACATTGAACTAAGACTCAATCTATTCTTTGTTTAATGTTAAAATATAAAATTAATTATTTAAATAAATATTCCAATAAAATTAATTAATGCAAATCTATATAAATTTATCCCAATAAATTATTTATTTTAGTTTAATATATCATGAAAAAGATACCATACCCAAACAGACTTTTTCTATCAATTGGATCTATTCAAATCTTGAAGAAAATTTTTATTAAGACGAGAAATTTTCATTAACGTTCTAATTTTCAAAATGGTTCTCCCCCTTAATGTTTGACCAATAACATATAAGTAGCAAAAGATATTACCATCAACCATAAACACAGATGTTGCACATCACCGTAAATGCCAACATTGGCTTGATAGTCATAAATGAAACTGAGAGAGATCTTCTTGTGACTTATTCTATTTTCAAAAGCTTGAGTTTGTTGAGACTAAATTTTGACTTCATACTTTGCACCTCAATTAATAGATATAAAGCTCATCCCCACTAAACCAGAGAGTTTGAATATGAGAAATGCTACTTGTACCACCTCTCCTTCACTTCTCTCTCACTCTTGTATTTATATAAAGGGAAAAAAATGATTTTTTTGGACCCATAAAAGAATGAGCTTAGTTAGTCTCCTTTTTTTTATCCTTATATAGATAGATAGGAGAGTAAGGGAGTAACGAAGAAGAGGAAGTGCAAACAATATTACTCTTTAAAAATAATCACAAAGGTGTTATTATTCATAGTCAATTAAAGTGCTAAGTATCTTGCCGATAACTTTTGACTCAAGTGACATTGGTATCTCGAAAAAGCTTTTGTATTTTTTTTTTACATCCAAAATTCAATTTTTTGTATTTGCATGTTTGTGTTCAGTTGCATTATATTCATAACTTGCTAAATTCAAATTAACAAATTATTTTTTATTTATTTTTACTTTTCAATTAAAGTAAATAAAAAATTAATATTTTTATTATATTCTCTCCCCTTATTTTCTGTATATTCAAACAACAAATAAAATGATATGTTTCTATATATTTTCTCTCAATTTTTTTTCTATTTATTTTCCTTCCATACTTTTTCTGATTACATCTAAACAAAGCATAAGTACCATGAAATACATAAATTAGAAATCATTATTATTTACTAGCTATGGGAGTTTTATGATTCTATATTCCATTGTTATATTATTTTATTAAATTAAAAATTTATGCAAATTATCTTTAAGAATATTTTTTATTTTTCTGATTTGATGGTTTTTTAAAGTTTTTCTATTTACCAAATTTTAGGAAAGAAAGTTGTCTCTTCGTTCGCTCCCTTTTTATTACCTTCTATTTCATTATTTTTTCTTTTTCTCCTGACTCCTAAAAATATCATGTGATAAAAAAAATTAATAGATTAAAACATGATTCATGGCCTCAAAGTTTGTTAGTATATATGTTTTATGATGAAACAAATTTTAGATAAATGTGTGAAGAACGATGGGAATATCATGTTCTTATCTGCTTTCCACCGAAACATCAAACAACTAAATTCAATGCATTTATATATTTTTTATAATATGTTAAATTACTATTAAGCGAACAATTTAAGTGACACTAATACTTAATAAAAAAAAATACTACAATATTATAATTTATCATTTTATCAACACACTTTGAGTTTAATGTGTTGATAAAAAAAATTATTCCTTTTCGTCCTTTATTTGCTTTCTATATTAATAAATATAGATATGCTTTCTCACTCCAAATCTATAAGAAAGAAAAGGAAAATTAACTTTCTCAAAAATGAAAGGAAAAATTGCCTTTCTTTATATATATATATGATGTCTCTAGTTCCAATAATAAAGAAAAAAAACTCTATCCTTATAAGAAAAAATAATCACAAAAATAGCTTAGTAATTTGGAAAAGAAATAATTAAAAAAGTAGAATATATAGATATTAATATTTTGGTATAAAGAATAAATATAATATGTCTTATCCAAATCCAACTTAATAAAGAAAATAAACAAATTATGCAACTTTATGTGGAAAAAAAATAACAAACTTAATTACATTTTCCTTATAACTTAATAACAAATCTATGGCCAAAATAATTAACAAATTAGTAACTTGTTCCTAAAATAATGATAGCTTGTTATTCATTTATTTTTTTAACTTTGAGTATTTTCATCTCTTCTCTATAAATAATAAGTATTCAAAGTTACAATATCTTCCTCTTCCTATTTATCTCTTTCTTGTGCAAATTCATCTCTTTTGATGGACTTTTCAAGTACTACGATCCCTCAATCAAACACGCACTAAGAAAACGATAATAAGGTCTCATTTCTTGACTCAAAATTGGTAAGTAAGTTCATTTGGCCAGCTAATGATGTGGTTATTATCCAAGAAGAGCTCAGTAAACCTTAACTGGGCTTCGTTTCATGCAATAAATAAATTAACTTATAACTTATTAATCCGATCAATAAGATATAAGCTAACCTTTAGAAGTATTTTTCGCACTAACTTATAAGCTTTGATTTGATAAGTTACTTGGAGTAACTTATAACTTTTAAGTTACTATTTCCTTAAATTCTTTCTAAATCTATACTTATTTTTTTATTAATTTATAACTCATACCCTTTATAATATAAATCTCAATAATTTTTATAAAATATAATTAATTTAATTTTAACATAATTATATCCTAATTTTAAATTATAAATATATAAACATATGTATGTAAATAAAAAATATCATAAAATATAATTAATTATATTTCAAGTAATTATAATTTTACAATAAATAATAAAATAAAAAATTATACAATTAAATAAATATATAATTTTATAAAATATGGTTAATTAAATTTTAAATATTATATTTATATTTTAAACTTTTAATTATATTAATATAATTTAATTTTTAAATAAATATAAATTATTTTAATTATATATCTATTTCTATTAATATATCTTTTTATATTATTTTATAATTTCAATTAATTCAATAATTAATTTTATGAAATACTTTAATTAACTTATCAGCTATTAGTTATTAGTTATAAGTTACCAACTAACTTATTAGCTATCAGTTAACTTATTAATTACTAGTGCCAAATGGAGCCCCAAAGTAAATTATAAGCTCTAATTTAATAAATTACTTAGAGTAACTTATAGTTTATAAGTTACTACTTCTTTAAATTCTTTCCAAATCTATCCTTATTCATTTTATTAATGTACAACTCATATCCTTTATGATATAAATTTAAATAATTTTTATAAAATATAATTAATTTAATTTTAACATAATTATATCTTAATTTTAAATTATAAATATATATATAAATAAATAATATCATAAAATATAATTAATTATATTTTAAGTAATTATAATCTTATAATAAATAATAAAATAAAAATTATATAAGTAAATAAATATATAAATTTATAAAATATAATTAATTAAATATTAAATATTATACTTTTATTTTAAACTTTTTAATTATGTTAATATAATATAATTTTTAGGTAAATATAAATTATTTTAATTATATATCTATTTCTATTAATATGTTATTTTACGTCATTTTACAATTTTAACTAGTTCAATATATAATTTTTTATAAAATACTTTAAGTAATTTATTAGCTATCAACTATTATCTAACTTACCAGTTAAACGGTACCTTGACGCGGGTTCATGAGTGGTGACGAGGCAGCCACTACTAATGCGGTTGAGCTTATGAGGAAAGCATGCTTGAACCATGGCATTGATTCAAATCTCATTCGAGCAGCTTATGATGAAATTGACACTATTTTCAAGTTGTCTGTCAGTTTAAAGAACAGTGTTTGAACGAAACGTGGTCAAGTCACAGGTTATTCGAGTGCTCATGCTGATCAATACTCATCCAAATTACCATGGAGAGAGACATTTTCTTTCAAGTTCAATTATGATAAAAATGACTTGGATTCTCAAATTGTTGAATACTTCAAGTCTACCTTGGGAGAAGACCTTGAAAATAAAGGGTAACATCCATTTTTCATTTTGTCACATAATAAACCCGCTCACAAGATTCAAACAATTGTATGTCTTGTTGTTACCCATAATTATTTATTTGGGCCCACTAAAAATTTCATAATTGTGAGACTTGTGAGCGTGTCATAAGTAACTTGTATTATTATGTAAATAATAACTAATTAATGCTTTTTTACATTTAATTTTTTTCAAATTATATCATATTTATATATGTATTATAGCCAAGGGCAAATCCAAAAAATTATATTGTGAGGGTTATATATACATATAAAAATAAAATTTTAAATTATGATAAGAAATAAATAAAATATTATTTTCATTCTTAATCCAGCTTTTTTGTGTTAGTATATGTAGCAAATAAGATTTTAAGTATTTTAACTTTGTTCAAAGGAAAAATTTTCTCCTGTGAATGCACTTTATATGAAATGTGGGCGCAATACTACATATATTGCCAAGGCAATGTATATAATTAATATACATCATGAGTGTTTACTTTTTCTTTGTTTGCGGAGAGCAACTACCCCACTGCTTAAGTAATAGATCCATCATTGATTACTACTTTAATCAAACTGATTTGATCTATTTCAAAGAAGTGGGCAATTTTCATTTATAATACTCCATATATAAAATTATGAAAAATAATGTGCACAAGATATTTCCCATACGTGGCTTATTCGATCCTTATTGAAAAGGCCAAGGTTAAAAGATTCATGCAATGCCTCAATACTTTTTATTTTAAGAAATTTCACATCAATGACACCACTACTTATTAACAAGCATTGGACTAAGCACTAAGGCATGAATTCAAGACCAAAGAGAGGAAAGGTAAAGAGGCATAAAAATTAAGTAAGAAATGAAGCTAAACTAAAGAATTAAGCCAAGCACTATTATCAAGGGAAATGCCTTTTCAAGTAGCATCTAAGAAGGATGGAGATAATCCTATCTTGGGACCAACATCATTTTACCATGCACCAAGCAGATTCCTTATAGAGAGAAATCTTAATAATTAAAGAAGTTGTTCAAATCCATTGCTTAGTCATCAATTGAACCATCCACTAGCTCAAAGTCATGGGAAATTTAGGGTGCCGTAGTGCTTACAATGCCATATTCACCATAAGGATCCATGCAACCAATTTAGGAGAGCATATTTTAGATGTGGTTGTTAGGGACATAGAGCTTGGGAATATCCTGAGACTATCATACTATATCTTAATAGAACACTTAGAATCTTTCAATGCCATAGTGTCAGGTATTTTCCAAATTAATAACTATCCTATTAAATTTTTGCTTGATCTTAGTGTTACTTATTTCTTGCATTGAAGAAGATTTGTTGTTACCCATTATAAGACCTCTATAAATCTATGAATACATCCTTGATTTTAGTAATAGCCCTACATGATGAATTGCTATTGAATACCTATGACAAAGAAACTCACTTGATAACCATTCTTGAACCTATGTTATTTACTATTTAATCTTGCTTAATATGAATGATATTAGCAGAACTTTAAGTATGGAATAACCATCTAGATGCTATGCTTGTGTAAATAGTTTTGTCAACTTTGTAAAGAAGTTTTTACCCATTGAATTCTAGAGAAATAAGTAGTTAGAATATCATTAGTACAATTTTGTATGTTTATTATGTTCCTATGTTTAGAAAGTGTGTATTAAGTAAACCTTTTGGGATCCAAGGAGAGTTGTCATAACTTAAGAGCTAAGAGGAGTGACTTATAAAAATTCTAACCATTGAATTTATAAGTCAAGATATAAAAAGGTTGCATTTATGAAAGTTCATTAGGAATGCTATAAAATAGAAGAAGTCAAGTTAAGAGTTATAATTGGATAGGCAAAAGAATATTCACAACTTTTGGCGAAGGCTAAACTTAACATTGGTGTGTTCCCTTGGTATTGATAATAAGAGGTGCCAAGTGAGGAGTGTGTGAGGAAAAATTATTGATTTAACTTCTAAAAATGGATATTTTAAGGTACAAGAAAGTATCATAATAGCACACCATGATATGTCATGCATTTATAGGAAGTAGTGTTAATAGAATTACCATTATAAGTGATTTGGTAGAAAGACCCCTCAACGCAAGTACATGATCCATAATTTGCATTATCATTAAGGTAATGTAGCCTCATAAAAATGGTTAATAAAATATACATGTAAGATACCACAAAATTTTAGATAAGATTTTCTTATTTAGAGATACAATAAAATTATTTTAATAGTTAGTCATGAGCAATTGCAAGTGATCTTAGTAAGAAAGGATTGTATAGAAGCGTGAATTAGATTTTTTTTTTTAATAGATGCCTTAAACCATAATAAGGATGAATTTATTAGAAAAATAGGGCACATCGGTATAGGGACCTGGTGAATGGAAGACTAGAGAATAAAATGATACTACGAGATCAATGATGATATAATTAGGGAATTATGGACAAAAACATATTAAGAATGTTTGGATAGTATATGCAAGAATTATTTAGGATAATTTTTGTGTTATACACATATACAAATGCCTAAATTTATAAATAAATGAACTATGGATGATATTATTGATATTGTTAATATATTATTGTCATGTTATATTAACAATATAGGTATTATCATCATCATCATCATTACTGTGAATCTTAGTGAAAGGGACATTACTATTGTTGAAATTACCAACACTAATATTTTTATTGATATTATTGTGAGAGTTGATGTTAATATTGGCATTATTAAACTTAAGCTAATTGCACAATTATCGAAAATATTACATATATATGTGATGTTGGGATAGCAAAGGTGTGTGGATTATGAGATTTTCTTTATACAACAATATGCTTAATGAGTTGGTAGGCATAAAAAAAAGAGTGAAGCTCTTAGGTACTTAGGTATAGTGTATGAATTGCATGCATGAATTATGAGATTTTATAGGTTAAAGATTTGTAAGATAACTATACTAAAGAAAAGGGTGAAAAAAGAAAATTCGTGGGATTACATGTTACGACCCGAGAAGTGTTAATCAAGTAAAACTAATGGAAAGAACACAATAGCTTAGGATAAGGAAGAGGCAAAAATGAAATTACTTATAACTTAAAGAGCATTTAGTGTCGCCAGACAAGACTGAGCATCTTGCTTAAAATAAAAAACTAGCTTGTCAAAAGAACTCATGTAGTTATCCTTAAGTAAATAGTTTACCTAAGATTAGCACCCACAATTGTTAGTCCTACTTGATTAGTGAGACTTTGAGAATTTGAAGCCTAATTTTTCAAAAAAAGAAGCACTATTACACCTTTTTTGGAAATTTCCATTAATTTAGAATTATTTTATGGTGTTATGAGAAAAATAATTAATATATTTTAGCATGTAAATTTTTTTCTAAAATGAATGTTTTATAAGGAATGCATCAAATATGAATTAGGAGAATGGGAATAAGACATTAGAGAAAAAAAAAAGGATTAGCCAAATTCTGGGTACTGAATAAAACAATTAATAAATCATAATAAGAAAGTATAAATGAAATATTGAGTAAAGTAAAGAATAATTGATTGGATGAGATTTGAGAAGGGAAATAGAAGTAAATGAAAGAGGTAAAGTTAGAACAGTAAAAAAATATAAGGTTATAAGTATTTAAAAATAAATATATGAGTATAAAAGAGTTTTATGGTATATTTTCCAAAATGCCCTTATCCTTATCCTTATAAAATTGTAACTTTCCTCCTCTCTCTCCTTATTTTTCCTACCACTCCAAGTCCCTAACTCCTTCTTCTCATCTTCTTCTTTTTCTTCCACTTGCTCATCAATTCAAGCAGGGAAAGGATAACCTTTATCAATTTCTTTATACAATCAAGGTAAGAACATAAAAACATCTTCTATACTAAGTCTTTCTTTGATTCTTCTTTTAAAATTGGAGAAATCCATGGATTGAGTTTGAAGAAAGGGAAATAGAATCCTAACCTTAATTTATTAAATTTGAATGAGTAGGAACCATTAACTATTGACCTTGGCCTTTTAATTTTTCTTCTATACTAGACGAGTGAACCTTTTAAAACAAATTTAAGGATTTCAATGGTTTTTTTATTTGTGCTTAAATGTTAGGTTTGTGATATATATGATAAATGTGTTAATTGATGATGTTAAATGAATGATAACTTGATAGGTATTGATGATGGAATGTAGTGTTTATTACTTTGGAAGGTGGGTTAATGGAGGATGAATAGTGAAAATGTACATAAGTTGCAAAATGTGATGAGGAATTCAACTTGGGCCAAGAATTATTCTCTAGCATGCCACAATCAACTATATAGTTAACTATGAACAAGCAAAGCTTGCTTCAAATTACTAGTAGTCAACTATCAATTGGTAAGATTGCTTTCTATCGACCAATACTTGACTCCATAGTCAACTATTGATGGGAAGGCTACTCCATAAGCCCCTGTACTTAATTATATAGTTAACTATAGGTGCTAGAATTCATATTTGGACACCCATATTCAAGCATATAACTAACTATTGCAACTTTTTATCATGGAATCATATGTTTTATGCTTTCAACTCATACCTTACTTTTTAAAGCATATAAAATAATCATAAATGACTTGAATTACTAATAAATAGGAGTTAAATGAGCAAGAAACACTATATTTATGTCTAGAAGAGAATAAAGTTCATGATTAAAATCTAATATCGTCTTGCATTTTAGGAACCTATGATCTTATGACTTGTTAGGAAAGAATCAACCTTATGTGGTCTTGATTGCTTAATTATATACATAAAAGGGTACTGATACTTATATATTGGATATGATTTAAGATTAGCTTGTTGTATATATTTTTTTGTATGACAAATGATAATGGTAATGTATCATATGGCCATGTAAAAAGGCATAGGTTGATTATAAATTAAAAATAGAACATTAGTAAGAAAGATTATGATAAGAAATTAGAATTATGATAGGAATGATGAGATGTGAGGATAGTGGCTTATAGGGGATAAGGATGGTTTGAGAGAATGAGGAAAGGTTTATGAAAGTAAATGTTATTAGGGAGGATAAAGCAGACTTGGAAAGTTACAAGGAGGTTTACTCATTCCTCTTTAGTCTTATGACATGTGTTAGTCTAATGATATAACTATGATACGTATGCAACATGATAATGGCATCAAGATTAGTGATATGTTTGAGTAAATATGTATGCTATCATGATGGCACTAATAAGTACTAACTATTATAACTGAAATCAAATAAGACTGATGGAAATTTTATTATGATATGTGTGACCTAAATGTTTAAGTTTTATAAAAGGATAAGTTTGGTTGGTAAGTTTACAATTTTAATTTATGTTTAGTTGTATTAGATTGTCTATTCATTAAACCTTAAACTTATCCTTCCATATGATTTCTTTACATACATTCAAGTTAATTTTCTTCCTCCACATCCAAGATAAGATTTAGTGGAAAAAATGGTATGACTCGGGTAGCATTGGGTAATTATTATAGATATCTTAAGCCTTTATTTATATAGGGTGAAAAAGGTAGAATGATAACACCATTTGTAATTAAACCATGTTTCATTAAATGAAAAATTCCACTTCTTCCTGCCTACCACATAAAAATCTTTCCTAACTTTCCATTCAAGTTTTATTTTTGTTATGATAGATTGGGAACTAAGCTAATGAAACTCAAATATCGAGTTTTATGCCAATCATAATTGGAGTTGAGTCATGACACAACCTATACTAAATTTTGATGGTTGACTTAAGATTAGAAAGGTTAATTTCTTATTAACTAAGTTTTATTATCAAATCAATGATAGAAAGGTTAATTTTGTATTGATCAAGAAGTGGATATTGAATTAGGATTAGAAGATAAAAATGCTTTTCTAGAATTAATTATAACCATATATTAAGTTAGTTAAAATCTATAATGAAATGGCTATTATTTGCTAAACTAGTTAGTTAATTACTTTATTTGCATCAAGTTAATTAACTTTTGAATTACATACTTGCTAATATTGTTATTATTTATGTAATTTTTAAATTAAATAGAAATATTTATACGCTAGTTATAATTTCTAGTTAGATAGTGGTTAGTTATTGAATTATAGTTATTAGGATAGTTAGTATATTAAATTATATGTATCAAGTTAATCAATTATTTAACTACATATTAGTAAATATACTTATTAGTGTTTATGTAATATTTTTGAGCAACTAGAACTTTTTATTTGGAAGTAACTCAAATAATCAGTTAATTCTAATATGCATATTGAGTTAATTAACTAATGCAATTACTAAATTACTTATAATTATATGTGATATGCATGTATGTTTATTGGATTTGTCCATTGGTTAGTTAAGATTTGTTAAAGGAATCAATTTGAGCCAAGTAAAATGGTTTGTTTTACAAAACATTAAACAAAAACTAACTGGCCATAAGATAGAATTGTTCTTAATCATGATTTTAGTTTTAAACAATTAAAATCATTTTTTTGCATTTAGATAGTTACATCTTTACCATTGTAAAATCTACACTTTCTAGCAAAGAATTTCATATCATAGCCAAATAAAAATGAATCAATAAAGAAAACAATTCAAATCCCACAATGCTTCAAACTACTAAAATGTGTTACTAGATGCTTCAATATTTGTCAAAATGAAGCAGAAAATAATAAATTCTACAAGTAATTGAAGTTTCTAGGTGTTTTTAAGACTCAAGAGATTCTGATTGTAAGGTAGAAAGAGGTTCATCTAGACGTACTAACTTTTATTGGATCGTATGTTAGAAAAGAAATAAAAAAGTTTGATAAGTTAAATCATGTTATAAAGTACTAATACCTAAAGCCACAAGGCCTAATATTAAGAAATTAATGGGAAGCATGAAAATTCTAGAAAATTAATTGAGCCATCAATAGAAAGCCCAAGATTTTTCTAAAATGCCTTACAAGAGGATTATGAAATAGACTTTAACAAAGTCAGGTCACCAAAAAAAGGCCTAAACTTGTACATGACACCTTCAAAGAGGTTTAAAAGGTTAAAAAACTATCACCATAAGGCCTAGAATAGGCTAAAAGGTAATTTTCTTAAAAGAAAGGAATCATAGGATCTCCTTTTTAAAGAAGCTCAAAAGAAAAATAAAAAATCTCCATTTTTTAAAAGATTCATAAAAAGTAAAAAAACTCCACCTCTAAAAAGGTTAAAAATGGTCAAAAGACTTTATCTCAAATGAAACTTAAAAGGAATCAAAAGACCTGCCTCACATTATTGGATATGTAAATGAGTTTCTAATAACTACATTCTTTGCTTACCAATACTTAAAAATTAGTCAAGCAAGGATCCTACAATATCCACCTTTTCTCTTTACTCATATTAAAAGTTTGAAAAAAGTTATTTGTTTTCCCTATTGCCCTTAGCACCATTTTTGCCATGGGAGTGTGAACAAATTAGGTCTTACATAAGCTAAAATCTAGCTAGCAATCATTTGATCCAATAGTAAAGATTATTTTAGTTATAGGAATAGAAAAACTCTTTCCTACCTTTTAGGGAACACTTAGATTATATGGCCTGAAGGATTAGAATAAGGGTTTTGCCATGACCCATAGGAAAGGTTGCATGTCATACCTGACCTTTTGGATTACTATGAATGTAATAGCCCCTATACTCAATGGGCCATCAATTGAAACCTAACTCATGTTCAATACCCTTAACCACCTTGTAGAGAAAAAAATCACTATTATCACCACTACCATTATTATAACTATAAATGCCTATTACCTTATATGAAACTATATGCATTGTACCTTTTTTCTCCTAAAATCCTTGCTAGCCTAAACCTCTATATGAAACCATTATTCCCTATAGCTTATATTCATATCAATAGCTTACTTTCCTTTAAATACCTCATTACAAATTATTGAAAGGGAAAGGCGGAATACATAGAAAAATATTAAGACGCATAGGAAACATGTAAAAATACACCTTAGGACATCACAAGGGCATGAGATCTTAGAAAGTTTTTAAATCTTTTAGTGCTTTACTTTAAAAAGGCCTAAAAGGTCAATTAAGTAAGTGAAAAGGGCTTTTTTATTCCATTCCTAATGTCTGATTATAGAGTGTTTATTTCTTATCCACCCTTATAACCACTTTACACCTCCTAATTAAAGACCCACTAAAACCTCTTTTAACATAAAGGAAGAAAGAGTGATTTGGAAAACAAAATTAAATAAAGGGCTTAACAAATGAAATAATTTAATTTTTGGCTTTTAAAATATATGTTTAGATAGAATTAGTTTTTATTAGTTGAGCACATATAAACCCATCTTTGATTGAAACTCAGATTTTTTTCAAAATGATTGAATTTTGACAAATTAATTAAGCATATGAAACCAATTTTAACTAACTTGCTTTAAATAAATTTAGTCAATTTTTCATGATTTGTAAATTTTTGGCCATATGTAATGTTAATTGCAGATAATTGAACAAAGAGCTCATGGGCATGGTAGAAAATGATGAGGTAGCCCCCAGGCTACAAGTGGTGGATCATTACTTGTTGCAAGGTCTAATTAGATCCCACTAACGCACACCCCTCTTGGTTGCATTTTCTTTCTACACTAAGCCATTCATTATCCACTTCATAGCATGCATAATCATTGCCAAGGAAGATGTTATGGCAGCATTCTCTAGTTGTGAAAGGCTTTTCCTAAATGCCACCTTAGGGAAAGCATATGTTTAAAGATGTATTCCTGTACTCCCCGATATGCTTACTCTTACCATTATGGAGATAATCATGCCTGATAAGGATGGGTGCATATTTATATATGTGTTGTACATATGTTTTACAATAAACACCTTATTAAAATATCATAATACACTATGTTGATTGTTGGATTCTTCTATGCATAATTTTTTTTATTTATGAGCCAATAAAGTCAATAAGCCACATAATTAAAAGCAAGTTCACTAACATTTGACCCACTTGGAAGTAGATGTTGGAACCTACTTAGATGAATTTTTTTATTAGTTTATGGCATAATCCTTGTGAACTTATTATTTATTTTTATTAAAATTTTGACTAACTACTTACTGTTGTTTCTTTTTTTCAAATTGCAAAAGTATTATTCATAGAACCTTACCTATTAGTAGTAAATGTGGAAAATTTTCAACTATAAAGGTTCCACCACTATCAAGGATATTACGGATATGGTGAAGAAGATGAAGATTGCTTAGCCTAACCAATAAAGAATAAGGAATGGGATGGGCCCTTCATGTTAGGAAGACCCCACAGTCAAGTACATGTCTTAGCAAGACAAGAGGAATTGGGCTTCTATTACAACCAAGCAAAGGGTCCTTCTTACACACTTGATGTCCATTTTGGTGTTTGAGCACCAATTTCATGTTATGTTCATTCTTATCACACCTTGATTTCTTCGATCGTGACTAACTTAGTCTACCATTATTATGAATTGAAAAGCCATCAATATCATGCTAACATGGAAAAACAACAAAATTTTCTTTTATGAATGCAAAGAACAATTGGTTAGTCTTTCTAAATAATTAATGCAAATGTAATAAGTCTTAAGCAAATTTTTCTTAAGAAAACTCATGATTATGCTTTTTTTTGGAGGGAATGTTAACCAATGGATATCTCCTGACATGACAGCAATTAGTTGAAACCATGCATAATGTAAATCATATACTTGCCATATAAACATCACATAGAAAAGATGTCATATAGCCAACAATACCTAAACTCTTATACTATGACCTAAAAATGTTGACAACAGCGCTCACTATAGGTGATTTCATTGCAAAACTTCTAGATTTCACTCTTCTATGCCTTCCCTTAACTTTGGTGACATTTTGAGAGCATTCTACCTCAAGTGCTACTTGTTTGGTTTTTTTCCTTTGGTCATTTAGATACTATTTTTTTGTCCAAATTCATGCAATGGTTGAATATATTGTATTATGCAAAAAAAGAAAAGTGGATTATGCTTTAATTAACATAAAGAATATTAAATTCAAAATGACTTAATTCTGATTGAACTCTTACAAAACTAGATTTATCAGTTTAAAATGTTTAAGAAGACTTCACCAGTAATTTAGCCATTGATTGGTTAGAATTGAACTTCAAAATCTAACATCATTGACTAACTGATTGCCTTACATAATATTATAATATATTGATTTATTTCTATACTATATAATTGATAGAAATTAAATTATATATATAATTTTAATTAAATACCTATAAATGAGTTAAAAAATTATGTGCAAAAAAATGATATAGTATAATATTATGATTCATATTTAAAAAATTCATGAAAAAATCATATAATTTAATAAAATGACCAATTAAGTAGGTTGATGAGTATTAATTCTAAATTTTATAAAGTTAAGGAGGTGATTTCTATATTTTAAAGTTGAAAATTCAAAGTTAAAGGAGATATTTTCTATTTTTTCTCATACAAATATATAGCCCTGAACAAGCATTGGTTCAATGAAAAAGATACTAAACCCAAACGAACTTTTTCTATCAATTGTATCTATTCGAATATTGAAGAAGATTTTTATTAACATGAGAGATTTTCATTAACGTTCTAATTTTCATAATGGTTCTCCCCCTTAATGTTTGACCGATAATATATAAGTAGCTAAAGATATTACCATCAGGCATCAGCCATAAACACAGATGTTGCTCATCACCGTTATCGCCAACATTGGCTTGACAGTCATAAATGAAACTGAGAGAGACCTTCTTGTGACTTATTCTATTTTCAAAAGCTTGATTCTATTGGGATTAAAAATTTGACTTCATACTTTGTACCTCAATTAATAGATATAAAGCTCATCCCCACTAAACTAAAAAATTTGAAAATGAGAAATGCTACTTGTACCACCTCTCCTTCACTTCTGTCTCACTCGCCTATTTATATAAAGGGAAAAATATGACTCTTTGGACCCATAAAAGAATGAGCTTAATTAGGAGAGTAAGAGAGTAATAGAAGGAGAGGAAATGCAAACAATATTACTCTTTAAAAATAATATACAGAAAGGTGTTATTATTCATGGTCAATTAAAGTGCTAAGTATCTTGCCTGAAAACTTTTGACTCAAGTGACACCAATTTCTTATGAAATCTTTTGTGTTTTTTTAACATCCAAAATTCATTTTTTTGTTTTTGCATGTGTGTGTCTTTGGTTGCATTATATTCATAACTTACTAAATTTTCATAGTCATTTATGCACAAATTAACAAATTATTTTCATTCATTTTTACTTTTCAATTAAAGTAAATAAAAACTTAATATTTTTATTATATTCTCTCCACCTATTTTCTATATTTTCAAACAACAAATAAAACGATATTTTTCTATATATTTTTTCTCTACTTCCTTTTTTTTTATCTATTTCCTTTCCATACTTTTTCTTACTACATCTAAATAAAGGATAAGTACCATGAAATACATAAATTAGAAATCATTATTATTTACAAGCTATGGGAGTTTTATGATTCTCTACTTCATTGTTATATTATTTTATTAAATTAATAATTTATGCAAAGTTCTTTAAGAATATTTTCTATTTTTCTGAGTTGAAGGTTTTTAAAATATTTTCTATTTACTGAATTATCGGAAAGAAAGTTGTCTCTTCATTCACTCCCTTTTTATTACCTTCTATGTCATTATTTTTTTCCTCCTAACTTCTAAGCATATCATGTTATTAAAAAAAAAAAAACTTTGACAGATTAGAACATGATTCCTGGCCTCAAAGTTTGTTAGTGTGTATGTTTTATGATGAAATAAATTTTAGATAAATGTGTGAAGAAAGATGGGAATATCATCTTCTTATCTGCTTCACCCCGAAACATCAAACAACTAAATTCAGTGCATTTATATTTTTTCATAATATGTTAAATTACTATTAAGTAAACAATTTGAGTGATACTAATACTTAGTAAAAAATACTACAATATTATAATCTATCATTTCAACACACTTTGAGTTTATTGATTAAAAAAAATTATTCCTCTTCGTCCTTTATTTGCTTTCTATATTGATAAATATAGATATGCTTCCTCATTCCAAATCTATAAGAAAGAAAAGGAAAATTAACTTTCTCAAAACGGAAAGGAAAAATTACCTTTCTTTAAAAATATATATGATGTGTCTAGTTAAAAACTCTAATGATATAAATGCTTCCTTTAATGACTAGCGAAAGAAAGGCAGAAATACAAAAATTATATAAATTTCGGGACAGAATTCATATTTAGATTGATTTCCCAAGTTAATTCAGGCAACATTAAGGGCCGGGGACATGTGCCATAATATTAGCTTTCAGAGTTTGTAAATTACATTATTTTAAAATAATTATTTTTATTTTTATCTATTAATTTAAAAAATATGAGGGTAAAAAGTAAAGATAAATAAGAAATTAAACCTCATTTAAAAAATTAAAAATTAAATTGAAAAGTTATAATAAACATAAAGGTAGAATTTTAGAAGAATAATCAGGATTTAATTTCTTTGATTTTTTTTATCTCTTAATATTTTCTCTCAATTTAAAAAAAAATTATGAGGAACAAGATAAAGATAAATGAATAATAAAATTTAAACTAGAAAATCAAATTTTAAATTATAAAATTTAGGATAAATATGATAATTAAAATTTGATTTTATTAATATTTTAATTTTTTATTAATTTCAAATTTTTAAGGAGAAAAATAATAATAAACACACATTAAAATCTTTTTTATTTCATAACACTGCTTTGCCAGAATAAAGGTTAACGTGCTTCGTAGAAGGAAAACCGATGTGGACATAATGACATTGCTGGTAAGGAAGTTACTAGGTTGTAAAGGGATTCGAGTTACACAGAATGTTTATATACTTAAATTAAATTTTATTGAAAATAAATAAGTTCAACTTCATGTTAAATATCAATAAATTTAAATAATTCAAATTCAGACCCAAATCTAATCCAAACATGATCTTAATTGAGTTTAAGTTTAACTGATTGTATTTGAATGGTATGTTGTTAAGCCTAAAATATTTGAATTCTAATTGATATATATATATATATATATATATATATATATATATATATATATATATATATATATATATATATATATATATATATATATATATATAATTTGACTCAAATAATATATTATTTCACTTAAATTTGTGTATATAAAATTTCATTTTTAACAAATAAACCAAACATCATATTTTTTTTATCTTATTCTACTTATCGCAATAAATATAAAATTTCCTGTAACCATTAAATTTATTAAAAATATTAATATAATCATCACATAATACTAATATATAATAGAAAGTTAATTATTTCAATCAAAATATCTTATTTTTTTCATTCAACCTCACTAGTTACTAGTATGATTAATTTTTATACATTATATTATGTTATATAGTGTAAAAGTAAATTTTTTTATTTTTAAGTTCATTTAAATTGATGAATAATTTAAATCAAATAATATAATGGTCAAACTCAATGCATATATTAATCAAGTTTGGTTCATCTACGCTTCACTCATTTAAAGTCAAACTTAAATCGAATTTTTTATGAGTTAATCTTGAATCAATTACAAATAACTTGATTTATTTGCATTCATACACCTATTTGTCTCCTAGAGAGTATAGATGTATAAAATTCTAATCAATATTATTTATTTTTTGTAACCCTATATTTAATGAACATATAAAATGGGGTAGTGCAGTTTGAGCCTATGCAAGCTTGGGCTTATACATGTTTGCACACATTAGACCGTAAAAGATACAGAAAAAATTTACGAACCATGTGAGTGCCCACAAGGGTTCAAAAGCAACCCACATTATTAAAATTTTTATTATTAGAAGTGATTAAATCATTAGAGGCATATATATAAGGATAAAAAACCTAATCCTAAATGTAGAGGAAGGTACCATTAAAGAATATTGGATTGTACTAAATCTAAAAAAATATTTTTTGTAAATTATAATTAAACAATTAGATTCTTTTTTATTTTATATAATGAGTTGGTCAAATAAAATTAAAAAATTATATTAGGCCATTGAACATTAGATTGAGAATTAGTTTGGATTAAAAAAGTTTCCAAACATTTGAAGAATTACCAAAAACTTTAATGGTAAAAAGAAAAAAAAAAGCATAGGTAAAATCATGTAGACTTACTGGTATGAACCTTTACAAAATAGGGGCTCCAAATAAAAAGGCCCACCCAACACGTGACCACAACCTGCCCATATTATCTGTGAGTTTTCTTATCATTTTACATGTCTAATATTCCAAGAAGCGGAAGACAAAGAAAAGAGAAATTTTTTTTCAAAATTTGGTTAGGAGAGAAAATGGAAGAAAGGAAAAAATCATTTTCTTTTCGTGGATAAACAGAACAAAGCCCAACACAAAATAAATTATGACTTATTTATCCGTGGAATAGAAATCCCAATTACGTTACTCATAATCAAATAATTTAAATATATTGAAGAACTATCTACAACAGTAAATCTCAATTAAAGAAAAGAAAATTTTTAAAATATTAAAATAATGATGACCACAGATTTAATCATTTTATTTTTCCTTTTCTTCTTTTTCTTTCTAAGAGAGGAAATGAAAATTTTAAAATATAAAGTTATAAGTGTCCTTCTCCGGGACAAACATTATTACAAATTGGAAATATCATGATTGTTCACACACGTCATCATTAAATAATTTTCTAATAAACACGAAAGCAATTTTATCTAATTTTTACTCTTCCATTAATCTTTTACAACCATTAACATTACCACCTCAAAATAGTCAATTTTTTCAAATTGATTCTTCAACTATCGGCCGTGATCCCTATTTGACCAATCCTCTTTATCAAATCAACCACATTTGACCAATATATTTATCAATAGGCACTTATTTAATTTTAGTGATCAGTCAATTTTTTAACAATTACGCATTTAGAGACTTGATAATATTTCTAAATCACACAAATCATTAAAAGATAATATTTTAATATATTTTAATATATTTTAAAATTTTTAATTTAAGAAATTATGATAATATGATTCTTAAAAAATACTTTCTTATAAACTATTTTCTAATTAATATATATCATGTGTTTCTTTATCATTTATCGGCATCTTTATATTTTTGAATAATGATCCTCTCTTTTTCTTAAGGAAAGGGAAAACGTGAATTCAAGAGAGAGATAAATACATCCAAAATATTTTGGTATTATAATAGTGGATTTTAGTAAAAATAAAAAATATTCCTAAAATAAAAATTATTTCAAAAATGAAAAGAAAATGAGTGGATACAAATCCTATGTTTATAAGTCATAGAGTAACAATGGATTAACAGGTTATTTGGATAGGGAAGAATGGAGGAAAATGAGAGAAAAAAAGAAAAGTTATGATGTAACATCTCCTACATGTATGAGAATTAGATAAAGAAAGAAAGGGATAAAAAATTATAGTTAACTTTCCAAAACCTTTTTATATTCAAATTTTAGTATTCTTTCGATTTACGAGTTTTGGTAGAACTATCTTTTAAATTTATTATTCTAATCTTCTGTATTATTTTAATTTACCTTGTTCATTTATAAATTTTTAGATTTGTTGATGAATTAACTTTTTAAATATCATAGAATTGTAAAATAACATTATAATGAGCTACACATTTTGAGTTTACTTTCTATTTTCTTTTCTTATATAATTTGAAAATTCTAAATAAGGGAAAGAAAATCATGATTTAATCATCAATTCTCTTCCTTTCCTTTCTCCTTCATTCTCTCTTAAATGATATTTAGTTTGCAAAATCCTTTTTATAGTCTCGAAAATGATGTAGGATTTCTATACATATTATATTTTTAGTTCAATATTCCTTTAAAATATTTCCATAAGGAGATAGGTATCCAAGACTTTCCTAAGCATATCATAAGAAGAGTGTACAATGTATATTTTTTTAATTTATTTAACAATCAAATAATTAGTGGTGGAGATGGATACAGGGGGTCATGATTCCCTAAAAATTTTAAAAATATGCATTAATATCATGTAATAATAAATTTTTAAAAATATTTATATTAATAATTTGTCCTCCAATTTCTTTTTATTATTTGACCCCTCAATATTTAATATCAAAATCTACCATTACAAATAGTGTTTCAAGTTTGTTTGCATACTTTGACATACAATTCTTAAAATAGATATAGGCTTTCATTTATTTTGTTGGAAAATATTTTTCATAGAAAAATATCATTTATACATATATTAATGAAGGTGTGATATGCAATTGACATTAATGAAAAAAAAATTGATATTTAGAAGGTTGAAAATGAAAGAAAGCAAATTCCTTTTTGAAATAAGGGAAGTTACTTTTTTCAAACTCTCCACATTTTACATTAAATAAGTAAAAAACTTTCCTCCATATTAATATTTTATAACTATATTTTGCAAAAAAAAAATGCTTTTCAATGAAATAAATAAAAACTTGGAGAAGCCTTATTTTCGGCCTTATAATTAAGAAAAACCATTACTCAAGAAGTGTCCAAAATTGGATTTCACAGCCAAAAAAAAAAAAAAGGTCGGTCCTACTAATATGGGCCTAACTTCATTTTTGTCATGAGAAATTTAATCATATATTTGAATAAAGGAAAACAGAGGGAGAAAGTGAGGGAAAATGCCACCGTGATTTCAGATTAATGGCAAGCATTGCAAGCACACCGCCATTTCGAAGACTTGCATTGCATATTAATGTTAATTTTCCCATCATCATCTCTTAAAAGCACACATAGGAGAGAAAATGTTTCATAAGGGAGAAAGAGATATTTTTTAAGAAGTCTCTCATTATACATACCTCTGTTATTAGAGGATTGAGAAAAACATACGGTTTGGTTCAGAAGAAAACACACTATGGGTCCAGTCAAACAACCCACATATTGGGTGCCCTTCAGAAAGGAAGTATCGTATAGGCCTCTACAAATTTCTATGTAAATCTTATAAATTGTTCATTTTTTAACAAGATTTAATAAAAAAAATTGTAAAATTTATGTTAAAGATTACACACTATATCTTGAATAAACCTTATGTAAAAAATTGTAAATTTTGCGAAAAAATTTCATAAAATCAAATAACTTCCTCAAGATTATACGGAAACAAAATCCTTATTATCATTATCTCTTTCTAATTCGTTACTTGTTTCACTAGAAAATCCTGCTTAGTAAACTTATAATTGAATATAACTAGATTCTTTTTCTTTTTTGATTTATAGCTATATAAGTTTAAGATACTAAAATGAAAAGTTAAGTTTTCTCCCATGCAATTTGATAAATTTTCACATATAATTCATACCATGCACAGGTTGCTATTTTTTAGAAACTTGCAAGAATGTACACAATGCACATCTATCTAATAACACATTTCAAATTCTCCCTTTAACCGCTAAGTTAGTCTATGCTCAAATTGTTGTATGAATGTGTATTTCTTTTCTTGCTAAATGAAGTGTGATTATCCCTTCACCTTCGGTCACATCCCTAACTTTCAAGTAGAGACATGCATGCATTGGATTATCAATTTTTATGTATAATTACATAAAATATAATGATTTAAGTCTGAGTTTAGCCCTTTTAATTTTTAAAAAATATGATTCAAGCTAACCCAATTAAATTTATAAATGATTCAATATTTGACCTAAAAATTTGATTACTTTTATTTTTATTTTTATTTTAAAAATAAATATTTATATAAAAAACACACATTTAATGAGATAATTTGATATTTAAATATAAAATATTTATTTATAACAAATTAAATATTTTTTATTAAAAATAATTAGATATAATTTTTTTAAATATATAATTATATCATTAAAAATAAATTAATATAATCAGATTGAATTGAGCTAACTTATTTTTTATTATCATGACCTAAGCCCAAATATTAATTAAGTTATAAAAAAATTTAATAAATATTTGAGTCATGAAATAATATCCAAATCCTATATTTTTTAATCAAGCAGGTCACTCCATCCATGTATAGATCTACTTTCAAGGAAGATTCCATAAGTTGATCACATAATTACTTATGTATTTTTTATATTTTTGCCCTTTTTTATCTGAATTTGAGGATTAAACATACGAATTAATATTAAGACACTCCACCTCTAAAAAATTCAATCTCTTCTTTTATATATATAAACTGCTATTTGGTATAAAAGTCATTGGCACGTTGCATATGACCTCCAGAAGTCACCTATCCAACCAGATGAGGTAGTTTTGCCTTATAGCAGTTATGAGCCTGTCCATGTTTTAGAATTGGATCCATGAGGAAACAATGAAGGCTACAACTTCAGTTGTGACAATCAACCTAAGCAACTGACGAGCTTGTAGCATGTGGAACATTTTTTTGGTTCAAAATTCTACTTTAAGCTTAATGAAATTACAGGTTTAAATTAACAACAAAAAGATATATGATAGACCAGTCCTGTCATGCATGGATTGAAAACCCATTCATAAATGAATTGAGTGATGTGAAGCAACTATGATCTTTGAATTCAATTTGTATTGGTTCAATTAAAAAAAATGTTATGTTTAGTATAGTTATTATTTGAAATAATAATTTTACTAAACCTAATCTCTTGTTACTAGTTAATTTAAAACTTCAGTTTTGTTACCGAATAAGTCACCTATAGTAATAGCTTAAATCTGCCAAAAGAAAAGTGTCGTGCAAAGATAATAGATCAAGGAGTCTATATAAGAGGACTCCGAAAATAATAGATCATTTTTACAACTGCGCATGGTGCAAAGAGTTACACTTCCTCTTTGACATAATTAAAAATAAAATTTCAATTAATTTTTAAATATTTTTTTAAAATGGTGTTTAGCTTTAAGTAGAAAAAAATTTCACTTTATTTCATTTACAATTCTAATTTTAATTATAATTGTACCATTTTAAAATCCACCGATACAACAAAAAAGAGCAACACTAACGACAAATTTAGCAACTAGTCGCCAATGATAGTTTTACTGACAACAGTATTGTTGATGAATACCAAAATAAAAACAGCACTATTTTTTTGGACCTGAAAAAAATTTGACAGCAAAATGCAATCTTCAATGACAACATTTGTCCTCGGTGAAGGTTCCAAACCTTTACCAATGACAGTTGTCATTGGTGAAGATTAAATTGGAAAAATGGGTAGGAAACAACATTTTTAGTGATGACCATTGTCGTCATTAAAAATTTTGAACTTTCACTATCAACATATGTCATCCCTAAAAATGATGCTTTGTTTCTTGTTCCACTCTTCAGCGATGACAATTATCATCGCTAAAAGTGCTAGAAATAATTTTCCATGCACTCTTTAGCAATGATCAATCTTGTCGTCATTGAAGAGTCTGTCTATAAATACACCCCCAACACCTTCGAGCTCTCATTTCGCATGGTCACAAGGGAAGCAAAAAAGAGACTTAAGGTAAACTTTTACATAAGTTTTTATCCTTTCTTAATTTTTTTATTATAATTCATCTTTTATTTTTAATGTGTGCTAATTTTTATCTGTATAATTTTGATTTATTAGCTATTATTGCTGTTCATTATTGTTCATGGTGATCATTTTGAGACTATTAGTTTAATAAATATTTTTTCATTGAGGTGTGTAAATTAAAATTTATAATATTTTATTATGATGTGTAATTTATGAGATAAATAGTTTGAAATAAATTTATTTAATTTGATGATGTGATTATTTTAGTATGAAATAAATTTTAATTAGTTTTATATGCTATAAATGTTAAATATATTTATGTAGTTTTGTTTTAATGTGGAAGTTATAAATATATTTTTTGTTATTATTTTGTAACCCTTGAATTGTAATTTTGCATAATGCAGTATGTGTGTAAATTATTTAGTTAGGTTAATATGAGATGGAATTGCTATGACATTTTTTTTACAAATTTTAGAATTTAGGATGTTGTTTAGGAAAACAAAATTCTTAGTTACAAAATTCTTAATCTAGGATGTAATTTTGCATAATGAATTGATTAAGAATTTAATATAAAATATGCAATTAAGTAATATAAAATAGAGAAAATAAAATTTAAAATATTATAAAATATATTCAATATAAGATGAATGATAATTTTAAATAAAAAGCTTCCAAAAATGATCAAAACATTTGTACAAACGAAAACCTTAAATTATTTAAGAATATAACATAAGGATCAAAACCTAAGGTTTAAAAAGTAATAAAATTTATGAAATAAGGATTGAAGTTTATATTTTTAATAAAATTTAATATCTAAAGACCATTGATACATATAAAAGTGATGCATCTTAATAATTATCATAATTTTACTTTACTATATAAAAAGTAAAAATATTTCACACAAATATTTACCAATCAAAACTTAAAGTTTAAGATTTATATTTTAGATACTTGTATGAAAAAATAATATAAATACAACTTAATATATTTAATTTTATATTAAATATATTTTTAATAATTTAAAATTTGAATATTGAAAGTATTAATCAAAATAATTAATTACATATTTTATTATTTAATAAAAATAATATGTAAATTAAAATTTATTTATTTATTTATTTTAAATTTATCAATCTATATTTAAAATTGAATATATATATCAATTGTGATTTTTTAGGGATATGTTTCAACTCTTATAGAACATTTTTTTATACTCCCCCATAATATCTATAATTCAAAAATGCCAATATCATTAAGCTATATACTATAACATGATATGATATATTTTACATTTATAATGAAAATATACTTAATAAGTTAAAATTTTAATTGAATTCAATTAATTAATTATATATTTTATATTAAACTCATGTATTAATCTCTAACTCACTTATCATTTTTCTTCTTTTTATTTTCTTTACTTCAAAATTTTTTATAATATTTTACAAAAAGATCAAAACTTGAAATAAAATAAAGAAAATATAAATATAAATAATATAATAAATAATATTTTTAACACAAATTATTTTTCAGTATACTAATTAAGGAAAGTATAGCACTTTGTAAACTAATGAAAACCTTCACAACTAAGGCATAATTAATGGTCTCACACAAATTAAATTTGTACAAATGCAATAAAATTTTAGATATTATGAAATTAATTCAAATTTAATTGGAATAAAAGCCTAACAAGTATGCCAATTTCAATGCTCTGTATTACACCATCCCCAAAACTATTACTTGTCATAATGTAAATATTGAAAACATGTAACTTTGTAACTATACTTTAATAAAATGTATAAACAAAAAAAAATTAAATCTTACAATTGTATTTAATGAAGACTCTACAAAGATATGAATAGGAATTTTAAAAAAATTTCAAGAATTTAAATTTTTATATTACTAAGATTTCTTATGCAAAATGCAATCCATAACGATGCTTATAAAATGTCCATCTTATCAAGAGAGTTGAATTATGCATCCAATGAATGTAGTAGATTAGGTTACAAAGTTGAATTTCTAACTTGAAAATGTTAAACATAACATTTTACACGGGTGGTTAACAAATTCAACAATACTATGAATGTACAACTTGAATAATGGTACTCATAAAATGTCGTAATATAAGTTTAAAATTATTGTAAATATATTTTTATAATAATTTTAAATAAAATTGCATTTGCACTTAGATTATAAGTTTAGGACCCATTCAAAGGTTGATTGATCTATATACATCAATTAACCTTTGAATTGTCTTATAAAGTTAGACAGTTTGAGATATATACTATAGTTATAATTGACTAATTTATCTGAAGTCTCATTTGACATTGCAAAAGTTTTTTAGCATCCTAACTATTCTTCGAAGTGTGAACTATAGCGATGTATAGTTTACACACTTGAAGAACTACAGGGAGATATTGCTAAAATTTTTGCATGTATGAAACAAAAAGTATGGATAAATTAATAAAATTATAACTACAAAAATATCTTAAATAGGATAGGATCCTACCCTTTAGGGTTGGAGTGATACAGTGGATTTAGGGTATATTACAAACATTGATCACAACACTTAATTCCATAAGAAATTATCTTCTTCCTTTCAGTGGTACGATGTATGTAGATAAAAGTTAGATCCATCTATGAGATTGCTTACCAGATGAGTATTAGAATAGTGTAGGTGGCATTTGCTAAGAGAAGTTAAAAACTTTATTAATGAAAAATTTTGGTGAAATGCCCATGCAAGAAATGCATGAATTTATTATTTCAAACATTATGGATGTTGGAGGCACATATTATAGATAATAATTTCATTCATTATACATAAATTGGGTACACCATAATGATGTGAAATTTTCAACTTGTAGAGGGATAAAAAGGTATCTCCTAATGATAGGGATGATATTATGGATATTACACACAATTTCATCGCCCTTATGTAATTGAAGATTTAGTTTGTGACAAAAGAGTAGAGAATAAGGATATATCTGAAGGGGAAATGGGATTGAATTATAGTGGTTATGATGACCTACTTGAACAAGTGGAAATTGAACTATATCTAGGATGCACATCATTTTTAACCCTAAACTTTCTAGTAAAACTCATGCATTTAAAAGTACTACATAAGTAAACTAACAAATCCTTTAATAATCTTTTGAAGTTGTTAAAAAAGACACTTTTGAAGGACAACAAATTGTCTGAATCATATTATGGTGCAAAGAAATGACTCAATAAGTTAGGATTGGGATATAAGTTAATCCATGTATGCAAGCATGACTGTGCATTTTTCTAAAAAAAACATGCTTTGAAGGATAATTGTCCAATCTGTAAGGAGAGTTGATGGGTAGATAAAAATACGAAAGGAAAAAAGGTGACTTAAAAAGTGGTTTGATATTTTCCACTAACTCTTTAATTAAAATAATTGTATAGGTCGAGGTACACTGTAAAGGATATAATATGGCATCATATTGGAAGGTCAACAGAGGATAAGGTAATGCAACATTTTGTTGATTAAGAAGCTTGGCAAGAATTTGATAAGAGGCATCCCGAATTTTTCATCTGACTCACAAAATGTTAAGTTAGGCTTAAATGTAGATAGATTTAACTCTTTTGGTAATAGGAATTTATCATATAGCATGTGATCAAGTGGTCATGACTACCTATAACTTGTCCTTGTAGATTTGTATGAACTAATCCCTTTTTCATGTTAACCCTGTTAATACTAAGGCTACAATCACTAGATAAGGATATTGATGTCTTTTTGAGACTAGTTGTAGAATTGTTAAGGCATCTTTAGGAAAGAAGGGTTGAGACTCAGGATACTAATACAAATATGATGTTTAAAATGTAGGGTAGCTCTATTATGGACTATAAGTGATTTTCCTACTTAAAGTAGTCTCTCTAGGTAGAATGGTCAAGGTTATAAAACATGTCCTGTATACAATGATGATACTCCATCAATTCGAGGTAAAGGGAAATAACTTATGTTAGTATTCATTGTTAGCTTACTAAGGAGTCACACATGAAAAAATAAGAAAAAGTTCAATAGGAGGCCAAAGAGAAGAGCTCATCTCATCCTCTTATGAATGAAATTACCATAGATCCAAGTGGGTAAGGTAGCACCAAAGCTTCCTAGAAAACATGTTCAGTTTGGTGGTTTAAAATGGAAAAAGGGCACCAATGAACTTAATTGGAGTAAAAGAAGTATATTTTTTAACCTTTTGTATTAGCCGACATTGAACTTGATGCATAATATTAATGTGATGCATGTTGAGAAGACAATATGTGATAGTTGAGCATAAAACAAAAGATGCAAATAATAGCGAGATAAGATCTGGTGGACATGAAGATAAGACTAGAATTGCATCTAAAGATAGGGGCCAACTTTTCAAACCTCATGCTGCATACACCTTCAACTAGGAGGAATGAAGACAATTTTTCCAATTTATAAAGAATATGAAATTTCCTAATAGGTTTATTAGGAGTCTAGATAAGAATAGTGACTGATTGTGATATGAAGTTGAAAAGGTTGAAATCACATGACTATCATATTATCATGTAAAGATTGTTAGGGCCCTCAGCTTTAAGCATTTTTGCTAAAGGAAATTTCATATCTAATTATTGAGCTATGCAACTTCTTTAACTAAATATGAGTTAGGACTCTCGATAAGAGGGATGTCTTGCAAGTTAAGCAAGACGTCATCATCATTTTATGCAAGATTGAAAGGATATACCCTAAGGTATTCTTTGACATAATGGTTCACTTAGGTGATGCACTTACTTGATGAAGCATTGTAAAGTGGTCTTGTCCATTTTCTATAGATATACCTATATAAGAGATGCATAAAAAATTTAAAGGATTATATCAAGAATTGTGCTCGTCCTGAGGGTTTAATTGTAAATGGATATGTTATTGATGAGGCATTGACATTTTATTCCATGTACATGGAAGGAGTGGAAAGTAAATTCAATCGGCTTGATCGAAACTAAAACGTTGCATCCAAGCACATAAAAAGGGCATTATCAATGTTCAAATCTCAATGTTAACCACTGGGGAAAAAGATCACATCCCCCACTTTGATAGGAAGGATCAAGATGTTGTCATATGATACACCTTAAACAATAGGTGTCAAGATCAAAAAGTATCTCCAATAAGTTTCTATAATTAATCATACTTTTCTCCTAATTAATTATAATGAACTAACATATATATATTCTATAGTAAGCATCGACAATAGCTTAAGCAAAGTGGTGCTGAAAACATAAATGAGTTATAAAGAACAAAATTTTTCACTGTGATTTTACTTTAAGGTAAAAGTTTGTTTTTTCCAACTGTGCTATACCAATCATGTAAATGTTATTCTTTACTCATAATTTTTCCTCAATTTAACTCTTTATAAAAATGTTACATTCATAAATGTACCATTTGCATAAAAACAGTTCTCTACTAGCCATTGAAGAGTTACTATCATTATTTTTTGGTCCTAGTTTTACTATCATAGTATACTCAGGGTGTATTGTAAATGGAATGCACTTTGTGTTTGAAGCTTAGGATGCAAAGCATCGAACATAAAATAGTGACACTTCCATTCCGAGAATTAACAATAATATATTTTATGGTGTACTAGAGGATATTATAGAGTTAACTTATTTAAATAAATACAGTATGACTTTATTCAAATGCAAGAGGTATGACACTGATCCTAGAAAGAAAAAGCTTTATGTTGACAAGAATATTGCATGTATCTCTGTTAGTGTGCAATAGTACAAAGACGACCCTTACATACTTGCAATCTAAGAAAAACAAGTTTTCTATATTGAGAATCTTCTTAATAGGTTAAATTGAAGGGTCATCTATAATATGGTGCATCATGATATATGGAATCTACCCAATGATGATGTTAGTATACAAGACTTGCCATTCTTGTTGGAAAGCAACTCCTTTAATTTTAACCTCATAATTGATCTTGGAGATTTCCCTTTAATTAACTCGTGGAATCAAAGAAGTAGTCCTTCAATCATTTCACCTTCTAGGAATACTGGATCTGCCATGGAAAGAGTGGACGTCTTCATTAATGATGAAGATAGCATCAAAGATGAAATGATTGAAGATTATATGGGGAAGGACTTCCACAGTATGGTGATGACAAAGAAACTAATGATCATGAGGATGAGTCTATTAGATTCACCAATATTAATTCAAATTAGGGAAACTGCTTTTTTTTTTTTACAATGTAGCTCATAATTGTGAAAGAACTAGTATAATTTCATTATATGAGTATAGTAATTTATATCTAGTTGTCATTTGATTGAATTGTGGACCTTTCTCTTAAATACTTATAAATTGTATATTATCCTATTCATGGCAAATGTCGAGGCATGACACTACGAATGTAACATTGGAGAGGACCCTTCACATCAGCCTACCCACCTTCCATCATAGTATAAGGCATCAGGTATTTATTCTTATTGTACACACTTAAGTTCTTTAGTTATTAAATTTAAATTTATGATATTGATATTTTCTATTATCCATCAAAGCTACAACTCCAAGAAAAAGGGACCCGAATAGGTCCCTCAAGCTATATGAGAAGATGGAGAAGAGCACAGGGTGACCAGTGCCTCTCCAATTCAGTAAACTAGTACATGACATGCGGTAAGTGAGAATGTTAGCCATCTCCCCCATGATACATCAATAGCATTATTTAAGCACAAGTGCTGCCTTTCTATTATCCATCAAAGCTACAACTCCAAGAAAAAGGGACCCAAATAGGTCCCTCAAGCTATATGAGAAGATGGAGAAGAGCACAGGGTGACCAGTGCCTTTCCAATTCAGTAAACTAGTACATGACATGCGGCAAGTGAGAATGTTAGCCATCTCCCCCATGATATATTAATAGCATTATTTAAGCACAAGTGCTGCCTTATTATAAATCATAGTGGTTGATACCTTAGTGGCTTCGAGATAGAATCTTTAAAGAAGTTTGTGTGAGTATCCATCTCTTCCCTATCTTAACTTAGTTATATTTGATTTTGAAATTTTTGGATATAGTATTCACTAATTTATTAAATGTCTTCTAATGCAATCCTACTTCGACTTCTAAGGCATCTTGACACTAAGCGAGATAAAGTACTCAATGGTCTGATGCAATGTGCTGCTGACTTGTACAAAGATTGGAAGTACAAGTTGAATAAACATTTTCTTCAGCATGGGGGCAATCGATACCAAGATTTTGACTTAGACCATGCTAGGCATTGCATGTCATAATCTATCTCACCCTAAACATGGCATAAATGTGTGAATTTTTTTGACAACGACAATTATAAGGTAAGTATGATATTTAATAAAGTTGCATAATTATTTCATATATCTAAATTATAAATGTAACTATATCATATGATTTTTTTTATTTGTAAGAGCTATTTATGAGAAATGCAAATAATAAGGCGTGGTGAATGATTGACATGGATTGAAATCCATTATTGCACATTGTTATGATAAAGTAATTGAACTTATTATTCATGTTTTAAATGTATAATCTCTTTTCAATGCAATAATTATACTCATCCCTTATCTCTTGTAAAATGTGAATAAGGAAATAGGGAAACGGGTGAGCTACAGCTAGTCTCAAAGAATTTTAAGGACTGCCACACATATAGGATAGGGGAGTGGATGCATCTAACCCCTGAGGAGTAGTATGTAAGTTAGCTGAACCTTATATCTTAAATAGAATTTTATGAATATATCTTGTCCTCTTTATAATTAATTTTTATTTTGATAATTTAAGATGATGATGACTGAGTTAGTGACCTATTATATGCAGTCTAGTGTATCATCCACTGGCTCTCCTGACACTTTTATATATGTCAATGAGACTATAATTGCCAATAAGGTGCTTGGCACTTGTCGAGGGCACAAGAAGGTAGTCAATCGTGTGCTAACTGACCAAACTTATTGTTCAGCAAACACCTCCAATTTTAGGGCAAGTTCTCAATATGTGTCTTAGGTGGGTGAGCCATAAGAGTAGCTGGAGCAGAGTCAACAGCAGTTGAAGTAGAGTTAAGAGTAGTTTTAGTAGAGCTAACAATTGATTCAGGAGCAGCAACAACAACAACAACTAGCTTAGCAGTAATAGATGTAGCAATAATTTGGGATATACCTAATGGAGCTCATGTTTTTACTTAGACAGTAGGATCTTGTATTGCCCATGTCTCCATTTGTTGCTGATGATAGTAATGGCACAAATAACAATACATCAGGTTATTCGCATCTTCCTCCTCTTTAAATTGTTTTGTATATATAGTTTTTTTTCATGTATAAACATTTATATTGGTCATGTATATATAATTTTTTATGTATGTACAAATAATTATATATTTATAAATATAATTCTTTATTTTTTTTATATGGATTGTATTGGACATTATTATTACTAGCTAGGTTTATTTCATTTGTACAATTTAAATCACATAAAATTAAATTAAAAAATATCAAACTAATTCAATTAAATTAAAGTAAAAATATTTTTATATTATATTATTAAATATAATATATTTATTTAATTATATTTAATTCTAATTTTAATTTAAATTAATTTTTTATACTTTAAAATTTTTATCGACAACATTAGTCGTCGCTAAAAGGGTGGTTCCATTTTTAAATTTGTTTAATCTAAATTCTACATCAACTGACATTATCATTGTTGAAAGTTCAAATTTTAGCAATGGTATTGTCATTACAAAAATGTTACTAATATTTTATTATTTTTTATTTCGAACCAATAGCAATAACAATTGTTATTGCTAAAAATTTAAAATTCAAAATTTTTTATATTTTGAAAATATTTTCTACGATAACAACATCATTGTAGAAGCTTAACTTTTACCTGATAACAATGTAATTATCGATGTTGCCTCCTTCACCGACAAACCTATACCAACAACATCTTCTCCAATGACTTTTACTTTGAACGATGACCAAGTACTATATAGCTATGACAATTATTGTCATTGAAAGTCTTTTTTGTTGTAGTACACCAAGCAAGAGTTTTACAAGAATTCATTTCATTTAGTCTAAAATAATCCTCTTTCCAACATCATATATACCATAATGCAATTAACAATCATTTTTTAATTTAATTCCATGCATTCTTCAATACATTCCAAATAAAATAATTCATTTGTAAATGAATTGAAATAATTATTTTTATAAAATTTTTAAATAATAGAATTTATTTATAAATGAATTGAAATATCATTTTTATTGAAGTAAAATGAAATCAATTTTAAAAAATTTAAAGCCAAACACTATTCTAAAAGAAATTCATTTGGAAATAAAATAAAATCTTATTTTTAGTTATCTCAAATAAGGGTTCAAATAAACATAAAAGAATACAAGAAATTTTAGTAACAAATGCCTACATATAAACAATATGACATCATCAATTTTACTGAAAAAAGTCATTCTGTCAGACATCTTATAAAGAATGTAAACTTCTAGTTTTGATATAAACGATATGGAAGAAGGAAGTAAATGCTTCCTTTAATAACTAGTGAAAGGGAAGATAGTAATACAACAATATAAGAATTTGAGGATAGAATTCATATTTAGATTGATTTCCCAAGTCAATTCAGGCAACTTTAAGGGCTGGAGACTTGTGCCACAATTAAACGCTTTCAGTGTTTATAAATTACATTATTTTAAAAAAATATTTTCATTTTTATATTTCAATTTGAAAAGAATCATGAGGGTAAAAAAAGGAAAGATAAATAAAGAATTAAACCTCATTCAAAAAATTAAAAATTAAATTGAAAAGTTATAACAGACATAAAGGTAAAATTTCAGAAGATTAATCAAGATTTAATTTTTTTTATTTTTTAATCTCTTAATATTTCCTCTAAATTTAAAAAAAAATATAAGGAACAAGAAAGATAAATAAATAATATAATTTAACTAGAAAATCTGGAGTTAAATTATAAAATTTATGTAAAGATAATAATTAGAATTTAACTTTTATTAATATTTTAATTTTTTATTAATTTTGAATTGACGTAGGAGAAAAATAATAATAGTTACACAGTAAAATCTTTTTTATTTTGTAACATTGCTTTGCTAAAATAAGGCTTAACGTGCATCGTAGAAGGAAAACTGATGTCACATTAAGGAAGTTACTAAAATACAAATCAATCAAACCAAGCTAAATATTTATCTGTCTAAATTTAAATTTATTAAGAATAAAATAAGCAAGTTTGATCTCGAATCAAATATTATTAAATTTTAATAACTTGAATTCAAGCTCAAACTTGACCTGAATTCGATCTTAAAAGAGTTTACATAATCTTATTTAAGTAGTATGTTGTTAGGCTTGAAAATTTTCAATTTCGATTCGAGATTATGTAATCTTACTTAAATAGTTTATTATTTTACATGAATTTGAGTATATAAAATTTTATTTTTCATAAATGAATTAAACATCATATTTTTAATCTTATTTTATTATCAATATAAATATAAATTTTTTGTGACATCAAATTTATCAAAAATATTAACATAATCATCACATAATACTAATTATTACATTTAGTAATGAGTATCATATATTAGAATGCTAATTACTTCAATCAAAATATCTTATTTTTTATGCAATCTCATCAATTATTAGTATGATTAAATTTTTTATGCATTATATTATTTATATATAGTGTAAAAATAAAAATATATTTTATTATTAAGCTCATTTAAGTTAGCAAACAATCCAAACCACATAATATGAAATTCAAACTTAGTTTGTATATCAATCGAGCTTGATTTATTTAGGCTTGACTCTTTTAAAGTTAAACTTAAATCAAGCATTTTACATGTTAATATGAAATTGCTTACAAATAACTTAATTTGTCTACACTTCTAATAAATGTATAAAATTCTAATCAATATTTATTTCCTTTTTGTAACCCTATATTTGATAAACATGTTGAATGAGACAAGTGAAGGGCAACATGGATTGAGCCCACATAGGATTGGGCCTATATAAGTTTACCAACATTAGCTCACAAAAAATACAAAAAAAATTCTCAAATCCATTGGCGCCCACAAATGCTCATAGGCAGCCCACATTATTATTATTTTTTTTATTACTAGGAGTGATTAAATCATTAAGAAGTCGTTTAGTTAGGAGGTAATTAAGAAAAAGAAAAAGAATTGCAGGGTTTCATTCTCTTTATTTTTGTTTAATTTAGAAAAAATTTATTTCATTTCCACATTTTCCCTTAGTGGAATTACCCTAATTAAGGGAATGGTGATTCCCCTTAAATCCTTAGGGAATCTCATTCCTTTTTCCTATCTTCAATATAATAATTAATATAATAAATATAATAAAATATTTAATAATATAAGAAGATAATAATATTAATAAAATATTAATAATTAAATAAATAATAATTTTATTTTTAATAATAATTATAATATAATTAAATAATATTTACATAATAAATAAATAAATATTATTAAATATTAAATAAATAATAAATTTTATAATATTATTTAATTATATTAATAATATTATAATTTTTAATAATTATTATTTTTAATACTATAATATTTCTAGATTATTAATAATTAATAATATTAATAAAATAATAATAAATATTAAAAATAATAATATTAGTAATTAAATAAATAATTATAATTTTTTATTAATAATTATAATATAATTAAGTAACATTTAAATAATAAACAAATAAATAATAATTATATATTATTAATATTATTAATATTTATTTAATAATTAAATAATATTGTTAAATATTAAATAAATAATAAATTTTATAATATTATTTAATAAATATTATATTAATAATATTATAATATTTTTAATATCATACTATTTTTAAGATATTAATAATTAATAATATTAATAAAATAATAGTAAATATTATAAATAATAATTAATATTATTATGATAATATTAATTATTATTAAGATATTAATAACAATTGAAATAATATGAGTATTAATATTAATAATTAATATTAAATAATTATAAAAATTATAATATTAGTAAATAAAATAAAAATAATAAGATAATAATTATTTTAATAATAATTATAAGTAAATTATTTTTAGTGTAATACTTGTTAATAAAGTAAATTAAAAATATTTGATTCCTTTTCTTGTTTGAACTAAACAGATTGGGTAATCAGGTGTCATTCCTTTCCTTTCCCTCCTAATTTCCTTTTCTGATTTCCATTCTCTTTTCTTAATTTGAATCAAATGGCTCCTTAAATATATATATACAAGGAATCCTAAATGTAGAGGAAGAGAGGTACTTTTAAGAAATATTAAATTGGGACATATTAAAAAAATCATATTTTTTTGTAAATTGTAATTAGTCAATTAGATTCTATTTTTATTTTATGTAATAAATTAGTTCAAGTAAAGTTAAAAAAATTATATTAGGCTATTGGACATTAGATTGGAAATTGGATTAGATTAAAAAAATTTTCAAATATTTGAAAAATTATAAAAAATTTAATATAAGAAAAAGCCCACCGGAAAAATTGTGCAAGTTTGGGCTTGTGAGGATTTATCCATGTAAACTTGTAAAAAATATGAATCCAAAGAAAGAGGTCCACTCGTCTCATAACCGCTCATTTTATATGTCTAATACTCGAAGAAATGGAAACAAAAAGAAGGGAGAAAAAAATTCAAAGTTTGGTTAAGGAAAAAAAATGGAAGGGAAGGGAAAAATCCTTTTATTTTTTCCTGCTGGATAAACAGAGCAAAGTCCACCGCAAAAGAAATCATAAGTTATTTGTTCATGAGATAGAAATTCTGATTACATTACCCATAGTCAAATAGTTCAACTCTCTAGAATTGTAAATCCTAATTAGAAAGAAGAATTTTTTTTAAATATTAATATATAAAAATAACGATGATCACAGATTATGTCAGTCTATTTTTCTTTTCTGCTTTTTCTTCCTAATCAAGTAAACGAAATTTTTGAAATTCAAACTTATAAGTGGCCTTCTCCTGGGCAAACATTATTAGAAATGCAAAGATCATAAATTGGACAAATGACCATTGTTCTCACACACGTCATCGTTAAATAATTTTCTAATAAACACCAAAGGAATTCTATCTATTTTTTACACTTCCGTTAATCTTTTACAACCATTACCATTATCAACTCAAACTAGTCAAGTTTTTCCAATTGATGGTTCAACTATCGACCTTGACCAGTCATCTTTATCAAATTAACCACATTTGGCTAATATATTTATAAATAGGCACTTGTCTAATTTTAGTAATCAGTCAATTTTTTAACAATAAGACATTCAGAGACAAATAATATTTCTAAATTACACAAATCAATTAAAAGATAATATTTTTCATATATTTTAGAATCTTTTAATTTCAGAAATTATGATAATATGATCCTTAAAAATCACATTCTTATAAACTAGATTTTCTAATTAATACATACATATATATCATGTGTTTTTTTATTATTTATGGGATCTTTATATTTTTTAATAAAGTTCCTCTCTTTTTCTTAAGGAAAGGAAAGACTGAATTTAAGAGAGAGATAAATACATAAAAAAATTGGAATTGTAATGGTGGATTTTAGTGTAAAAAAAAGGTCTCAAAATAAAAATTATTTCAAAAATAACAGAAAAATGAAAGAATACAAATCCTGTATTTATAGGTCATAGAGTAACAATAGATTTATAGGTTATTTAGACTGCGAAGGATGGAGGGAAATGAGAACGGGAAAAAAAGAAAAGAAAAGAAAAGTTATGATGTAGTGTCTCCTATATTTATGAGTTTGAGACAAAGAGGGGAAGGGATAAAAGGTTGTGGTTGATCCTTAAAATCTTTCGGTATTCATTCTATTAAATTTACTATACTAATATTTTGTATTATTTTAATTTACGTTTTTCATTTATTATTTTTTAGATTCATTGATAAATTAACTTTTACAATATTGTAAAATTGTAAAATAGCATTATAATGAGCTATAGATAACTTTCTATTATCTTTTCTTTTATAATTTAAAAATTCTAAATAAAAGAAAGAAAATTATGACTTAATTATCAATTCTCTTTCTTTCCCTTTCTCTTCATTCTCACTTAGATAACAATTGGTTTGCAGAATCTTTCTTAGATTTCAAGAATGACATAGAATTTCCATGTACATTTGATTCAAAATTTTAAAAAAAATGTTATTAAAAATATTTATATTTTCAAGAATATTTTTAATTCAATATTCCTCTAAAATATAGGCATTCTACATTGCTATGGACATTCCCAAACATATCATAAGAAAAGAGCACAATGTATTTTTTTTCTTTTTAAAAATCAAATAATTAGTGATGGAGCTTAAAAGAGACAAAGGGAGTCATGATTCCCTAAAATTTTTAAAACTATGCATTAATATTATGTAATTATGTTAATTTTTTTAAAAATACTTGATCCTCCAATTTCTTTTTACTATTTGACCCCTCAATATTTAGTGTCAAAATCTACCATTACAAATAGTGTTTCGAGTTTGTGCACCTTGACATACAATTCTCAAAATGGATCTAGAGAAGTCTTATTTTCGGCCTTATAATTAAGAAAAATCATTACTCAAGGAGTGTCTCAAATTGGATTTCACAGTGTAAAAAAATGGTTGGTCCTACTAATATGGACCTAACTTCATTTTTGTCATGAGAAATCCGATCGTATATTTGAATAAAGGAAAATAGGGGGAGAAAGTAAGGGAAAAAAATGTTATACATTAAGTTTTTCTTTGTTTGGAACTTTCGATGATGAAGAAGGGAAGGGAAGGAAAGGAAGATTGTGATTCAGACACCAAAATTGCCTGACTTCCTTTATTTACCACTACCTTGGTTAAAAAATATTGAAAATAAAAAGTTTAAAAATTAATTAATTAATTGATTCAATTAACTATTAATAAATACGTAATTATATTAATTAATTTGACAAATTTAGTTGTTAAAATGGACATATTTAGCAAAATTAGCTCTTTATTATTAGTTATTTACATATAAAATAATATATAAGTATATGAATATATTTTATAATTTATTTGAATATATGTCTTTACTCTAATCAAATTTTAAATTTTATATATTATTTATTAAACTAAAATTTCTTCTAAAAAATATATTATTGTAATTTATTATTCATTAAATTATTCTTTAAAAAATAAATTATTATAATTTAATATACATGTTAAATTTTTATTTTAAAAAATAAATATATTTAAATGTTTGTATATTATTTTATATCAAATTGTTAACATACTATTTATATATATCATACATATCGTCTTCATTATTATATTTTTTTGGGTAAAATACTTTTTCCTTCAAATTTTAAGTTAAATACACTCTCTTCTCATTTTTTTAAAATTAGTCTTAACTCTAAATTCTACGGGAAGTTGCATTCTCCGCTCTTATGATTAACTTTCCGTTATAAATAGTTAAATACAAATGGTTATTGATCTGTGCGGGACCCAATGTACTCAAATGCCTTTTTCCAAAGGATTTTGTGCAAAATTACCCGTAATTGGGATCCTCTCCCGTCAATGTAGCTGCAGTGGATTGTTCATTTTTATTAACTTAATCTTCACCTTTCATTCTTTCTGCACACCATTTCACTTAAGTAATTTGATTTTTTTTTCCTCGCAAAAAATATTGGGGAGAAGGCTATTTCCACGGTACCAAGGACAAGCCCCCAAGATTAACTCAAATGCCGCGCGCAGCCACCATTATGCCATTTCAACTTTAGCAAAGCTTCACATAGAAAGAAGAGAGTTCATAAAAAACATTCAATGAATAATAACCAAAAACGACTACATTGAGCCCATAAATGGAGATCTCAATGATGTTGAATGGTTCTACTTCATGTAGTTGACTCAAACTTTCTCTGTTTGGCTCCGTTTGTTTGAGAGGAAAATGAATTTTTGGAATTCATTTTCTAACTTTCCACTACAAGAAAAAGAAGCAACTGTGATGATACTTTTAGCGGCGACAAAATTTCGGTCGTTGCTAAAGGTATTTCCGGTGACATTGTCGTCGGTAAAAATGACGCACAAAGGGCGAGAAGGAATTAGGCTTTTAGCGACGACAAAAGTCGTCGCTAAAAGCCTAAAAAATTTTCGGCGGCAAAATTTGGTCTTTAGCGACGACAATTGTCGTCGTTGAAGATTCAAGACTTTCAGCGACGACACTGTCATCGCTGAAGGGTGGAGTGTCGTCACTGATGGTCCACCCTTCAGCGACGACAGTGTCGTCGTTGAAGGGTGGAGTGTCGTCGCTGAAAGTCTTGAATCTTCAGCGACGACAATTGTCGCCGCTGAAGGCCAAGACTTTTAGCGACGACATTCCACCCTTCAGCGACGATAGTGTCGTCGCTGAAAGTCTTGAATCTTCAGCAACGACAGTTGTCGCCGCTGAAGGCCAAATTTTGCTGCCGAAAATTTATTAGGCTTTTAGCGACGACTTTGTCGTCGCTGAAAGTCCCTCGGTCGTCGGTGAAGGCTTCAATGACAACCAAAATTTTTTAGTCGTCGGTGAAAGTTTTGGCTATTTATTCGCGACGCCTCCTCCCTCCTCATTTGCGCGTTTAAAATTTTTGGAATTAAGGTAAGTTTCTGAACTTTCTCTTTCTTTTAAATTTTTTTATTTTAATATATTTATTTTTTATATATGTTGATATGTATTAATTTTGTACGTTGCATCTTTTAATTTGTTAGTTATTATTAGCACTTAGCTTAGTTCGTGGAAAGTATTCAGAGTTGATCAGTAGATTTTTATCATTGAGGTACATGAATAAAAGTTATAATATTTTTTTGTGTAATAATATATTTAATTTACTCAAATAATTTGTAATAAATTAATAGAATTGATAGTATGTTTAATTCAATATAAAATTTCATATTATTTAATTTTGTATGTTGTAAATTTTAAATTTATTTATTTAAATTTAACTTAGCATAAAATTTATAAATATAATTTACAACTAGGAAGTCCATATTATTTTTACCATTGCTTTATGAGTATTAATTTTTTATGTTGGATCAAATTGTTAGACCTTATTAATAAAATTACTGATATATTATAATTGTATAATTTATATTAAATTAAATTAAAAAAATATTAAACAATTCAAGTTAATTAAAATAAAGAATATTTTAGATAATATATTATTTAAAATATACAACAATTTGAATTTAAATTTTTTAAAAAAATTAAAAAAATCTTTAGTGGCGACACTTGTCGTCGCTATAGGGTAAAATGTCGTCACTGAAGATCAGACTTTTGCTAATATTTTTTACTTTTAGCGACGACTTTTTCGTCGCTGAAAGTCGATCTTCAGCGACGACTTTGTCGTCGCTGAAAGTCGATCTTCAGCAACGACAATGTCGCCGCTAAAAATCAATTTTCAAAATTTTTTGAATTTTGAAATTGTTTTTTGCGACGACATTGTCGTCGCAAAAGGTCGGACTTTTAGCGACGACAATTTGTCGTCCCTAATGACCTTTTCAAGGACGGACCTACACCGACGACATTTTTAGCGACGACTTTTTCTTTAATGACGACCGAATACCTTTTAGCGATGACAAATGTCGCCGCTAAAAGTCTTTTTTGTTGTAGTGTTCCCTTATTTTGACATTTAAAACTTTTAGTCAACAGAAAAATAAATTCTAATCAACCAGAAAATTGTATTATTTTTTCAAAAAATAATTTCCTATTTTGAAAAACCAGATTCATTTTCTTTATTACTCAATACATCTATGTACAAGCATAAGTTTTCTGCCTTCTCACTTTGTTACGTAATCGCGATAACAAGCATAATTTATTTTTATTTATTAAATATTTTTATAATAAATGCTCTATTTCTATTTTTATAAAACCTATTTCTATTTATTAAAATTTAGTGTATATTTTTATGCAATATTCTCCTTTTCTTCCTCATGATGGATGCTCTTTTATATAATATTTTACAATAATTAATTACACTAATTATGTATATATAAGATTTCTTTTTTAAAAAGATGTAAAATTATAATAATTTGAAAGTAAATAATTTTAATTTACTTTAAATGGAATTATTTTTTTTATACCAAACATTAGAAAATGTTTTCTCTTTATCTACCAAACAATAGAAAATTAATTCATTTTCTAAAAATATATTTTTTTAGAAAAATATTTTCTAAAAATTCTATTTTCCCCTTAATCAAATGGACCCTTTGTGATAATTCTTTTCTCCCTAACGGGGCCCCCATTTCGAATTCTGTGGTTTGGTTAAACTGGTGAGTATGAGATTCAATTTTACAATCGTGAAAGAGGCAAAAAAGCTTAAATGCACACAATTGAAACCTTATTTTTATACCAACATTAAACGGCGTTCTAGAAATGAATTTCTCAGATATCATCCAAGAAAACGGGGTTTGGTCCAGCTGGGGAAACATTTGTTTGGTTCTTCAGGTTTAATTCGGGATTCAATGTTACAATTGTGAAAGAGGCAAAGAAGCTTTTCCTTTATGGATTGTTTGTCAGCTAAGTTTAAGGAGAAAGTTTAATCTTAATTTCTATGTTATTATGCAGAGAAGATGGCAGTGTTGAACCGGTAATAAACACTCCTCTCGTTTTGATACTTCCTGAGGGAGTGAAGATAAGAAAAGCAAAGATATTTTAATGAAATTGTTGGTTTTTTGCGTGAGGAAAAAGTTCAAATTACTTAGTGAAACGGCGTGCAGAAGGAATGAAAGGTGAAGATTAAGTTAATAAAAATGAACCATTAAGATAAAATTTCACTGCAGCTTGCTAGGTACATTAACAGAAGGGGATCCCAATCCCCGTAAATAGTGAAATGAAGACAATACATCATCGGTTTATACCTTTTTCCAATTATGAAGATTGGAGCATATTTGAATTATTAAAAACAATATCATAAATTATTGCACGTATTGGCAGACTTATTAAATTATATTTAAATAATATTTAGTAATTTTGCTACACTTAAACAGTTGGAAAAATTATTTTGAAGAGGAAAAATTATTAAAGTAATAGTAATTTTGCATCAAATTATATTATAATATTTTTTAAAATTAATATTATAAAAAATACAGTTTGATTTCTTATTCCAACCATTAATATGTCTGTAGTTTTGTGTGAGAGAAGAAAGAAGTGAATTGTAGTTATCAAATTTTGCAATAATAGCTATGATTAAAATACAACTAAAAGTCATATGATCACCTAAAATAACTATATAATAATTCAAAAAAACTCACATGACTTTATGTTGTAATTCTAATCCTTTAATAATAGATTTAATGGTTATAATTTATTTCCCTCACTTGATATGCCAAACACATATACATAAATTCCTCAAAAAGGAAAATGCACAATTTTTATAATTAGAATTTGACCAGATGGTCATATTTCATCATCGAATTTTAGTATAAAAATAATCTCAAAAAGGAAAATGCACAATTTTTATAAGTAGTCTTATTATTTTTTAATTTTCTTTATGATTAGATGAAGATTGTATTGTTGATATATGTTTACTGAAATTTATAAAATTAGATCCTAAATTTAATAATAATGTGTATAAAATATTACCTAATTATTCTAACTACTTAAAATATGCGATTAACATATCATTATTAACAAAAAGTTTAAAAATTTATGTTTCATTATTATATTAAACTAAATAAAATAAGTAAACTTAAATTTCACCAAAAAATTGAGTATCTTAAAATGTACATTTTCAAACCCTTTCGTGCTTATATTTCGGTGGGAGATCAGAATTTTATACACAATAGACTAACATGTAAAGAAAAAGCCAATTCAAAAAAATAAAAGTAATATTATTGATATGAGACAAATATCATTTTAAATTTGATCTATTTTTTGAGTAAATTTTTTTATATTATCAATAATAAGTAAGAATATAACACACCAATGAAATTCATAATTATTTAATAATAAATTTTTTTAATAATTTTTTATTAACATGATAATTAATAATTAAATGATAGTGTAAAATTAATTTATATTGAAGCATATTAAACTTAATTTTGATAAATATTTATGGGAACTGTAAATAGTAAATACTCACTTTTATAGAAATTTTTTAAAACTTACATTTGTTTTTCCTTTTCTTCATCCCCCCCCTTCTTTTTCTTTATTTGTGAAATTCTCCGGATCACCTGAATAACTAGCCCCTTACCAACCCTATCTCCCCCTATCTTTGGGTAGCCATTGGTCATCTTCCTTTCAAGCCACCATTTCTCACTCTCAGATACTGACTTTCTCTTCTTCGTTTACCTCGATTCACTTATTATCTTTCTTCTCTTGCATTTCCTAATTTTTCAGCCATCACCAATCATGGTGACCATTGTTGCTTCTTTTATCAGCCACTCTTCATTCCGTCATACTCAAAGTAGTGATTTCCTGGCTGAAGCTTTCTGCTAGAAGCAAATATGCAGTAGGAAAAAAAATTGAAACAGATCAATTTGAAATAATAATAAAAAAGAATTAAACATCTTATCCAAACAAGGAAGATTCGCAGTGGGTTAAGATTGAGATGGAATCTTGAATGCTGAGATGGGTTAGTTTCAGTTGATGGTTTGCATCGATTCAAGTGCAGGGGCAAAATAGTCAAAACAAAATTAAAACAAACCGCGTTCAATTTGGTTAAAGGTAAGGGAAGTCTGTGATTTTTTCCAAAAACAAATGATAGAGAGTATACTCAACTTAAATCTCATGCTCAAGGAAGGTGAGAGTAATTTATGTTACTTTTTAATAAAAATATAATTCGATAAAAAATAATTATAGTATTTATATGTTTTTTTATATTAAACGATCTCCTGTTGTTTAAGTGATACTTTAAAAATTAGACAAATTGAAAATTGATTATATATATATATATATGTATTACATATATATGTACATATTAATCTTATTAATTTTTATATTGATGTAAAAATAATTTAAATTTATTAAATAATTTTATAACATAATGATATTTATTTTGTTAATATATATTAATTTTATTATAAAAATTTAATTAATAAAAAGTTAAATAATTATTTATTTATGAAGAATTATTATATTCTAATATATATTAAATCTATACAAATGAAATTAAAAATGATCAATGATTTAATGGTTAAGCCCTTATTTGTGTATTCTTTGATTTGCGGTTCAATTCTTTTATATAACATTTTAAGCAAAATGATAAATTTATATAATTATACAATTTGAAATAATTTCATCTTTTTACTTTCCATCTATGAATCAATTAATTAAAAATGTTAGAGAACTTGATGTTTTGAAAATTATCGTATCATATTTTATTTAAATTTATAATCATTTTTTCTAATCATTTTATTAAAAAAATAAAATTTGAGTTTAAATGTACTATTATTTTATGTTTCAAAAAATGTTTGTATAGGTTGTTGAAACTAGAAGGGATTTTTTATATTGAAAAAATTGTATTTTGATTTATTTTCTTACTATTTTAGTTTTATCTAATAATAATAATAAATTTTTAAATAATAATAGTAATACTAATTACAATTGTTATAATAATTGATTTTAATTAATTTGTGACATAAAATTAGTAAGAAATAAATAAGTGGTGTAAAAAAAATAATAACGATAATAGTAAAGTATAATAAATTATAAAATTTGTTAGGACTACCTAATAAAAATTGACCTAAAACTAGGACTAATGCTATAACAACTCAACTTGGTGAAAAAATAACTTAACCTAGAACTAGTTCAACATATAATTTTTTCCTATTAAGTTAGTATGATAGAGTTAGATTAGTTCATTTTATCAGTTCTAATTATCTCATAGAACACTTGTTCATTGAAGGCTTTTGTTGTTGTAACCATTCAGCTGCATTATAATATTCATAACTCCATTAGTATCATGGTCATGTACTTGCCTCTTAGCATAAGTAACCTTTAACATTAAGTAACATGAGATACATAAATTGTAAACCATTATTATAATTTATCTAAATAGATATTGGAGCTCAATGATTCTTTACTTCATTGTCATGTTTCTTTACTAAATTAATAATTTTATAACATGTATTCTACTAGTATTTTATACTACCCCAATTTAAAGCTTTTCGAAGAATTTTTTACACATTCAAGTTATGAGAATAGAAGTTATCTTTAATCATTTATTTCGTTCACTTCCTTTTTATTGCCTTTTATTTTTATTTTCTTATCAATTTTTTCTCTTCTAACTCTCAAATATATTATCAACAGAACATAAAAAAAATTTAATAGATTAGAACATGACTGGCCTCAATGTTTGTTCGTATATATGTTTTATGATGAAACAAATTTTGGATAAATGTGAGGAGAATGATGGCATTATTATGTTCTTGTGTGCCTTTCATCGAAACAACCAAATTGAGTGTATTTTGATTTCTTTGTATAATATGTTAAATTATAATTAAATAAACAATTTAAGTAACCATAATCCTTAATAAAAATAAACACATACTACAATATTATAATTAGTGAAAACTTCCATGCCTAGACAACATATTTTTGCATAAAGCACCCATGAAAATTAATGGACCAAAATTTGAGATGTGTATAAGAGAGTTGGACCATTATTATTTTACTTAAATGAATATAATAAATTTTGTAAATTGTTATTTTCATATATTCTCATTATGAATTTTTTCACTGGATCAAATAAAATAAAAATAACTAGTTTTCTTTTAACAAATGGGAATTTAGCGATGATAATAATGTAAAAGATAAAATAATAAATAACTAGTCATGGACCTTGAACCTAGGACATCAACAATAATATTGACAAATAAAAAAATATGAAGCATTTATAAATTATATAAATAAATAATATTTTTAAATAATGTATATTATATTATTAAATAAATATTTTTAGTAATAAGATATTATATACAATAAATTTAAAATAAAAATAGCATAAATCCCTGTATTTTTTTAATTATGGTTTTAAAGAATTTTTTCCTCCTTTATTTATCATTTTAAATTATTAAACACGTATTTATTATATTTTTCCAATTTTGCATATATTATCTTTAAAAATATTAATCATTATGTGCACTAATTTATTAAAAGAAATGCAAAGAGTCATAAATAAAATAAAAAAAATAAAAAGCACAAAAAATTATTTCCTTATTATTAATAGTAGTTCTATTAAAAAAAATTACATTTTATGAGTTCTATTTGTAAAAAAAATAGCCTCAAGTCAACCAATAAATCATTGTAATTTGTAATTTTATGATAATAAATAATAAAATAATTCATACACTTTATTAATATTTAATTGTGAAAGTCCTTTATGAGAAAATTAATTCTAACGTAATAAAAGACAAAAAATTATTTTATTTAACCTACTGTCAAGTTTGGAATTAGGATTTAAAGGGAGACAAGTTTACAAAACTTTTTCCATTCATTTGAGCAAAGTAATGTTCACAAGCACCTTTTCTATATATCAAAATCTTATCTATTGATTTTCATGTGTCTATACCCAAGCAAATTGCCTAGGCATAGAAGTTTTCACCATTATAAATTTTTCATCTGTCCACATGCTTTGAGTTTAACGTATTAGTAAAAAAATTGATCTTTTTTCTCCCTAATGGTTATTTGCTTTCTTTATTAAGAAATACAGATATGCTTCCTCATTATAAATCTATATGAAAGAAAAAGGAAAGCACCTTTTTCACAAAGGAAAGGAAAAAATTACATTTTTATAAAAATATATGTGACTTATCTAGTTTCTATAATAAAGAGAAAAAAATAAAACTCTATCCTTATAAGTAAAAATAATCACAAAAATAACTTAGTAAATTAGGAAAGAAATAATTAAAAAGGTAGGATATATAGATATTAGTATTTTGGTACAAGGAATAGATGTCATATTTTTTTAATAAGATCCAACTTAATAAAGAAAATAAACAAATTATGCAACTTCATATGGAAAAAAATTAACAAACTTTAATAACCTCTTCATATTATTTAAAAACAAATTTATGGCCAAAAAAATAACAAATTTGGAAATTTTTCCTAAAACAGTGATTGCATGATATTTATTTATTTTTTATCTATATATATGCATTTTCATATCTTCTCTATAAATAGGACATCTTGTATTTCATAGATAAATATTTCGAGTTACAATATCCTCCTTTTCCTCTCTACCACTCTATTGTGCAAATTCATCTCTTTTAATGGACTCTTAAAATGCTAGGATCCTTCAACCAAACATGCACAAAGAAAAAGAAAATGAGGTCCCATTTCTGGACTCAAAATTGGCGAGTAAGTTCATTTAGCCAGCTGATGATGTGGTTAGCACCCAAGAAGAACTCAACGAACCCTTAATTGATCTAAGTGGGTTCATGAGTGGTGATGAGGCAGCCACAACTAAAGCTGTTGAACTTGTGAGGAAAGCATGCTTGAACCATGGTTTTTTCAAGTGACAAATCATGAAATTGATTCAAATCTCATTCAAGCAGCTTATGAAGAAATTGACACTGTTTTTAAGCTGCTTGTCAGCTTGAAGAATAGTGTTTGGAGGAAACGGAGTCAAGTCACAGGCTATTCTAGTGCTCATGCTGATCGATACTCGTCGAAGCTACCATGGAAGGAAACGTTTACTTTCAAGTTCGATTTTGATAAAAATAACTTGGATTCTCAAATTGTTGAGTACTTCAAGTCTACTCCGGGAGAGGACCTTGAAAATACAGGGTAACATCCATTTTTTTCATTTTATCACATAATAAATCCCCTCACAAGATTCTCACAATCATATGTCTTATTATTGCCCATAATCATTTATGTAGGCCCACTAAAATTGTCATAATTTTGAGTCTTGTTAATGTATCTTAAGTAACTTGCCTCATCATGCAAATAGTAATTGATTAACATTTTTTACGTTTAATTTTTTGACATCATATCATATTCATATACATATTACTACCGGAGCCAATTCACTTTGTCCCATTTACTAGTATATTGGACAAAAATCTAATTTATATGATCTCCAATTTTTATTTATACTAACAATTGTACCAAAACTTAGAATCAATTAAAATGAATATAAGAAGCCTTGCTTCATTTTTGTTAACGCATCACCTTCATCCCCTGATGAAAGACCTTCACATAGAATTTGCATTCATGAGACTTCTATAACGTTGATTATAATAATATTAACTACATATATTTGACATGAAATTATGATTAAGTTAGCATGTTTATTTGTGATGCGATATATATTAATTAACAAACTAGTTCTATTAAATCATTTTTTTAACATAGGAAGGCGTACCAAAACTACTGTGAAGCAACGAAGGGTTATCTTTAGTAATCATAGAACTTCTTGCCATTAGCTTGGGAGTGGATTGTTTATTTCTTCGGAAATTTTTTTAAGCTGGAAGTGCAATAATGAGATGCAATTATTTTTCTCCTTGCAATACCTCCAACCTCACCCTTGGCAGAGCGCCTCATAGTGACCAAAACCCATAACCATAATTCATCAAGATGAAGGTCTTCAAGTTTTTTTCAAATAACAAGTGGTTGGCCCTTCGCCCTCGACCATTATGCTTTGGTCGTAAACTTTGGCGACACTTCCATGGTATTCAAAATAGATTGTTTTTTGTTGTTGCTATTATTATCATCCATCATCATTATCATCTGATTACACGATTATTATTCATCTACATTCAATCATTATCTACCACAAAAACATATTGGTCTAAGATAAAAATTTTAAATTAGCTAATTTTATGGATTTCTATTATTAAAAAATATGCATATAGGACAGATGAGTTCAAAACTAAGTAACAATGCTTCTATTATTCGCGATTTCTAAATTCCACAACACTCAGTCTAAATGTATAAGATAATTAGGTTGGAGATTCGCACTGGTAAAAAAAGTTTGCATCTGAAGTCTGACATGTCATATACGATAATCTTGAAATTTTCATATATTTTGGAATTTTTTTTGCATCAATAATTTTAGATACTAATTGCAGTTCAAATTGGGGCTACACAGTAGACATGGATTCCCCAAATCCATATAAGTCTCTTATCCAAGGTTTATTGTATAATCCCACTTACGTTGTTGGTGATGTATAGAATCTCAATTCTTATAACAACATATCTTGATATACAAATGAATTTTTATAGTGTCAGAAGTGGTCCTATATATTGTAGTTCAACTTTATATCAAAACACATGCAAGTTTTTTCTAGGTATGAATTTGTCCTTCTATTTTCAATCATAATTTGCTTAATTATGAATTTTTAAACCCATATTTGATTTGTGGCTCATTCTATCTTGATGATGTAAGATTGGATTTATGTGTTGCTTCAATGTAATGGTTCAAAAAGACAAGAAACACATGTTAAATCTTGTGTACAAAGTATATGTGAATTTACAAAAAAAAAAATTATCTAAATAAATATGAAAAGCCTAAACACAAGGAAAGACAAAATTGTGAAACCTCCAGAAAATTTGTTGGACGGAAAATTAGAAGGTAGAAAGTATCCTGATTTCACATGGTCTGATTTGTTTGAGTTCGCGCAAAATTATTACAGACCTGATTTTGATACCTTCGAGTCATTCATTGAGTGGTTTCGCTCTTCAAAGGCATCCACCGTCTAGCTTGGTGTTTTGGGATGGTTTTCTAAAGCTCCCTTTTAATGCTATGTGGTCCATTAAGTATGAATAATTCATATGACCATGTTGTATTACTGCTTCGTTGTGGTGTCAGTGTTGCTGGTGATGATGAATAAACATATGTGTGAGTTTGAAATTTTAATTAAAATATGGATGATTATTGCTGCTTTTCTAAAATGATTGTTTCCAGATTCCCTTTTAATGTTTATATAGCCAAGTCATTATGAATAATTTATGACTATTGATATATGCATCAGCCTTTTTTTTAACCACATCCCTGCAACTCTGACCAGTGTCCTTTCCTTGCTTGTGAGATAACTTGGAGCTTCATTCTCATGATCCTTGATGGCTAAAACTAAAAAGTTGATAAAAAATTTTTAAATATTAATTAAATTAAATTAAATTAAATATTTCAAATTTAAATACAGTCGACACATAATGTCACAAGAATGTTCTAAAATCACATATAATTTGTTCAATCAATTTTAAATCAATAAAGAAACAATCAAAATACATAATAAACAAGATGTCATTGTTTTGTCTTTATCATCTATACTTCACTATTTCACCAACCTTTATTACACGTGATGCCTGCGAGACATTAAGTTTATAAGCCCATTTCTTTTAAGTATTTTGACCTAAAATGAATTCAACCCAATGAATGGTGAAGTATGATAGCTTGTAGCACGGAGTTGAATGCTAAACGTCGGAGGACCAATGCAGAATGACTAACAATGAAAGCAAATTGCAAAGCTGCGACAAGTAGAAACCTAGGGGTTAGTCGAGGGAAATGACACAAAGTAAAAGTGGTAAGAATAAAAGAAAATTTTCAATGTTTTTAGTGAAATCTAAATATTTTTTCAATACTTTTAATAATTAAAAGACTAAAAATGCCAAGCATATTATATACATACACATTAATCTAATAACGATAAAAATGTATATTCATAATCGTCTAATTCTTTTTATCCATTAGACTTTGGTGTTTGATTCCACTTGATGAAATTTTTTAAGAATTTAGAGGTCATGTTGAGAATGGCATGATTTTAATTCATCCTGGGGGATAGAATAATTAAGCTTCAATTAATTGATTTGAACATCATTTAATAAACAACAAAAAATAGTAAAGTGTTCTTCGATTGAAGGTTTGCAAATTTAGTTATTGTTTGGACGGGATTAGCGGTCATTTCTTGACTGAAGCAAAGATGAACAATCTGTTTCAAGAGTTCAAATTACAAGCTACTACAAGTGTCATCATTACAACATTCTGAATGTAGTCAGAATTGCAATTGAAATTACAGTCTTCTGGAAAATGATAAATGCCACCGTGATTTCAGATCAAAGGCAAACATTGCAATCACATCATTATTTCTAACACTGATATTGCATATTAATGTTCTATTCATAGTATTTCTCCAATCATCATTTCATAGAAAGCATTTTTCGAGGCTGGCTTCAATAATTCATATTTCAGAGCCTAAATCATCCACAAATTTAGCAAGAAAAGAGGAAAAAAGGAAGAAGGGGAAAATGTTTCATGGGGGGGGGAGAGAGAGAGAGAGATTTTAGAAGTCTTTCGTCGTACTTCCGTGGGACATTAGAGGAATTGAGGAAAACATGCAGTTTGGTTTTGAATAAAACACGCATCCAGGTCCATTCCAACTACACTTACGTACTCACTGCTCTCTATTATTTTTTTAGGGTGGTTCTTGTGAACTCACTTAAAAAAAGGAGTTTCAATTGGTATATAAATATGATAATATTTTCATCAAATCTTGTAATATTTTTTATAAAGTTTACAAGTTTTTCATGTAATAAGATTCATGAAAAAAAATTATTAGGTTTATGTATAATTTTCTATAATTTTCATCTCATATTCTAAACACTTGAATGATTTTATGAAAAATTTATGAAGTTTGTGTAAAAAAATGTTCATATTTATGAAGAAAATTTATAAAACCACACAACTTTAATGGGATTATACTGAAACAACATATCGTTATACCTTTCTATTTGTGATTTGCTTCACTCGAAAATCCTCCCAACTTTACAGTTGAATACAACTAGATTCTTATTCTTTCTTAATTTATAGCTAAAAAAATTTAAGATACTAAAAATGAAAAGTTGAATGTTTTCCCCGTACAATTTGCTAAACTTTTACTTATAATTGGCACAATGTCCTAGTTGAAATTTTTTAAGTCACTTGCAAGGAAGTCTATGCGATGAACGTTTGTAACAACATATTTCGGAAAAGGTGTATTTGCTCCAAAAGAAGAGCCACACAGTCAACCAGTTTAGTAGCCTGGATGAGGAGTCACCAGGGCTAGCCATTCGGAGACCCCGTGCTCAAAGACCATAGCATAATTGCAGCGCCAGACATCCCAGATTGTCGTTTAACATCCAATGATCAATTTATCGTCCTTGTATCGGGTGGGATAGCAGAAAGTAAGGAGCAGAAGCATGGGCTCTGCGTGGAGAAAGAAGTACCGGCATATAAAATTTTACAGGTGGATGGAAAAAATGTAAGGGAAATATATCCCAATCGCCCCATATCTGTGCATGCAAATAACCTAACTGGATATTTATCTATAAATTTTTTCAGCATCAACAATTATATATTGGAGGCCAGAAACATACAAATTAATCTGTTAAAGAGCTTGATTATCCACACAAACAACATTCTCCAAAAATTTTTCAAATGTGAATCTCTCTGTATGTGTGAACTGAGTTCTATACAAATGAAAGAGAAACTAATGGACAGAAGTAGCAGCCTCCATCAATTGAGGGAGAAAAATTATGTCAAGCGATGAAGGGCACTTCCTGTTCCAAAGTCATGTCTCCTCGTTCTTTACACCCTCTACAAGCAAGTCATCATCATATGAAACTGGAATTCTTAATCTGTCATGGACAGAGGTACGTGTCTCCTTAGATGCAGATTATTCATGTTGCTTTTGCGCTTGGGACGTAGGAAAGGCAGCATCTGAAACACCGTCCTTATTGCCATTAGAAAAAGTAATGGGCATGTCTTGCAGAGAAGCCATTTTCTTTTGCTCCGATGTTTGCCTAATATTCGGCGCTTCTGCATGATCATAAACAAGATTGGCAATGACAAACAAATAGTTATCACTTGTAAAAAAAAAAATCATATTAGGATCTAACCGCGAGCATAAGGTGGTGCAAAGGCATGTTAGTCATATTGAATAACAATCCCGTAGTCTTTATTCTATTTTAGCAGCTCCTGGATATAAGATATAAAAGGCTGCAATTAAAGCTTTGGCATTTCCAAAGTAGGAATATAGTATTTATGACGCTGTCTATGTTGTAGAATTCGGTACATATACTATTTTATCTATGTTTACTTATGAATTATATATTTTGATTCTAAATTTTACTATAAATTATGTATTAACATCTTCTGCCTTTTATGTAGTTATAATGCACGAAAAATACTTTTACTCTACTTTATAAGAAAAAAGTAATTTTAGTTTTCAAAGTTTTGAAAAATAGAAATTATATTCCCGTTGACCTATTTACCTACCTTCAATACAAAAGGTAAGCTTATTTTGTCTTTTAGTTTTGCGCCATTGGGCACTTTCTTATATTCCATTTTTACATTAAATTCTATTTTATTATATGCAACCAAATAAATAAATGTAATATAATAATAATAATAATAATAATAATAATAATAATAATAAAAAATAAATTGACCTCTCTTGAAACTTATATAGACTTTCTCTCTATTTTTAATACCTATATTAACTTTCCGTGAACAACTAATTTTTATTGCGTTTTGCCCCCGTTTAAAATTTCCTACCCATCAACTGTTAAGTCTTCTGTTAATGCATGGTCAAATGACATTTTTGACAAAAAAAAATATCGATTTTATTCTTAATTTCATTAATAAACAAATGATTTATTTTAGAATTACTGTGGATATGCCTATTACTTGTAATATATTTTTTGTAGTTCATTAATCAGAAAGAAATATGCTATATTTTTAATAAAAAAATATTTTCCAATTATTACTAAAATATTATTTATATCATCCATAAAAATATAATATATTTTGATATGAATATTATTTTCTTATTAATATGATGATTAATTTCCCATTATCACTAAAAATATAATTCTTCCATGAATAAAAAATATAATATATTTTAAAATTAGAATCATTTTTTATTATTTAATTAGCATACTCAATTTTTTGGGTATATTGGAAAATTAAAAGTTGTACCCACTTGAAAAGACAAAAATTGAAAAACAGGAATATTAATATAAGAATCACTTTTCTATTAATCAAGAACAAGAATCACATTATACGTTTTTATCCATTTAAAAGCATATTCATCATTAAAAATAACCTTATTTCTAAAAATAATTTTTTTAAAAAGAATTAGCATCTAAAAAGAATATTTTTAATGGAGAGGTGTTAAATGGGATAATGTGCATGCTTTGAATAATAGAGGAGAGGTATGTGTAATTTTCAAAACTTCAAGGGAGATCAAACTATTTTTTAATAATAATAAATTTATATATTATAATTTATATATAGAAATAAAATAAATGAAAATATATTATATTATATAATATTTTATTTATATTATATGTATTCCTTACAATGTATTATGAAGTCAATTTTGATTTATTATCAATGTACATCAATTTTATATTATCAATCATCCATATATTATCACCTCAATGAAAAATAGTTAAAATTCTCTCACTATTAGAAAAAAATTATTGAGTATTATTATTTTTTTAATGAAGTATGGTTCTTTTATTTAATAATACCATAAAATATTTTATATTGATGGGACATTAAATTTAGACTCTAATATTATATATAAGTCTAACACAATTTACATGGATTTACATTTGTAATTTACTGTATTTTTTGCTTTATTTTTTTACTATTTTCATTTTATGCTGATTCCTTTTACTATTTTTTCTTTATTTTTACATTCTTTTTTTTTGTTACGTGAGAAACAAAGATAAAAGGGTGATAGAATATTAACTTCCAAAATACCACTTGCCAAAAAAAAAAGTGTAGCTAACAAATTATTTGGTCCCAAAAAGGAAACTAACTTTCAATTGAAGCTATGATGTCGGTCTTTGTTCTTCAAAACGCGCATATGAATGCTAGAAATTTTTTTCAAAAGTTTGAGTATGTTTCTTATGATCATAGTCCATTCTATTTTAGCTTTAGATCTTTCATTAAAAAGATCTATATATATCTTAGACAGGAACAAGATTTGGATTGAATCTATCTAGAAATGCCGATAATGCATCAACATGTCACTGCAATTATCATAATGCTTTGACCAAATTTTGGCTATGCAAAACTATCATATGGTTCTTCTTCCATTTTTTCTTATATGTTTGTAGACATATTGAGTTGAATGTTCTTGGCTCATGTGGAGATAGTACTATGCATTTTTTATGAGGTTTGGTTTTTAGTTTATCGTGTATTCTTGCACAATTATATTTTGCTAGATAAGTTTGTGATGTAGATGTAATGCATTTAGAAGAGTGAGCTATTTCTTTTGAAACATCACCATATTCCTTATGCACCAGATAATGTGTATGGAATGGTGGCAATTGGGATTGTTAATTTAGAATGTACATGTATATGCTTAATCTCTCCAAGTAGACATGATTTGATCCATTGAACTAGGTCCTATGGTTATCGGAATTAAATAGGTAGGATCTAAACCATATTGCTCGAGCAAATTCACAATAGAGAAAAAGATGAGTAATTAATTCCTCATCTTGCTTGTATAATGGGTAGTTTGTGAGAGCTTGGGTGTACTGTTGTGTTAGAATGACTTTGGTGGGAATGATATGATTACATAGTCTCCAAAGGAACATAGAAATTTTGGGGGGAATAGGAAGGGGTTGAATTTCATCTCATGGAAAGTCAGTTGTGGATCAATGAGATTAGGCTAACTTAGAGTAACGTTGTTTAACTAAGTAGCACCCATTAGGGGACTTAGTCTAAGCAAGCTAATATGTGGCTTAGGATATGGACAGGGTTTCCTTCACAATTGAATGGACTATATCTTGGGAGTAATTAGTAGCCAATTTTCCTAAGTCCCACTTTGGATCTTCTTACACAACTAGGTCCTTAACTAAATTTATGCCTTGTGGAGCAGGTCTTGCCATTGGATACTAGAAACTACTCCTAACATTGATTTGTTCTCCATTACCCGCTTGCCACTTTAAATTGTTTAGTAGAAAATGAGATCCTCTAAGAATTCCTTTCCGTCTCCATGACATTTGTTATTTTTGGTTGAAAATGTCTTCAATCGATTCTTTGCCATATTTGCTAATGAAAATTTGGCCTATTAAACATGATTAAGGCTTATGAATGATCCTCCATAATTGTTTGCATGTGAGAGTAGTATTAAACTAAGCATTCCTTTTTAATCCTAATCCTCCTTAAGTTTTAGACTTGGTGATGGCACTCCATCCCTTGAGGTGAGATTTTTTTGGTTCTTCATGACCATGCCACTAGAAGACAACTTATTTGTTAGCAATCAGAAGATTGAGATTGAAGAGAGAACTTGTTGACATAAAATGAGATGCCTTGCATATGATAAGTTATTGGCTCTCTGAAGCTTATTTTGAAATTTGTCCAAAGTTTCTTGTTCCATTACCTTTCTATCTTTATCTAGAGTTTTACATTCTTATTATAATATGCAAAGAAATAAATAAGTAATAATATTAAGTTATATTTAACCATATGATAATAACAGTAAATAAAAGTATATTATATAATATTACATTACATGTATCTTATTTTATATTTTTATTTTCTTATTATAAGTTAAATTTTTTAATGATTAAAATTGTTATATATTATTTTGCATTATGTTTCTCTTTAAAATTAAATACATCTCCAATTACTCTATAATATTCAATGTAACTTATTACTAATATTTTCTTAATTAATTGAAATTAAATTAATTAAATTAAGTATAATGCATAAAAATTTGATTAAATAAAATTACGTTGATTTTGTTAAACCACAACTAATATCTAAATAATTCATAAATTCCAATTAAACGGTAATTACATATATCTTCTTAATTGTGTGTTTTTTTATCCATTTCTATTTTTAACTGCTCAGATTATATAAATGTTTCAATGTAAGATAGACATAATAGTAATAATGTATGCAATGAAAGTATGATTCAAAGTTGAATTTTATATATAAATTAAGGGTTGTTAATAAATATATAATACTAGAATAAATTCATAAAACTCAATTCAATGAATATAAAAAAAATTAGAAACTCAATTTCAAATACCATTTTCATTACTTATAGCTTTTTTGCACATATAATACAATATACTGTTTTATTGTAAAAATATTTTAAATTTAAATTAAAAATAATTTAATAATTTAATTGATTAATTACACATTACTTTACAACTCAGTACTGTCTCTTTTATTGTTTACATGTCAGACTCTAATATCATTTTATACTATATAGATAATACAATATGTTTATTAAAAATATTAAATTAGACATATGAATATTTAATTTAATTTAATTACATAATACATATTTTATTTTTAACTCTTATTACTTTATAATGCATTGGTTCTTTTCTTTCTATTGGCTCAATTGCATTTTTTTTCTTTTATTACATCCACTTCTATTGTACAACTCACACAGCATTATTAAGTAACATAAATATGATATAATATATTTTTCTTTATTATAACAACATTTTAAATAAGTTAAATTTTAATACATAAAATATTAATTGAATAAATGAATTACATAATTTATTTTTTAATAAAAGTAATTAAAAAATAGAATCAAATTTTAATATATCCAACAAAATGAAACCATAACTTGATACTTATATTAATTTATCTTAACAAAAAATTATTATAAGTTACGTATTTTAATTTTAATTTTTAGACTAAATACTCATTTTAATGCTTCAAAAAATAGATTTAATATATATCAATTTGGTTCCTATTTAATTGCACCACTCAATTTAGTCACCTATAGATTAAATTTGGTTTAATACTATCCCTCATAGAGTTAAAGTTACCCCTTCACCAAAGATTGAATATTCATTTTGGTTCTTTAAAGATGAACTTAGTATCAATTTAATCTTTATTTAATTATAAAATTCAATTTAGTCCCTTATAAATTTAATTTGATTTAATGTCACCCTCCACCAAATTCAAATTCAAATTCTATCTTATTTTTTCTATGTCATACGTAATAGTATGTTCCTCCTTTCTTGACAAAAAGTGTGCCCATAGAAAGGTTACAATGGAGAAAGCAATGCTAATCTTGCAATGATTTTTGGTCTTAAACATCCCTATATGACTACTTCAATTAAAGGAACTAAATATTATGATTAATGAATGATGTTGCTTATCTCTCATCTACTCAAAGGATAGAGGTGAGCCGTGACTATTTAAAAAATTAGGTTATCTTATTCCACATCAAAAAGTGGTTTTAATGGATAAATTTTCCCCAAGTTATGGAGGATCCAATCTAATGTATGATTGATGCACAAATGACAATGAATAAGAATTAAAACTTAATTTTTTTTTCAAATTTCAATATGTAATTAAAAAAACAAAAATAAGTTTCACAATGAATTACACACTATGACATTAATAAAATAGTTTGAAATACTATTAACAAAATAATGGAATTTATTGGAAGTGTTTCAAATTTCAAAAAAGATTACATGATTTATAATGTTGTAAATTCTAATTTCGATTTTGAGTGATTAACCAAACTTATATAATTCACAATAAGTTATATCAAGCAATGTTATGAAACCCGATCTGGCCCAACATGTTGAATTGATTGGACTAGGACTTTGGACACAAAGTAAGTCAGAATGGCCCCCTAAATCCAGAATTATCATTTACACTGATTGGACTATTAAAACCCAATCAAATTCTAGATTAATAGCTAACTTGCTTGATTTAATTTAATTAATGTTACTTATTTCAAAATATAAGTTCACTTTATTTAATTTATACTATATGTATTATTATAAATGATAGTAATAAAAGTATGCTTATTTTTGTATAGTCGTGATATGAAATTTTAAAATTCAAACAAAGAATTTAAAACCTCCTAAAATTACTTAAATTTCATATTATTAATACATTTTTATTGATTTAAAAATAGGGTAAATTACTTCAACCTTCCATGAGATTTGGCTTAAATACATGCAGTTCCCTTTGATTTTGAGAAAAAACACATACCTCCCTTAAAGGCAAATGGAAGTAGATGGAGTTAATTTTATATTTTCTGGAAAAAATTGACCCCTTTGACGAATAAATAGTAATCAGTTCTTTCCTCCCTGTAGCTGCTAATATGTTAGATAGTGAAATCGTGATGGCACGATGACGAAGCTCCGACTACTGTTGGTGTTGCTGTGGTCCATTGTTAAGTGGACAACGAGAGAACCTAGTATTTTGCAGTGGTTGTTCAGTTCTAACAAGATGAATAAGCAACAAATCAAAGCCATTACAATATAGTTAAAATTGTAAAAGTTATTACAAACAGAAACCAATCAATTTGTAAAAATCTTAGACACACAAATCAATATTCAAATTTCAATAAGTCTAAATCAAATTTGTGAAAAAGTCACTTTTAGATTTTCCAAAATCATGAGTATAACCAATTTTACAAAACTTGTTTTAATGAAATATATAGATCAAAGCCAATATAGATCTAAGGTTTAAAAACAATCTAAACTCACATTTTGACCTTTAATTATTGTGTTGATGCTCGTTCCAAAAGAAGGGATGAAATCACAAAGAAAGCATAAATACTTGGAAAAAGAATAGAAAAAGAAAGCTATTTTTTCGATGGTTGACGGTAGCGATCATTCACCTTTTCTTCGAGTGCCTTAGTTACAGAGGAGAAGAATGTATAGATGAACATAGAGACAACTTCTACAATGAAAAATGAGAAAAAATTGAAAATGAATAAGGGAAATTTAAGTGTAAGGAATTCTGTCGAAAGTTTATACTTTTATGTTTTCTTCCTTTTTATTTCATCTATTTTAATTCTTATTAATGATTAATGATATGATTATCTTCCTATTTAATGGTAATTAATATATAAACAGGAAATTTGATTTCCTTTACAATACAATGATATTATAAGGTATAAATTTGATTAACTGTTAGTGTAAAATATTCTACACTATTAATAAATGAAAATAAGATATGTCATTAAAAAAATGATAGTAATTAAAATTTTCTAACTACGGCAAAGAGGTTTGATAATTTTTTGTTGACATAATAATATATGAGTGAAAAATAATATAAATTAATTTATACTAATAGTGGAACAAATTTAAATCTTATTCATAAAATGCAATTGATGATGAATTTTTTTAATAAATTTCTCAATTATTAATTACTATAAGATAATAAATATGTATTTTTTAAGTTTACATTTTGATTTATTTGTATATAATAAATTATTATATAATTACACTAATATGATATCTTTAGTGATTAATAATTATTAACTATCATAAAAATATAGAAATTAATATAATAATTATGTTTATTTCTTATCTTCATAATATGTTTTTCTTTTAAAAAATAAATAACCACATAATTAAAAGTATATTTTCAATAAATTAATGTATTATAAAAGAAGTATATTTACCATCTTATTTTTTAATGTTTATTATATATATTACTTTCTATTAGGGGTAGTTTGGATATTAAATTTTGTAAAATGTGAATGATATCAGACAAAATTCCTTAACGGACAATTAACAGAAGGAAGGATATTATCATGTAAAAATAAATACAGAAAAATGGATTGTATGGTTTTAAATATCGAAGGAAATCGTGTATATTTAGTATATATTTCTAGAAAGGTAAAAGTAATTTATTCAAAAATATAACATTAATTCAATCACTCAATTAGACTGATGCGCCTATTGTCCAATCATTTCATCGAATCAACGGGCGGACCCGAAACCAAGGTAAGTTTTGTTGCCTTGAAGTTAGAAAAACAGTGTAGCACGTAATGTCTTTTCACAAAATAAATAATGCTCGTCCTTTTTCACGTTTTTCCGAAAAACTTTTGACTTTAGGCCTTGCGAAATTTCCAGGAAGAATTTTCTTCTTCGTATGAATAACGCTGGCTACCAGAAAGCAACTACTTAAACTAAAGAACATATTTGGATGCCTCCGGAATATACCATCAAAGTGAATAAATGAATATAAATTTTAGTGTATATCATATATTTTAAAAAACAAAATTAAAAATAAATAAGAACTAGAAATTTTTTTTGTAATTCATATAATTTTTTTATTTTAACATGCTTCTATAAAGAATATTTAAGGTATAATATAATAAAATATTTATATTTATTAAGGTGAGAAAGGTAAAAAATAAAATTTAAATTATTTATAATATTCAATTGTGAAAGAATCATAATTTTATATTTTGCATTTGTATCTCCATAATTTTTATAAAATTTATTATCATATAGTGCATAATTTTTTTTATTGCATATATATATAAGATACTCAATTTTGGGGCCCATATCCCCCGGGGGGAATTCCCTATCTTTGTTGTTGATCATTCTCAATTAAATTGCTTGCAATTCAATGGACTATATTGTGTATCTACAAAAGTCTAACTATAATATAAGAGTTGAAAATAACCATAAGACGTTTTCACAAGCCATTAACTACAGAGAATCCAAACTATGGTACAATACTATAAAGGAAAAGATGATTCCATGGCATCTAATGGAGTCTGGGATCTTGTTAAGTTATCTAGTGATTTAAAAGTCATTGGGTGTAAATGGGTCTTTATAAGATGAAAAAGGACTCATTAAGTAACATTAAAAGATATAAGGCAAGACTTGTGACAAAGAAATTCACTCAAAAGGAAGGAATTAATTACATAGAAACATTTTGTCTCCCATCTAAGAAAGATTCCCTCCATATGATAATGGCATTATTACCCAATTTGACCTAGAATTGCATTAGATGGATGTGAAGATGACATTCCTCAATAAAGATCTAGAGGAAGAGGTATATATGAAACAACCTAAAGGATTCTCCCTTAGTGCTAGTAAGCATTTGGTATGTAAACTTAAGAAATCCATATGTGGATTGAAACAAGCCTTTGCTAATAATATCTTAAGTTTTATGATGTTATTTCCTTTTTTGGACTTGTGGAAAACATCATAGATTAGTGTATATCCCAGAAGGTCAATGGGAGCAAAATTTGTTTCCTTGTACTGTATATGGATAATATATTAGTTGTAGCCAATGATAAGGGATTGCTATATGAGGTGAAATAGTTTCTCTCTAAGAATTTTGACATAAAGGATATAAGTGAGGCATCTTATGTAATTGGTATTAAGATCCATAGAGATAGAACTCAATGCATTTTGGATCTATCATAAGAAACCTATATCAATAAGGTCTTATAGAGATTTTGGATAAAAGGTTGCTCACCAAATGTAGCACCTACATGTTGATGTACAGATGAATTGAAAATCTTAAGGTAGTTAGCTACTCAGATTTGGATTTTGTTGGATACATTGATTTATAGAAATTAATATCGGATACATTTTCATATTTGTTGGTAGAGCCATGTCTTGAATAAGCACAAAACAAACCTTGATTGCTACTTTTACTATAAAAGTTATGTTCGTATCTTATTTTAAGGAAACTCCATATGGTGTATGGCTGAAGAGCTTTATTTCTGGGTTTAGAGTTATGGATTCAATTTCTAGGCCATTAAGAATTTACTATGACAACTCGATTGTAATTTTTCTAGGTAAGAATGAAAAATTGGAAGTCAAAATACACACATCAACATTAAGTACTTAGCCATTCGGGAACATGTCAAGAAAAATAAAGTCACCATTGAACACATAAATACTAGGTTGATGATAGCAGATCCTTTAATAAAAGGCATGCCACCATCAATGTTTAAGGATCATGTATTAAGGGTAGGACTTAGTATCATATTAAGTTTTTTATGTATATATACCTATTTGTAATAAAGTTCTTATTTAGTTTAAGTTATTTTTCTCATTTTAATGTATACATTTGTGTTTAAAGGAAAACAACATTATGGGGACCTAGAATAAGTATAAGACTTATTCATTAAGTTATTGTGGGTTAAGAAAGGAAAATGTATTATGATAGGGAGGTAATACTCATATATAGAAAACCTATCACTATGATCTATACATTAAGTTGTCTTTTCTTTAGACTTAATTTTGTTATATGAACCAAGTGGAAGAATGTAACCATTTTTTGTGAATGTTGGAAACAATGTTCAAATTGGTTAGTAACCCCCCTGATATGCTCCATAAAATAGGGAGGATTTTTTGTAAAACCACCAAAATCTTAGCATTTTTTATGGGAGAAGTTAGGATCGTACAAGTATATATATGTAGATATGGGTCCCCAAGTTCAATTTAATGCTTAATTTTCATTTCAAAATGAAATACACCATTAGAAAAAGCATAAACCAGAACTTGGAAGCATCCAAGTGCAGGATTATAGCAACTTCTTCTTGCAAAATTACAAAGCAATGGCTGGAGGTAGGCTTTTGCTTTCTAACTCATTTTGGTTTAGTAGGATATAATTATGTATTTGTATATCCATAAATTAGTTTAACACTATATACATCCAGTTTAGTATGAGGGTTTGCACTTATCACAACTGGAAATTCAATCATAGAAAGTAGAATTCCTAAAGTTAATGGCTAAAGAAGTTGTTATACCTAAGGATGAAATGGAAAGGCCACAAGAAGGATAAGAAGGTTCATCAGAGATGCAGAGAGGAGGGAAGTCATTCTTGGTTTTCAACAACAAAGTGATGGTCAGATCGAAAGAGTTCAGTGGATGGATGATCCTATAGTACCAAGTCCAGAAGAATCACATTCGAATTAAGAGAAATCAATCATTGGATTAATGCCAAATATTCTAGGATAGGATAATGAGAATGGATCATGATTTAATATCTTAGTTATTATGGATAAGCAAGATAGGTAGGAATCATAATATGAATCATTAGCGACAAAGGAAGGTCGAAATTTTAGTTTATATGGGTTGAGGTCTAATAACAAATAGGACTTAGAAAGAATAAGTCAAAAGTTAAAGAGAAAAAGCCTATGGCTGGGCTAGAAAGAGCAAAGGTGATGGGCCAAGATAATACTGGGCAAGTAGCAATACAAGGGCAAAAGACTTATGATCTAACTAAAAATCCAATGCAAAACTCAAATAAGGAGAATGAGGTCAGGCTTTCCAATAGCTTAAGTCCAATCTCTACTTCACCCATGCAAGTAGTATCCTAGGTCTCGAATGAAAGTGTTATTTCAAAAATTCAAATAGAGGACATGGAACTAGAACCAAAGCCACTTGACATATCCAAAGCTAGCCATCTAATGAAGATGTTTTCTTTAAGTTTGTCTAAGGAAGAAGTAATCAACCTTATAATTTTGAATAAAGCTGAGTACATCCCTTTGTGGGGTGGCTTAAATTATCTTTCTTGTTTCCATGGACTATGAATTTGTTAGCATGGAATTGTAGGAGGTTGGTTATAATCAACCTTCAAATGTACTCAGTTAGTATACTATTCATTGCAGAACTAAGGATTAAAAAAAGTCATGCTGAAGGTGTAGTTAAAAAGATTGGCATGGATGGTTAGTTCAAAATAAACCTACTAGGATATTCTAGGGGCATATGGCTATTATGAAATAAGTACATTTTTTAAGTCTAGATCATAAGGGTACATAACCAATTTATTCATGCTTACTTATCCATAAAAAATTCTAAGGTTGTTGCTTTTGTCATAGATGTATATGACTCTCCAAATAAGATACTAAGACAATAGTTTTAGGAGAATATTATTGCATTCATTACAAATATAGCTAATCCTTAGGTCTTACTCAGAGATTTCAATGCCTATACTAAGGAATTAGAAGAGAATGGTAGCACTTATTTTAATTGAAGGAGCATGAGGCAATTTTTAGATTGTACTAATAATTGTAAGTTAATGGTTTTAGATTATAATGGTCCAAAATTCATGTAGGAAAGGAAGAACTTAAAAGAAAGGATTAATATATGCTTAGCTAATTCAAATTGGAGAGTAATGTTTTTACAAGTCTTAATTTTCCATCTTTTTTAAAGGAAGTCAAATTATAAGCCCATTCTTTTAAAGTTCTTCAATGATTCCAGTACAAAGAGGATAAAATTAAACACTTTTGGGTTCCTTATAGCATGGCTTTACAATAATTCTTTTTAGGATATGGTCAAAAAAGCATAGGGTAATCATGATAATTGGGGAACAACATCATCATCCTTTAAGGACTTAATTCTAAAATGGAATAAGGAGGTCTTTAGGAATATCATTCGAAAGAAAAGATGAATTTTAGCTAGATCAAAGGGCATAGACAAGAAACTTGAACTTCATTATGAGAACAACTTATTTCATCTAAAAAAGGATCTATAGAGGAAATATGAACATATTTTGTGGCAAAAAGAAATCACCTCATTCTAGAAATCAAGAAGTGGAATATGCATGCAGATAGAAATATAAAATTCCTTCATACAACTACAATGATAAGATGGAAGAGAAACAAAATTAAATGTCTAAAAGATGAGTAAAGGCAATGTTGTGATGGTCTAGATAGAATGAAAAACATGGTGGTTGACTTTTATGCAAATTTGTTTGCTAGAGAATAACTTTTAAGGCTCATTAGCCCCTCGTAAACAAGTTTCTAATAATGAAGAATCGATTCTTTCAAAAAGTTAAAAACCTTTTGAGGATGAGAAGATAAAGAATGTTGTCTTTGTTATAGGAGATTTAAAGGATCCAGAAGCGGATGGCCTTTATGCAATCTTTTTCTAAAGCCAATAGGAAATTGTTGGCAAGTTTACATGTGATCTAGTCAAGGAGATCTTTCTAAACCTAAGGAAAGTGAAAAAGAACAATGAAATGCTACTTGTTCTAATTCCAAAATTAGATAGTATGGAAAAATTTAAATATTTTTGCCTAATTAGTCTTTATAATGCTATATACAAAATAATTACAAATATTATTGCTAGGAGAATGAAGAAAATTATGGTGAAAAACATTAGTTCCCATCAATACAATTTTATTCTAGGAAGGAATAGCATAGATAATATAATTGTTGCTTAGGAAGCTATTCACACCATGAAGTCAAAAGGGGGAAGAAAGGTTACATGGCAATCAAGGTAAACCTTGAAAAAGCATATGATCAACTAGATTGGTCTTTTCTTAAAGATACCCTCATTAATAATGGTTTCAAGGTAAACCTTGTAATTCTAATCATGAATTATATTTCTTCATATCTATGAGGATAGTTTGGAATGATGAACTCACAGATGAATTCAAGCCTACAAGAGGCATACAATAATAACAACAATAACAAAATTTTATCCCACTAAGTGAGGTCAACTGCATGAATTACATGATGTTGTTAGGCTTTATCATAAACCAGATTTTTAGTAATATTATTCACTAAGAGATCCCTTTTTATAACTTTCCCTAATATTTTTTTTTGATCTGCCTCTACACTTTTTAACAGGATTAATGATCATATGATCGACTCTTCTTATCGATGCCTCCAATGGCCTTCTTTGCACATGATCAAACTACCTTAATAAATTTTTTGTTATCTTCTCCTCAATAAGTGTTATGCCAATATACCATCATATGCATTTATTTTGTATCTTATCTTTTCTTGTGTCACCATTTATCTATCTTAAAATTCTCATTTCTGCTACTCCTATTTTTTTCTCTTGTTGTCCTTTCAAAGCCTAACATTCACTATTATAAAGCATAACTAGTTGTATAGTAGTTCGAGAAAACTTTTCTTTAAGCTTAGTGTGTACTTTGCGATTACAAACAACTCCTAATACTTTTCGTCATTTTAACCATCTAACTTGTATCATGTGTGTGACGTCTTTGTTAATTTCCTTATCATTTTGTAATATAAATCCTAGATACTTAAATTTAGATACTTGCGGTATGATATGCTCTCTAATTCTCACCTCTAAATTATTTCTATCTCACTTCTTGTTAAATTTACAATGCATATACTCTATCTTACTTCCACTCAAGTGAAAACCCTTTGATTTTAATGCATGTCTCCAAAGCTCGAGTTTATAGTTAACCTCTTCCCTTGATTCCTTGATCAAAACTATATCATCCATAAATAGCATACATTTAGGGATAGTGTTTTGTATGTCTCTGGTAAGAATATCCAAAACTAGATCAAATAAATAAGAACTTAAGGTTGAAACCTAATGTAGACCTATCCTTATAGTAAAATATTTTGTCTATCCTTTTGGGAATTCTTACACTAATAGTTAATTTGTCATATATGTCCTATATAGCCCAAGTATATGTGACATGAACTCCTTTCTTTTCTAAAGTCTTCCATAATACTTCTCTTGATACACGATCATAGGCTTTTTCTAGGTCAATGAAAACTATATGTAAGTCTCTTTCTTTACTTCGATACCTCCCCATCAATCCTTTTACAAGATAAATAGCCTTTGTTGTACACCTTTTTAGCATAAATTCAAATTGGTTCTCTGCAATTCTAGTCTCATCTCTTAATCTATGCTCAATCACTTTTTCCCATAATTTTATAGTGTGACTCATAAGTTTTATCCCTCGATAGTTTGCACAGTTCTGGATATCTTCTTTGTTCTTATATATAGGCACTAAAATGCTCCTCCTTCACTCGTTTAGCACAGTTTTAGATATCTACAAGAGGTGTACAACAAAGGGATCCTTTTTCCCCTTATCTTTTTGTTTCATACATAGAGAGATTGGCTCATGGAATACAAGTAGCTATTAATTCGGATCTTTGTAAGCCTATTAAACTTTCAAAGTATAGGAGACTGATATCACATTTATTCTTTGGAGATAATCTAATGTTGTTTGATAAGATTGATATGAGACAAGTAGAGATTATAAATTTTTGTTTGAATATTTTTTGCCAATGCTTAAAGGAAAAAGTGAATGAGAAGAAAACAAAAAAAAATTCTTAAAAAATGTTAGCCATAATAGAGTGAAGGAAATTAATGACTCTCTTAGTTTTGCATTAGTAGTTGATTTAGGAAAATATCTTGGAATCCCTCTCGACCTTAAGAAGATCTCCAAATAATCTTTTAATTTCATTCATGACAAATCTCCCAAAGGCTCAATTCCTAGAAAGAAAAAAATGCTCTCTCTGGTAGGAAGGATTACTCTAGTTAAATCTGTGACTATTGTGATTCCACAGTTTTCTATGCAAAGGAATAGGCTGCCATTATTTATCTACAATGAAGTGGGGAGATTAAGTAGAGACATTATATGGTTAGGAAAGGACGATCAAAGGAGAGTTCACCTAGTGACCTGGGATAATATTTGCAAAGATAAGAAGAATGGAGGTGCAGATTTCTTGAAATGAGGCATACCTTATAAACATTGCTTGGGGTCTAGTGGATAAATCAGACTCACTGTGGGTGAAAGTTCTCAGAATAAAATATAGTTAATGTCCTTAAGTTGTCCTAGATATGAAAAAAAGAAGTGGTGATTCAAATTTATGGCAAGGTGTTTGTAGTGTTTGGAAGAATGTCAAGGATGGTATAAAGTGGAATATTGGGAATGGTTTAGATGCTTTACTCTGGAAGGATTGTTGGATTCCAAATTGACATATTTTAAACGGTTTTGATGATGCAACTATACCCCCAACATGAAGAAAACATGCCAATTGCATCATATATTAAAATGGCGGAAGTTGGTATGTAAACCACATTATGCACTATGTACGACCAGTAAGCCTTTTACGAAAAATAATTGCTATTGCCCCACCCTCTCTAGCTCAAGATAAGGATAAGGTCTTCTGAAGACACTCCAATGACGGCCTTTTTATGGTAAAGTCCGTTTATAATTATCTATTGACAACCCACCCTCATGGCTCTTCCTTAACATTATGGAAAAAGATTTGGAAATGGCCTGACCTGAATTTATTCGTATCTTTTTATGGCCAGTTTGTTTGGATAAAGTGTTGACTAATAATCAGAGACAAGCAAGAGGGATGGCTAACTCCGACACTTACCCCAGATGCAATGTAGGCAACAAATCTGTAATTCATTTATTATGTGACTATATCCAAGTGAAAGATGTTTGGCTTTCGGTTGTCTTTCCTTATCAATGGCACAATTTCTTCCATATGGACCTCAATGACTGGTTATCCTGGAATCTTTCAAATAGCTTGGGCAAAAAAGTGTCAATTGGGGTCTTCAATTCGGTTTTATATGTTAGCTGATAGGATAAATAGAAATGACTTGGTTTTTATAAACAAAGTGGAGAACTTACATTGCATCATTTTTAGATCAGCTGCCAAAAAGTTTAAGTGGTGCAGTTATTGAGGTTGTTATCAAAACATAAAAGCCAAGCTTTTGTTTCTAATGTGTAGTTCGACTGGTAAATGCCCACATTGGGTTGGATAAAGTGCAACTTAGATGCTTCAATGCCAAATAATAACACAGCAGCTTGTGCGGTTGGATTTCGAGATAATAGAGGCACTTGGCTTTTTGGTTTTAAAAAGTTTCCTGGCCAAACGCCTACCTTAACTAGCATTATTAGTCAATTATTTTTATTTTTTAGTATAATTATTTGTTCATTCTTTCACATATAACATTAAAATAAATGGTGAAAATAAAATTATAATTAAAAATTAAACATGTATTTAATATTATTAAGGTGAAATTTAATAATAAATTTTAATAATTTTCATTTATTTTAACATTACAAATGAATGTAGGAATGAATAATTATAATTATAATAAAAATAAAAATTAGGAATTAATAATATTAATTATAGGATTTGAGAAATGTAATAATTATTACATTCATAAGGACTAAACGTTATGTTCAATTTTAAAGATTAAGAAAGTAATAAAAAGACATGGCAAGGTGATTGCTTTTGCTGACTTTGTGCCTATGCGTTAGGTGGCCACTAAATTTAAGGACGTGTGCATTGGGTCAGTGATATCTTAAATAGGAAGCATTATTATAAAATAGCTAATGGACATTAGATATTTAAAAAATTATATGTCAAAAAATGATTTACGTATAATCAAGTGCTATAGGATATGTGATTTTAACATTAGTTAGTAAATTGTCATAAAATATAAAAATAATATAAGTTACGTATTTTAATTTTAACAAAATGAAACCATAACTTGATACTTATATTAACTTATTTTAACAAAAATTTATTATAAGTTACGTATTTTAATTTTAATTTTTAGACTAAATACTCATTTTAATGCTTCAAAAAATAGATTTAATATATATCAATTTGGTTCATATTTAATTGCACCACTCAATTTAGTCACCTATAGATTAAATTTGGTTTAATACTATCCCTCATAGAGTTAAAGTTACCCCTTCACCAAAGATTGAATATTCATTTTGGTTCTTTAAAGATGAACTTAGTATCAATTTAATCTTTATTTAATTATACAATTCAATTTAGTCCCTTATAAATTTAATTTGATTTAATGTCACCCCTCCACCAAATTCAAATTTAAATTCAAATTCTATCTTATTTTTTCTCTGTCATACGTAATAGTATGTTCCTCCTTTCTTGACAAAAAATGTGCCCATAGAAAGGTTACAATGGAGAAAGCAATGCTAATCTTGCAATGATTTTTGGTCTTAAACATCCCTATATGACTACTTCAATTAAAGGAACTAAATATTATGATTAATGAATGATGTTGCTTATCTCTCATCTACTCAAAGAATAGAGGTGAGCAATGACTATTTAAAAAATTAGGTTATCTTATTCCACATCAAAAAGTGGTTTTAATGGATAAATTTTCTCCAAGTTATGGAGGCTCCAATCTCATGTATGATTGATGCACAAATGACAATGAATAAGAATTAAAACTTAATTATTTTTTTCAAATTTCAATATGTAATTAAAAAAACAAAAATAAGTTTCACAATGAATTACACACTATGACATTAATAAAATAATTTGAAATACTATTAACAAAATAATGGAATTTATTGGAAGTGTTTCAAATTTCAAAAAGATTACATGATTTATAATGTTGTAAATTCTAATTTCGACTTTGAGTGATTAACCAAACCTATATAATTCACAAAAAGTTATATCAATCAATGTTACCAAACCTATATAATTCACAAAAAGTTATATCAATCAATGTTATGCTGGCCCAACATGTTGAATTGATTGGACTAGGACTTTGAACACAAAGTAAATCAAAATGGCCCCCTAAATCCAGAATTATCATTTACACTGATTGGACTATTAAAACCCAATCAAATTCTAGATTAATAGCTAACTTGCTTGATTTAATTTAATTAATGTTACTTATTTCAAAATATAAGTTCACTTTATTTAATTTATACTATATGTATTATTATAAATGATAGTAATAAAAGTATGCTTATTTTTGTATAGTCGTGATATGAAATTTTAAAATTCAAACAAAGAATTTAAAACCTCCTAAAATTACTTAAATTTCATATTATTAATACATTTTTATTGATTTAAAAATAGGGTAAATTACTTCAACCTTCCATGAGATTTGGCTTAAATACATGCAGTTCCCTTTGATTTTGAGAAAAAACACATACCTCCCTTAAAGGCAAATGGAAGTAGATAGAGTTAATTTTATATTTTCTGGAAAAAATTGACCCCTTTGACGAATAAATAGTAACCAGTTCTTTCCTCCCTGTAGCTGCTAATATGTTAGATAGTGAAATCGTGATGGCACGATGACGAAGCTCCGACTATTGTTGGTGTTGCTGTGGTCCATTGTTAAGTGGACAACGAGAGAACCTAGTATTTTGCAGTGGTTGTTCAGTTCTAACAAGATGAATAAGCAACAAATCACAGCCATTACAATATAGTTAAAATTGTAAAAGTCATTACAAACAAAAACCAATCAATTTGTAAAAATCTTAGACACACAAATCAATATTCAAATTTCAATAAATCTAAATCAAATTTGTGAAAAAGTCACTTTTAGATTTTCCAAAATCATCAGTATAACCAATTTTACAAAACTTGTTTTAATGAAATATATAGATCAAAGCCAATATAGATCTAAGGTTTAAAAACAATCTAAACTCACATTTTGACCTTTAATTATTGTGTTGATGCTCGTTCCAAAAGAAGGGATGAAATCACAAAGAAAGCATAAATACTTGGAAAAAGAATAGAAAAAGAAAGTTATTTTTTCGATGGTTGACGGTAGCGATCATTCACCTTTTCTTCGAGTGCCTTAGTTACAGAGGAGAAGAATGTATAGATGAACATAGAGACAACTTCTACAATGAAAAATGAGAAAAAATTGAAAATGAATAAGGGAAATTTAAGTGTAAGGAATTCTGTCGAAAGTTTATACTTTTATGTTTTCTTCCTTTTTATTTCATCTATTTTAATTCTTATTAATGATTAATGATATGATTATCTTCCTATTTAATGGTAATTAATATATAAACAGGAAATTTGATTTCCTTTACAATACAATGATATTATAAGGTATAAATTTGATTAACTGTTAGTGTAAAATATTCTACACTATTAATAAATGAAAATAAGATATGTCATTAAAAAAATGATAGTAATTAAAATTTTCTAACTACGGCAAAGAGGTTTGATAATTTTTTGTTGACATAATAATATATGAGTGAAAAATAATATAAATTAATTTATACTAATAGTGGAATAAATTTAAATCTTATTCATAAAATGCAACTGATGATGAATTTTTTTAATAAATTTCTCAATTATTAATTACTATAAGATAATAAAAATGTATTTTTTTAAGTTTACATTTTGATTTATTTGTATATAATAAATTATTATATAATTACACTAATATGATATCTTTAGTGATTAATAATTATTAACTATCATATAAATATAGAAATTAATATAATAATTATGTTTATTTCTTATCTTCATAATATGTTTTTCTTTTAAAAAATAAATAACCACATAATTAAAAGTATATTTTCAATAAATTAATGTATTATAAAATAAGTATATTTACCATCTTATTTTTTAATGTTTATTATATATATTACTTTCTATTAGGGGTAGTTTGGATATTAAATTTTTTAAAATGTGAATGATATCAGACAAAATTCCTTAACGGACAATTAACAGACGGAAGGATATTATCATGTAAAAATAAATACAGAAAAAGGGATTGTATGGTTTTAAATATCGAAGGAAATCGTGTATATTTAGTATAAATTTCTAGAAAGGTAAAAGTAATTTATTCAAAAATATAACATTAATTCAATCACTCAATTAGACTGATGCGCCTATTATCCAATCATTTCATCGAGTCAACGGGCGGACCCGAAACCAAGGTAAGTTTTGTTGCCTTGAAGTTAGAAAAACAGTGTAGCACGTAATGTCTTTTCACAAAATAAATAATGCTCGTCCTTCTTCACGTTTTTCCCAAAAACTTTTGACTTTAAGCCTTGCGAAATTTCCAGGAAGAATTTTCTTCTTCGTATGAATAACGCTGGCTACCAGAAAGCAACTACTTAAACTAAAGAGCATATTTGGATGCCTCCGGAATATACCATCAAAGTGAATAAATGAATATAAATTTTAGTGTATATCATATATTTTAAAAAATAAATAAGAACTAGAAAAATATTTTGTAACTCATAATTTTTTTATTTTAACATGCTTCTATAAAGAATATCTAAGGTATAATATAATAAAATATTTATATTTATTAAGGAGAGAAAGGTAAAAAAATAAAATTTAAATTATTTATAATATTCAATTGTGAAAGAATCATAATTTTATATTTTGTATTTGTATCTCTATAATTTTTATAAAATTTATTATCATATAGTGCATAATTTTTTTATCCTATAATTGTGTGTGCTTTAATATTTTAGTCAGATCAAATTATATAATAACATATATATAGAAAAGATACTCAATTTTGGGGCCCATACCCCCTAGGGGAATCCCCTATCTTTGCTATTGATCATTCTCAATTAAATTACTTGCAATTCAATGGACTATATTGTATATCTACAAAAGTCTAACTATAATATAAGAGTTGAAAATGACCATAAGACGTTTTTACAAGCCATTAACTACAACGAATCCAAACTATAGTACAATACTATAAAGGAAAAGATGATTCCATGGCATCTAATGGAGTTGGGGATCTTGTTAAGTTATCTAGTGGTTTAAAAGTCATTTGGTATAAATGGGTCTCTATGAGATGAAAAAGGGCTCATTAAGTAACATTAAAAGATATAAGGCAAGACTTATGACTAAGACATTCACTCAAAAGGAAGGAATTGATTACACAGAAACATTTTCTCTCGCATCTAAGTAAGATTCCCTCCATATGATAATGGCATTAGTTGCCCAATTTGACCTAGAATTGTATTAGATGGATGTGAAGATGACATTCCTCAATGAAGATCTAAAGGAAGAGGTATATATGAAATAACCTAAAGGATTCTCTTTTAATGCTAGTAAGCATTTGGTATGTAAGCTTAAGAAATCCATATATGGATGGAAACAAGCCTTTGCTAATGATATCGCCTTTGCTAATGATATCTTAAGTTTTATGATGTTATTTCCTCTTTTGGACTTCTGGAAAACATTATAGATCAGTGTATATACTAGAAGGTTAATGGGAGCAAAATTTGTTTCCTTATACTGTATATGGATGATATATTAGTTGTAGCCAATGATAAGGGATTGCTATATGAGGTGAAATAGTTTCTTTCTAAGAATTTTGACATAAAGGATATAGGTGAGGCATCTTATGTAATTGGTATTAAGATCTATAAAGATAGAACTCAATGCATTTTAGGTCTATCATAAGAAACCTATATCAATAAGGTCTTATAGAGATTTTGGATAAAAGGTTGCTCACCAAATGTAGCACCTACATGTTGATGTACAGATGAATTGAAAATCTTAAGGTAGTTAGCTACTCAGATTTGGATTTCGCTGGATGCATTGATTTATAGAAATTAACATCGGGATATATTTTTATATTTGCTGGTAGAATCATGTCTTGAAGAAGCACAAAGCAAACCTTGATTGCTACTTTTACTATAAAAGTTATGTTTGTATCTTATTTTAAGGAAACTCCATATGGTGCATGGCTGAAGAGCTTTATTTCTGAGTTTAGAGTTATGGATTCAATTTCTAGGCCATTAAGAACTTACTATGACAACTCAATTGTAATTTTCTAGGTAAGAATGAAAAAGTGGAAGTCAAAATACACACATCAACATTAAGTACTTAGCCATTCAGGAACATGACAAAGAAAATAAAGTCACCATTGAACACATAAACACTAGGTTGATGATAGCAGATCCTTTAATAAAAGGCATGCCACCATCAATGTTTAAGGATCGTGTATTAAGGATAGGACTTAGTACCATATTAAGTTTTTTATGTATATATACCTATTTGTGATAAAGTTCTTATTTAGTTTAAGTTATTTTTCTCATTTTAATGTATACATTTGTGTTTAAAGGAAAACAACATTATGAGGACCTAGAATAAGTATAAGACTTATTCATTAAGTTATGGTGGGTTAAGAAAGCAAAATGTATTATGATAGGGAGATAATACTCACATATAAAAGACCTATCACTATGATCTATACATTAAGTTGTCTTTTCTTTAGACTTAATTTTGTTATACGGATCAAGTGGGAGAATGTAACCATTTTTTGTGAATGTTGGAAACAATGTTCAAATTGGTTAGTAACCTCCCTGATATGCTCCATAAAATAGGGAGGATTTTTTGTAAAACGACTAAAATCTTAGCATTTTTTATGGGAGAAGTTAAGATCGTACAAGTATGTGTGTATATATATATATATATATATATATATATATATATATATATATATATATATATATATATATGGGTCCTTAAGTTCGATTTGATGCTTAATTTTCATTTCAAAATGAAATACACTGTTAGAAAAAGCATAAACCAGAACTTGGAAGCATCCAAGTGCAGGATTATAGTAACTTCTTCTTGTAAAATTACAAAGCAATGGCTGGAGGTAGGCTTCTGCTTTCTAACTCATTTTAGTTTAGTAGGATATAATTATGTATTTGTATATCCATAAATTAGTTTAACACTATATACATCCAATTTAGCATGAGGGTTTGCACTTGTCACTACTGGAAGTTCAATCATAGAGAGTAGAATTCCTAAAGTTAATGGCTAAAGAAGTTGTTATACCTAAGGATGAATATAATATGTAAATGGATGAAATGGAAAGGCTACAAGAGGGATAAGAAGGTTCATCAGAGATGTAGAGAGGAGGGAATTCATTATTGGTTTTCAACAACAAAGTGATGGTCAGATCGAAAGAGTTCAGTGGATGGATGATCCTATAGTACCAAATCCAGAAGACTCACATTCGAATTAGGAGAAATCAATCATTGGCTTAATGCTAAATATTCTAGGATAGGATAATGAGAATGGATCATGATTTAATATCTTTGTTATTATGGATAAGCAAGATAGGTAGGAATCATAATATGAATCATTAGTGACAAAGGAAGGTTAAAATTTTAGTTTATATGGGCTGAGCTCTAATAACAAATAGGACTTAGAAAGAATAAGTCAAAAGTTAAGGAGAAAAAGCCTATGGCTGTGCCAAAAAGAGCAAAGGTGATGGGCCAAGATAATACTAGGCAAGTAGCAATACAAGGGCAAAAGACTTGTGATCTAACTAAAAATCCAATGCAAAACTCAAATAAGAAGAATGAGGTTGAGCTATCTAATAGCTTAAGTCCAATCTCTACTTCACCCATGCAAGTAGAATCCTAGGTCTCAAATGAAAGTGTTATTTCAAAATTTCAAATAAAGGACATGGAACTACAACCAAAGCCACTTAACATATCCAAAGTTAGCCATCTAATGAAGATGTTTTCTTTAAGTTTGTCTAACGAAGAAGTAATCAACCTTATAATTTTGAATAAAGTTGAATACATCCTTTTGTAGGGTGGCTTAAATTATCTTTCTTGTTTCCATGGACTATGAATTTGTTAGCATGGAATTGTAGGGGGTAGGTTATAATCAACCTTCAAATGTACTCAGTTAGTATACTATTCATTGCAGAACCAAGGATTAAAAAAAGTCATGCTAAAGGTGTAGTTAAAAAGATTGGCATGGATGGTTAGTTCAAAATAAACCTACTAGGATATTCCAAAGGCATATGGCTATTATGAAATAAGTAGATTTTTAAGTCTAGATCATAATGGTGCATAACCAATTTATTCATGCTTACTTATCCATAAAAAATTTTGAGGTTGTTGCTTTTGTCATAGATGTATATGACTCTCCAAATAAGATACTAAGACAATAGTTTTAGGAGAATATTATTGCATTTGCTACAAATATGGCTAATCCTTAGGTCTTACTTAGAGATTTCAATGCCTATACTAAGGAATTAGAAGAGAAAAGTGGCACTTATTTTAATTGAAAGAGCATGAGGCAATTTTTAGATTGTACTAATAATTGTAAGTTGATAGATTTAGATTATAATGGTCCAAAATTCATGTAGGAAAGGAAGAACTTAAAAGAAAGGATTAATATATGCTTAGCTAATTCAAATTGAAGAGTAATGTTTTTAGAAGTCTTAATTTTCCATCTTTTTTAAAGGAAGTCAAATTATAAGCCAATTCTTTTAAAGTTCTTCGATGATTCCAGTACAAAGAGGATAAAAAATACTTTTGGGTTCCTTATAGCATGGGTTTACAATAATTCTTTTTAGGATATGGTCAAAAAAGCATAGGGTAATCATGATAATTGGGGAACAACATCATCATCCTTTAAAGACTTAATTTTAAAATGGAATAAGGAGGTCTTTAGGAATATCATTCGAAAGCAAAGATGAATTTTAGCTAGATCAGAGGGCATAGACAAGAAACTTGAACTTCATTATGAGAACAACTTATTTCAACTAAAAAAGGATTTATAGAGGAAATATGAACATATTTTGTGGCAAAAAGAAATCACCTCATTCTAGAAATTAAGAAGTAAGTGGAATATGCATTCAGATAGAAATATAAAATTCTTTCATACAACTACAATGATAAGATGGAAGAGAAACAGAATTGAATGTCTAAAAGATGAGTAAAGGCAATGTTGTGATGGTCTAGATAGACTGAAAAACATGGTGGTTGACTTTTATGCAAATTTGTTTGCTAGAGAATAACTTTTAAGGCTTATTAGCCCTTCGTAAACAAGTTTCTAATAATGAAGAATCAATTCTTTCAAAAAGTTAAAAACCTTTTAAGGATGAGAAGATAAAGAATGTTGTCTTTGTTATAGGAGCTTTAAAGGATCGAGGAGCGGATGGCCTTTATGCAATCTTTTTCTAAAGCCAATAGGAAATTGTTGGCAAGTCTACGTGTGATCTAGTTAAGGAGATCTTTCTAAACCTAAGGAAAGTGAAAAAGAACAATGAAATGCTACTTGTTCTAATTCCAAAATTAGATAGTATGGAAAAATTTAAATATTTTTGCCTAATTAGTCTTTATAATGCTATATACAAAATAATTACAAATATTATTGCTAGGAGAATGAAGAAAATTATGGTGAAAAACATTAGTTCCCATCAATACAATTTTATTCTAGGAAGGAATAGCATAGATAATATATTGTTGCTTAGGAAGCTATTCATACTATGAAGTCAAAAGGGGGAAGAAAGGTTATATGGCAATCAAGGTAAACCTTGAAAAAGCATATGATCGACTGGATTGGTCTTTTCTTAAAGATACCCTTATTGATAATGGTTTCAAGGTAAATCTTGTAATACTAATCATGAATTATATTTCTTCCTATCTATGAGGATAGTTTGGAATGATGAACTCATAGATGAATTCAAGCCTACAAGAGGCATACAATAATAACAAAATTTTATCCCACTAAGTGAGATCAATTACATGAATTGCACGATGTTGTTGGGCTTTATCATAAACCAGATTTTTATTAATATTATTCACTAAGAGATCCTTTTTTATAACTTTCCTTGATATTTTTTTAATCTGCCTCTACACTTTTTCACAGGATTAAAGATCATACAATCGACTTTTCTTCTCGATGCCTCCAATGGTTTTCTTTACACATGACCAAACCACCTTAATTGATATTTTGTCATCTTTTCCTCGATAGGTGTTATGCCAATATACCATCATATGCATTCATTTTATATCTTATCCTTTCTTGTGTCACCACATATCTATCTTAACATTCTCATTTCTTCTACTCCTATTTTTCTCTCTTATTGTCCTTTCAAAGCCTAACATTCACTATTATAAAGCATAACTAGTTATATAGCAATTCGATAAAACTTTTCTTTAAACTTATTATGTACTTTGCGATCACAAATAACTCATAATACTTTTTTCCATTTTAATCATCTAATTTGTATTCTGTGTGTGACATCTTTGTTAATTTCCCTATCGTTTTGTAATATAAATCCTAGATACTTAAATTTAGATACTTGCGGTATGATATGCTCTCCAATTCTCACCTCTAAATTATTTCTATCTTACTTGTTAAATTTGAAATGCATATACTCTATCTTACTCCCATTCAAGTGAAAAGCCTTTGATTCTAATGTACGTCTCCAAAGCTCAAGTTTATAGTTAACCTCTTTCCTTAATTCCTTGATTAAAACTATATCATTCATAAATAGCATACATTTAGGGATAGTGTTTTGTATGTCACTGGTAAGAATATTCAAAACTAGATTAAATAAATAAGAACTTAAGGTTAAAACCTAATGTAGACCTATCCTTATAGTAAAATCTTTTATCTCTCCTTTGGGAATTCTTACACTAGTAGTTACTCTATCATATATGTCCTATATAGCCTAAATATATGTGACATGAACTCCTTTCTTTTTCAAAGTCTTCCATAACACTTCTCTTGATACATGATTATAGGCTTTTTCTAGGTCAATGAAAACTATATGTAACTCTCTTTCTTTACTTCAATACCTTCCTATCAATCCTTGTACAAGATAAATAGCCTCTGTTAGACCTTTTTAGCATAAATCCAAATTGGTTCTATACAATTCTAGTCTTATCTCTTAATCTATGCTCAATCACTTTTTCCCATAATTTTATAGTGTGACTCATAAGTTTTATCCCTCAATAGTTTGCACAATTTTGAATATCTTCTTTGTTCTTATATATAGGCACCAAAATGCTCCTCCTCCACTCATTTGGCACAATTTTGGATATCTACAAGAGGTGTACAACAAAGGGATCCTTTTTCCCCTTATCTTTTTGTTTCGTACATAGAGAGATTAGCTCATGGAATACAAGTAGCTATTAATTCGGATCTTTGTAAGCCTATTAAACTTTCAAAGTATAGGACACTAAAATCACATTTATTCTTTGGAGATAATCTAGTGTTATTTGATAAGATTGATATGAAACAAGTAGAGATTATAAATTTTTGTTTGAATATTTTTTTCCAATGCTTAGAGGAAAAAGTGAATGAGAAGAAAAAAAAAATTTCTTAAAAAATGTTTGCCATAATAGAGTGAAGGAAATTAATGACTCTCTTAGTTTTGCATTAGTAGTTGATTTAGGAAAATATCTTGGAATCCCTTTTGACCATAAGAAGGTCTCCAAATAATCTTTTAATTTCATTCTTGACAAAGTCTCCCAAAGGCTTAATTCCTAGAAAGAAAAAAATGCTCTCTCTAGTAGGAAGGATTACTCTAGTTAAATTTATGACTATTGTGATTCCACAGTATTACGTGTAAAATAGTTTATCAATTAGTGCAAGTGCACACTGTCGTAAACAAGTAATAAAGTGATAAGTAAGTATCATTCCCTCGAGGATTGTTTCACTAAACACCAAAATTCATAATCCTAACACTATTTGGTAAATCGATTAGTTGGAAAATGAAGCAATTAAATAAAGATCTATGCAAAAAATATTTAAAAATAAATATGAATGCAATTGGAGTAAAGATAAATATGAATAAAAGCCCTAGGGATCAAACTTCACTTAATAATTTCAGATTAAATCATCTATCTATACTAATCTAATTTTAACTTCCTTAATTGATTGTCGAGTTTTCCTAAATTAATTACTAGCCTCTTCCAAAGTCAAGTAATTCTATAATTAATTGCTAATTCACTATATTCCTATGTGAATTAAAATAACTAATCATGCATTAGAATTTATGGAGCTCATTAAGACTACATAAACCATATGAATATATTCCTATTTCATATGCAGTTTATGATTTTAATTATAGGTTCCATACACATGTATCTCCTTCCGGTCTCAACATACATATTAAGTTCATTCAAAAGGTTGCCTATCAATTGAAAGCATTAAGAGCAATAATTAAAACTCAATCTAGGAAAGAAAATTGAAATTAGTTTCAATAGATTAGAATTCAATCCATTATTATCAAGTTATGTCATCACCTTAGGAAGATGAAGAATTAGAACATAATGAAATTAAAAATAAACTCAAAATAAAATAAAAACATTAACATATTCATGATAAAAACATAAGGATACAGTTATAAATGCATGAAAATAGAAATGCTATCCATCCATGTAGGAGGTAAAACCTTCCATATAGGATGACAACCTAGCCTTCTATGTAGGAGGCATACAAGAAGAACTAAAAATGTATGAACTAAACTATTCTTTAAGATGAATGCATGAATGAATGTTTCAGTGCTTCAATGCTCCAATTGATATCTACTTCTACATATTTATAGGTGACTAAATCAGCTGCAAGTCATAAATCTTGACCATTAGCTACCAATCACATTCTTTAGCTATCATTCATGGTCTTTAACTACCCTTCTTGATTCTTGATTTTCGCAGCAATAATTCTTCTGACTTGTTGGTAATTTTTCACCATCAGAATGACAGATTTACATCTTCCTGTCAACATAGGAGTTGTAGAGTTGGATCTTAACTTTCAAATGCCGCAAAGATCTCCTAATTTTGACATTTCTATCTTAAGTTATGATCAGATTAGCAACCAAAGGTTAGATTCTATCAGAACCACTGTTTCATTTTCCAAGTAGAATTTGAGATCCTTAGATCCTGAACTAGGCCTTTCTTTAAAGATGAAAATTGTAGGGATTTTTCTTAGTGTTTTAACCATATAAAGAACAACCCAATCCAACATCTAGAACTCTAGATATAGCCTAAAACCTGAAACAGGGTCAAAATACAACATTATCTAAAAGATTTGATTTCATTTCAAATTCAAGACCCATTCACAAAATGCAACTAAATTCATTAAATTAAACAAGATAACATCCAAAAATGCATCATACAAGAAAAAATAAATATGTAAATATTTTACGTATCACACAGTATTCTATGCAAATGAATAGGCTGCCATTATTTATCTACAATGAAGTGGGGAGATTAAGTAGAGACATTATATAGTCAGGAAAGGACGATTAAAGGAGAGTTCACGTAGTGACCTGGGATAATATTTGCAAAGATAAGAAGAATGGAGGTGCAGGTTTCTTGAAATTAGGCATACCTTATAAAAATTGCTTGGGGTCTGGTAGATAAATCAGACTCACTATGGGTGAAAGTTCTCAGAATAAAATATAGTTAATGTCCTTAAGTTGTCCTAGATATGAAAAAAAGAAATGGTGATTCAAATTTTTGGCAAGGTGTTTGTAGTGTTTGGAAGAATGTCAAGGATGGTATAAAGTGGAATATTGGGAATGGTTTAGATGCTTTACTTTGGAAGGATTGTTGGATTCCAAATTGACATATTTTAAACAGTTTAGATGATGCAACTATACCCCCAACATGAAGAAAACATGTCAATTGCATCATATATTAAAATGACGGAAGTTGGTATGTAAACCACATTATGCATTATGTACCACCAGTAAGCCTTTTACGAAAAATAATGCTATTGCCCCACCCTCTCTAGCTCAAGATAAGGATAAGGTCTTCTGAAGACACTCCAATGACGGCCTTTTTATGGTAAAGTCCGTTTATAATTATCTATTGACAACCCACCCTCATGGCTCTTCCTTAACATTATGGAAAAAGATTTGGAAATGGCCTGACCCTGAATGTATTCGTAGCTTTTTATGGCCAATTGGTTTGGATAAAGTGTTGACTAATAATCAGAGACAAGCAAGAGGGATGGCTAACTCCGACACTTAACCCAGATGCAATGTAGGCAACAAATCTGTAATTCATTTATTATGTGACTATATCCAAGTGAAAGATGTTTGGTTTTCTGTTGTCTTTCCTTATCAATGGCACAATTTCTTCCATATGGACCTCAATGACTGGTTATCCTGGAATCTTTCAAATAGCTTGGGCAAAAGGAGTGTCAACTGGGGTCTTCAATTCGGTTTTATATGTTAGCTGATACGATAAATAGAAATGACTTGGTTTTTATAAACAAAGTGGAGAACTTACATTGCATCATTTTTAGATCAGCTGCCAAAAAAGTTTAAGTGGTGCAGTTATTGAGGTTGTTATCAAAACATAAAAGCCAAGCTTTTGTTTCTAATGTGTAGTTTGACTGGCAAATGCCCACATTGGGTTGGATAAAGTGCAACTTAGATGCTTCAATGCCGAATAATAACGCAGCAGCTTGTGCGGTTGGATTTCGAGATAATGGAGGCACTTGGCTTTTTGGTTTTAAAAAGTTTCCTGGCTAAACGGCTACCTTAACTAGCATTATTAGTGAGTTATTTTTATTTTTTAGTATAATTATATGTTCATTCTTTCACATATAACATTAAAATAAATGATGAAAATAAAATTATAATTAAAAATTAAATATGTATTTAATATTATTAAGGTGAAATTTAATAATAAATTTTAATAATTTTCATTTATTTTAACATTACAAATAAATATAGGAATGAATAATTATAATTATAATAAAAATAAAAATAAGGAATCAATAATATTAATTATAGGATTTGAGAAATGTAATAGTTATTACATTCAAAAGGACTAAATGTTATGTTCAATTTTAAAGATTAGGAAGGTAAGCTTGTCTACATAGAAAGTAATAAAAAGACAAGGCAAGTTGATTGCTTTTGCTGACTTTGTGCCTATGCGTTAGGTGGCCACTAAATTTGAGGACGTGTGCATTGGGTCAGTGATATCTTAAATAGGAAGCATTATTATAAAATAGCTACATTAGATATTTAAAAAATTATATATCAAAAAATGATCTACGTATAATCAAGTGCTATAGGATATGTGATTTTAACATTAGTTAGTAAACTATCGTAAAATATAAAAATAATATTAATTTTTTTTTCTAAAAATTAATGTCTAATGACCATAATACAATGTCAATTTTTTTAAATAACCAATTTTGGATGTCTTAACCTTGGCCATTGAAACCCTAACCATTGAAATTCTAACTTCTAGTTTCTCACTTTGTTATCCCAAAACTTGGCCCCGACCCCATATTCTACCTCCAATTCCTTATTCCTTCATCCTAAACCCTAATCTCATTCCTATACTCCTCACTCCCTCATCCTTTCTATTTCACCTATATTCTTAAATAAATATAGAAAGCTAACATTTTATATTACTTTAAAAAATCTCAATTTAAACAACTTTAAAAAATAAATTGAATAATAATATATTAAAAATAGTGCAAGGTTATAGATAACACCACAATTAGAGATTAGTGCTTTACTAAATCTATCTTAATACCCATTGTTCTGTTCAATATGTGAAGTTTGCACTCTCAACAAAATCTTTTAAATACAATACCTACAAATAGAATGAGAATTGATGAAAACTTGATGTGTTACACATTTTAATATAAATAAATGGTAGATAATATGAAAGGATATCAAAGAAGATGGATAAGATCAAATTTCTTACTTATGTAAACCTATAAATTTACATTAAAATGACAAGCAACAAAAGAAGATAAATTAAGAAACTAAAAAAATTACAAGAATAAATAAAAAAATTAAAAAATCATCACATTTATATTCTACACTATTTTAAAGGGTGTTAAAACTTATATATTTGGCTAAATGCTAACTATCCTTTCGATCTTACCAAATAATTAGTGAGCAAAAATACAATAAAAGAGAATTATCTTAAGGTTAGAATGAGAGCATACCTCCTTAGATACAAAAGCATTTCAGGGTTAGAATAACTTCAAGATGAAATTTGCAAATAACATCTTACTTCACTCTTTTTATTTTTTTCCTACTCGAGTCATACCTTATTCTTTTTATTTTTAATATGCAGTAGTGGCCTGAGATTACATGTTGGTTACTATATAATAACTAATGTCTAAAATTTATATTATAGGTTGATCATGAAAAACCACCATTTTCTTTAATACAACTATTAAGTAATGTTTAGTTTCAATTATAATAAAAAAATTGACATTGCAATATATGAATGTTTCTTTTTAAAAAAACTAATTTTTTTTCTTCTTATCATAGAATTGAACAAAACAACAACAAATTGAATGCAAATAAAAAAAAATGAGAAAGGAGATAATGTATTACAAACATATATTCTTTTATTTTATAGATTTCTATAGCCATACATGAACATATACAACAAAAAAGTCATTATTTATAATGAACAATAGAGTTTGTATTTATAATAAACATACATGACATTCCTATAAAAGTTAAAAAGAAAAGTGATTGTCATTTGTTTATAATTCCTCTATATTACTTCATGGCTTATGAATTGCTTGATTTAGTTAATAATGACTTTGAAGTGCTTGATTGCTTTATATGCTACCAACATCTTAGGGTTCTTATGTTTTGGTGTAAAAATGCATATATTTCTTACTTTGTGTGTATCAAAGTTGGAAATGGCACATAAAGTAAATAACATATCAATTTCCATATTGAAATATTGGAAGCATGAGAAGCTTAAAACAAATGAAAAAAAAATCTAGCACCTTAACATTAATAAGAGGACAACAGATGCTATTAATGTTGCATAATTATAAATGCTTAGAATTAGATAATCATAACAATCACATCAAACCACCAATATGCTCACGATAATTTGTTTGGTTATAGAAGATAATCATAATTTATTACAATGCCCATGACCATGAGAGATGGCTTCTAAGAATAGGATGAAGAATTTAGATTGTTGTATTCAACATCAAGCATCTCCCCAAGTTCCTTCAATTAAAAAACTTATGTCTGCACTTCAATAATGAACATAAAAAATTTATAAAGAATTTGAATGGATTTTTGTCTAAAGTCCTTATAAGTACTTTATAGATTTCATGTGTTTATGGCTAAAGTGTGGATATAAGTTCTTGGATGAAACTTAGATTGATTTAAAAACGTTCTAAAAGGATTGGTTTTTGGAAACCATTAACAAAGAAGGCATCTAAGATGAAGGGTATAAACTATAATATTAACATTATATGAGCTACTAAAAAGATTAAGGAATCTCTTAGTATTCCTTCTAGGGTATGGACATAAGTCCTTATAAGAAATTTTAAAAGTTCCTTGAAGTTTCCAGGCCAAAAGGCATAGTCGATAGACAATAAGTGAATATTTCTGTATTACTCTTTGTTCGTCTTGAGGGACAGAAGAGGCTAGCTTAATTGAAAGATGGTTATCAATTCAAGAATGCTTATTTTTTATACTTCACATCCCATATTACATCCTGGATTGTTAGATAGGAATCTATGATGTGTACATGTAACTTGCATAAATTTAATTTTTCCATTAGAAGAGGCCCGTACATGTTTTGCAATACCCTCTATGAATACTCCATTGATATGAAAGGTTTTTAATGTTAGTTAGGTGCCTCAATGAGATCATAAAATAAGATTTCCTTAGAGATTGAACTCTAGGAAGGTAAAGTAGGTATTTGTATGAAAAAAATATAATCATATGATAAAGTCGACAAAATGAGCAACCACATATAATAAAAAAAAAGATTTATTCTTCTTTAATGATTCTTTTTTTTCTAGAGAAGAAGCAATGATAGTATTTGGGGAATAAACATTACTTAATTCTATGCCAGCAGTCACTGTAAGATGAAGGATGCAAGTGTTATCCTGTTTATAAGTGAACCTAAATATGTTGGTCCTTTGGGAGTTCTTCAAGCTATAACTGATGGAACAAAACTACTTTTCAAAGAAAATCTTCTTCTATCTAGGGGGAATACTCATTTATTCAGTATTAGACTATCTATATCAATTATATCAATTCTAGTAAGCTATTTAGTAGTTCGTTTTGGCTATAACTTTGTTATAGGTATACTATAATTAGATAAATTACATCAATATTCATCTAAATCTTATTTTTATATTGTATATATATGATCATCTACTTCTCACATTCCATGAATAGCTAGGACATTGAGGAATATCTAGAAAGGCATATAAGGAATCACTTTAATTCTATCTTTGTAGGTTTAATGTTGGTTTGATGATACAAGAAGGAAATTTTATAAAAGCAATAGGAAGAATTGCTTAAATATTGATAAGTGAAGCTTATTTAGGTCATGTTATAAATGCTTTGGCTAAACCTCTTAAGGGTTGAAGAGAAATTTCAACTTCTAAATTTAAGTTAATCGAATCTCCCATTCCCACTATTATTTCAACATGTTTTGCATATGAGCCTTTTCAAACAAGACTTATTGCTATTAATTTGATGATCCCTATAAGGCATTATTAAGGAGAATTAATTATTGGTGATAGACAAATCAGTAAAATAGTAGTAGCCATGAATATAATTCCCAATCAAAAAGGACATAATATAATATGTTTTTATGTAGCTATTGGTTAAAAAGCATCCTCTAAGGCTTAAGTGGTAAATATGTTACAAGAAAGAGGAGCAATTGAAAGCACCATTATAGTTATTTAAACAATAGATTCTCTAGCTACATTATAGTACCTCACTCCTTATGCAAGAGTAGCTCTGGTGGAATATTTTATGTATCATGAATGACATATAAGGTGAATACATGATCTATTCAATGCTAGGCATAACGAGTATATAGACTTTAAAAAAAAAAATTTTTTCATCCTATCTTATGAACTTTAAGGTGTATGAATTTTCATATTTGATTCTTTAATTTATTAGATAAAGACTCCATTTAACTTAAGTTAATCTAGGCCAGAAGCAGACCTACATCAAGATAACCTTTCTTTGAAAAACTTTGGTAGTGCTCTTAGAATCTAGATAATGAAACAAAGCACATGGAGCCATTTCCTTATCTTTCTTTTTTTTTATTTGTGCAAAGGTTTTAGATGAAAAGGAAATAATATCTTTATATGAATACTAACTGTGAGCTAGTTTTTTGAAAATTCTATTTCTAATAATGGAATGCCATCAAAAGTACATTTAATATGCATTTCTCTCTTCCAATCCCTTATATCCTACAACTATTCACGAGATTGAATGAATAGAATACAAAGAATATTTTTTGTTATTATCAATGAAGGGAATATAATATATTTTCTAAGAATCACATGGGTTAATAATAAAACACCTTTTATTCCTTGAGCAAATATAATGCTATCCTAGGCTTTTGTTATTTTTATACGTGTTTCTTCATCTTTTTCTTTTTTATATTTTTTTCTTTTGTCTCCAAATTCAAGAGTCCAAGAGTTTTATAAAATTCTCTTGATGGAAAAAAATGTGAATAAAGATCCTATTAAATTGAATTAGATCCAATCTCCTCTTCCTTACGGAAAGGAAAAAGAATTTCACATTCTTCCTTTTAGGAAAGGAAGATTAGGAAAATCCTATTGATTACAATTTTCTCCAAACCCTTAAGAAAAGCATAGAAAAAAGGCTTGAATGGTATGATTCTGCTGTCAACTCAGAATGAAAGGGGTGATATATCAATATACAAATGTGGAAAATAAGATAAAGAAATGCTAGCCTACTTCCACAGTAGATCTATTAGTAACATAATTGAACATTCATAATGCCCTTTGAAAGAAATTGAACTTACAAAAGGAATTATTTTGATTTAACCATTTTTTTTGGCTTGTCTACTTATAAATTAAATTAAAATTATCTTAAAATGTTAATCATTGAATAAGAAAAAGAGTGGATCTGCAAGGTTCCAAATGAATTAGCTTATTTGAAAAAAGCCTTGTTCTTTGTTGTTAATATATCGATAAGAGTATTGTTCTAATAGATAACTCTTCTATAAAGTTCATTAATATTTGAGCTCATTAGTTTAGCCCAATCTGTTTGAATAATCGGTCTCAATTTGAGAGAAAGAACTAGTAATAGACATAAAACCATTCATTCTGATTCTCTATTTGTTCGAATGATTGAATAATTTTGGAAAAAATAAAAAAAAATCTCATATCAAACTTGAAGTACTATGCTGTTATTACTTAATATTCATATGGTGAAGGCATAGTCTTCTTTTCTCCTTAAATAAAAGAATATATATTAGTTAAATATTAATAATTAAATAAATTATAAAATATTAAAAAAATTAATATTATAAATTGAAATATTATATAATATAATATAATATAATATTATTATATATTTATTACTTAAAAAATATATTAAGCAATAAAGAAATCATTTTCTCCTTAAATGGTGAATTTTTTGAAATGAACTAATCTGCATATTTTTTTTTGTTTTATACCTCGTAATTCTTCCTCAGCCAAGCTTGGGCAAAATAGTAGAATAAGTAAAGTATTAGTAGTATAGTTGCGTTCCTTGTCATTAATGTGTTTGCTTGCGGTAATTATGGCCTCTTAGGAGAATTAATTATTGCATCTTTGATGCACTCCCTCACACTTGGTGCCAATGATTCTTTTATTTGAGGAAAAAAAGAAGACTATGCCTTCAGCATATGAATATTAAGTAATAATTGCACAACACTTTGAGTTCGATATGAGAATTTTTTTGGTAATCCATTTTCCATTTCTATAATTTTTTTATAGAAAGAAAAATGGTATGTTGGTACCATTTTTTAAACGATTAAAAATCCTCGAAGTAATGTTTAAACCTAATGTTTCAAGTAAAATTTAAGGGATCCTAGAACAAGTAAATACTAATTTTAATTACCTTAACAACTCTAGAAGAGTAAAAAAAGGATTCTATTATAAAGAAAACAGACAAAAAATGGGATAGAGGCCACTCAATAAATGAAATACTTAAAGGTTTTGAGTTATTTGAGAGTTATCCAAATGAATTGAAAGATTCATATTTGGTTTGGGAAGAGACTATGGAAACTTTGAAATGAATGGAAAGATAATCTACTTTCATTAAGTGATTTATTAGATAATCATAAATAAAGAATTTTGAAGACAATTCAAAATTTAGAAGAACTACAGGAAAGGGCCATTGAATAGTTGGAAAAGGCCCGAACACATTTATGGAAAGTAGAAATGGAAGTGGATTAGTTTTGAGTGAATGGCTACTCTGAGATAGAACAAGAAAAATGGAATTTGATTAATTCAATTTCTATAACTTTGGAACAATTATAAAATCACAAAAATGAGGCCATTTGTTTTGAAGAAAAGGGAAATTAATCAAGTATGACAACGGGTTTTCCAACAAGACTTATAAGGAGTTCTAGGAACTTTGAATAGTTGCTTGAACAATAAGTTACATTTGTGTACCATTAGTGCTAATATTGGCATGTTTGGGGCAATGAAAGAAATAAAATAACTAATTAGTTCTTCTATGGTAGGCATTATTTTTTTATTCTAAAAAAGAATTAAGAAATACTCATGCTAACCATTCAGGCAGATGAAATTAGTAAAATTATCATCTTTTATTTTTCGTATTTCATATGTATGTAATTTTTTAATACTATTATATGTTATAGAATATGTACATAATTTTGATATATTAACAAACAAATGTGGACAACAAGATAAAGATTCTTTAAAATGACATTATAAAATAATTGAAAGGGATGTAGTGCAGCTTGGTAGTGTGTTTGTTTTGGGTACAAAATGTCATGGGTTCAAATCCCATCATCCCTATCCTTAACTTTTACTTATCCTATCTTATGGGTAGTAATAAGGGATCAATTGAGATTAATTAAATTTGGACATACATCCATATAGATTTTGATATATATTCGTAATCTATATCTATCTATATAAGAATTCTTATTATCATTTATTTTTTGTTTCGGGTGTTAGTTGTGAGTTTTATTTTAACTAAATTAGCAATAAGAGTGGGCTTTTTCATAGTTTATCTCCTCTTAAAATGGAACCATTGTAACTTGATCTTGATAGTTCTGACTTTAACCTTTGAAACACAAAATTTTCTTTCTCATTTATGATTTTTTAAAAAAATAAGAAAATTTTGTTCCATGAAAATCTAGATTCCACTATAAGACTAAATTACCTGGGATATATGTGCCTATAAGAAATCAAAAAGCCACCCATTAATGGCAATGGAATTGTATGCAAAGTTTCCTCCGATGATATGAGTTACCACCCCTTGATCATTTATACTATCCCAAACACATGACTACATTTTCTAACTAAAATGGAATATTACTATTGATATTCCAGTATACATCCAGAATAACCGTAAGAAGACATTATCCCAAGCAGACGCTTGGCATGTCCCTTCTCTTCCAGGTCCATTACAAAGGCAACAAAAACCAAGATTTGCTTTATCTGGTATTAATTGTGAACTATGAGCAAATAGAACACCTTTTAGAAGTATCAATATTGTCATATGAATTGTAAATGCATGAATTTGGTGAACCAAAAAATTCGTAGTTCCTAATGGAATTGGTAAAAAAGCAAATTCACTCTTTTTCCTATTCAAATATTAGCCTTTCAAGATAATTTTAATTTAATTTATAAGAAGACAAGCTAAAAAAATGGTTGAATCAAAATAATTCCCTTTTTAAGTTTGATTTCCTTTATAGGGTAATATGAATGTTCTATTATGTTCCATCAATGCATTAAAAAGATTATGATATATCTACTATAGAAATAGGATAACATTTCTTTATCTTGTTTTCCATATTTGTATGTTAATATATGAAAATTACATATTGTAAACATATAATAATACTAAAAAAATTATATACATATGAAATACAAAAAATAAAAGATGAAGTAAACCCACCTAAAAATATTCATTTTTTTAAGGAATGCTTAGGTAGAAATAGACCTCTTTTTTGTTAAAAAAAAAGGAATATCTAAGCAATTATTGTACATTTCCATTTGAATTAGGAATTCTATGTACAAATACAAGTAGTTATTAACTAAATATCCATTTGATCATATATGGAACAAACCATGGATAAATTTAAATGACTCTTTCCTAAATCTAAGCAATTTTTCATAGGCATTTGCCCTCAATCCAATCAAGGGATTGAATTAATTATAAAAACATGAGTTTAATTACTTGATTAATAAAAATTATTTAATATAGAAGATGATATCCCTATCAAGAATTATATAAGGGAAGATGGTATTATAGATATGGAAAAAACTTGGATAGATAATATTTTGATTAAAAACTTCAGAATTTTGATCTTATAGATAAGATGGATATTGAGGCCTAAATTAATACTAATTATTATCCTATAATTCATGAAAAAAATCAAATCCTCCAATCAAAAAAGTTTTTTTCATTGGATGGGAATGAATGTAGAAACCATATCAAATCTAGAATAAGAAAATAAGTTATTTGATGATACAATAGGGGAATTCTGTAAAAGTGATAGGGAGAATTGTTCAAATGCCAATAAGTGAAGCTTATTTAGGTCATGTTATAAATGCCTTGGCTAAACTTATTAATGGTCAAGGAGAAATTTCATCTTTTAACTCTAGGTTAATTAAATCTCCCATTCTCAGTATTATTTTGAGATGTTCTATATATGAGCCGCTTCAAATAGGACTTACTACTATTGAAATATTTCAAAAATATCTTCTAGTTATTGCTAAATGGAAGGATCTTATCAACATCCATGAATGAGAAATCATAGATTGAACAGTCGAATCAGAAAAATTAGATGCTATTATATAGCTTTGTATCAACTAAGTTCATGAGCTGGAGATAAGTGGACTTGAACCATTGACATCCACCACAAGGTAAACCACTACCTCTTAGGCCCTCGACTGATTCTACTATAGAGGCTAACAATAAACAATAACTCATCTTCAAATATAACTTACAACTTTTATTGTATTGTGCTTTCCAAAGAGCAACTCTTCTCAAAATTACAAAAGATACTGAGTTGGAATTCCATTCTAACTAAAGACTCTTTTGGTTTTGGATGATCCAACTATAGAAGAATTAGGAACGAAAAGCTTTCCACTTTTTTTCACCTAACTCTTTGGTTTTAAGAATGCTAGTTTTAAGAATGAATGATTACCCTTTTTCCGACCTAAGGCTAATTCAATTGCTTTTTATTCCATCTCTTGTGGAGTCAAATTCCCATCAATACGAGTCAAGGGACATTAGGCATATTAGCGGGCCTTTTCCATCTTACTATTCATCCACCTTAATGTCTATACAAAGGCATGAAAAAAAGCTTGAATGGTATGATCCTGTCATCATTCTAGAATGAAAGAGGGATCTTATAATTCTTAGTCTATGAAGATATGTTATTCGGTGCTCCATTTTTATTTTTCCAATGAGGCCAAACCTAAAGCTGTGCTCAAGAGATAGTTATCCATGTACTAATAAGGGATGTTTAGATTCTTGAGAAAAAAGGAGCCATGAGGGTCCTCCTTTAAACCACATAGATCCCACGAGTGAATAGGAAGTTAGATCTAATATTGGATCTCACCTAAATTACCACATTATCCTATTGAGGATACCAAGGATAATATGTTTATGAGCTTAGCTTAGTCTTACTTCACCGTTAAGAAATGAAAGAAGACTTCTATCTCTAAATTTCACTTAGATGTAGCTCACTTCTTTTAGGGTGTGAAGTAGTGTCAAACTAAAAGACCTAATAAGCATTAGCTTTTCCTGAAAAGGAAGCGATCCAGCCATACCTTCCAATACAATTACCTTGTTATGACTTCACTTTAGTCATTTAGAGCATACATATTCTTACCATTTCATTCAAACCTTATCATTTTGATTAGAATTGTTATGTCGTAATTGATAGAGGTGGAATTAATATATTGATATAGTGTGATTCTTTTTTCTTATTTTTAATGATTCATCTCTAATTTGAGTTACTTTTAAGATGTATATTCCATAAAGAACTTATTTAAACTTATTTATTTTTTATTTGTCATCATGTTATTAAATAGAATATTTTATATGTTAAAAATAAAAACTTCTAATCATATTAAAGATTTAAGAGATAGAAAGAAAATAGTCCAGTTTAAATTAAAATGAAGGAAAAAATTGTATTGTTTCCAAAGATATTAATTGTTAAAATTTGAAGCAATTAGTGCTTTTTTATGTTAAAAAATGAATAGACCTAATGTCACATTTAGTAAAGATTTATGATACTTGTATAGGATGTACTCAATGTGTCCGAGCTTGTCTGATAGATGTATTAGAGATGATACCTTGGGATAGATATAAAGCTAAGTAAATTGCTTCTGCTCCAAGAACAGAGGATTGCATCGGCTATAAAAGATGTGAATCTACTTGTTTGACATATTTCTTAAGTGTTCGAGTTTATTTATGACATGAAACAACTAGAAGCATGGGTCTAGCTTATTGATTGGTACATTTCAAAAAACCCCACACAAATATAATTTTTTATTGACAAAAACCCATGCTTAAAACATAAAAATAAAAAAGTTATTTTTAGCACGATTTTTTGGCCCAAGTGTATCTTATTTTATCATGATTTTTTTTCCTTGGTTAACAATGATTGTAGTTTTGCCAATGTTTGTGGGTTCCTTAATCTTCTTATTTCCTTATAGAGGAAATAAGGTAATTCAATGGTATACCATTTGTATATGCTTAATAGATCTCCTTCTAACAACCTATGCATTCTATTATCATTTCAAATTGGATGATCCATTAATGCAACTGATGAAGAATTATAAATGGATCAATTTTTTTTATTTTTATTAGAGATTTGGAATAGATGGACTTTCTATTGAACCAATTTTACTCATGGGATTTATCACCACTTTAGCAACTTTAGCAACTCAACCGGTTACTCAAGAATCAAAATTATTCCATTTTCTAATGTTAGCAATGTATAGCAGTCAAATAGGATCATTTTCATCTCGAGACATTTTACTTTTTTTCATCATAAGAGAAGTAGAATTAATTCCTATTTATCTACTTTTATCCATTTAGGGGGGAAAGAAACGTTTGTATTCAACCATAAAGTTCATTTTGTACACTGCAGGAAGTTCCATTTTTTATTAATGGGAATTTTAGGTATCAATTTATATGATTCCAATGAACCAACATTAAATTTGGAAACACTAGCTAATTAATCAAATCCTTTAGCATTGGAAATAATATTCTATATTGGATTTCTTTTTGCTTTTGCTATAAAATTATTGATTATACCCCTACATACATGGTTACCAAACACCCATGGAGAAGCACATTACAATACTTGTATGCTTTTAGCCGAAATTTTCTTAAAAATGGGAGTGTATGGATTGATTCGAATTAATATAGAATTATTACCCCATGCACATTCTATATTCTCTCTCAGGTTAATGATATTAGGTGCAATTCAAATAATCTATGCTGCTTCAACATCTCTTAGTCAACTTAATTTTAAAAAAAAGAATAGCTTATTCCTTTATATCTCATATGGTTTTATAATTCTAGGAATTGGTTCGATAAGCAATACGAGACTCAATGGAGCCATTTTACAAATAATCTTGTATGGGTTTATTGGCACTGCACTTTTCTTCTTAGTAGGAATGGGTTATGATAGAATATATCTTATTTATTTTGACAAAATGGATGAAATGGCTATCCCACTGCAAAAAATATTCATGGTGTTTAGTATCTTATTGATAGCTTCCCTTGCATTGCCAGGCATGAGTGGTTTGTTTGCAGAATTGATAGTGTTTTTTGGAATAATTACAAATAAAAAATCTTTTTTAATGACAAAATTACTAATTACTTTTGTAATGGCCATTGAAATGATATTAACTCCTATTTATTCATTATCTATATTACACCAAATGTTCTATGGATACATGCTTTTTAACACAACAAACTCTTATTTTTTAATTCCAGGCTGCAAGGGTTATTTATTTCAATTTCGATCCTTATACCCATAATATCATGTATCAATTCAGGCAATTCATTATATGGAAAATAAGAAATAAATAAATTGAAATTTCATGACCTTATTGATATGATTAGGAATAAAACTTATATACTAAATTTTCATATACTAAATTACTAATTGAATTAACTCCTAAGGAGTATGAATTGATCAAGGTACAATTCTCAGAAGAATATCATTCTTTATATGAAAGAGTAGTTAGAAGCTATACTCTATATATAGTATATTATATCTAATCTATTAGATTATTTTCTATATTTATATATCTTATATATCATTTTTATTTCATAATTTTTTATGATTATTTTAAGAATTAAGGCAAGTTTAAAATTGTTTGAATTTTATAATTGTTAATTATTGAAATCGGTAAATGGCCTAAAGCAATTTGATTATAATTCAATTCATGATGATCATTAGTTAAAAGTTCATATTCTTCAACCATTGATAAACAATTTATTAGACAATACTTAATGCAATTACGATAAAATATACAGATCCCGAGCTCAATATTGTAATTAAGCAATCATTTCTTTCGAATATAATTTTCTAGTTTCCAATCAACAGTAGGTAGATCTATAGGACATACACAAACACATACTTTGTAAGCAATGCATTTATCAAATTCAAAATGTATTCAACCTAAAAAATGCTCCAATGTGATTAATTTTTCATAAGGATATTGAATAGTTATAGGGAAACAATTTGCATGAGATAGGGTAATCATAAAACTTTGACTAATGTACATTGCAGCTCCTACTGTTTGTTTACCATAATTCATGAACCCAGTTACCATAAGAAACATATCGTGAATATCTATGAATAACTTACTTTTGTTTCTTTCTCTTATTTGAGATGAGTTATCAATATAGAATATTCATTTTTTTTAATTTTTACTATGAAAGCAATTGACACGAAGTTGTTAATAATATATTACCAAGAGAAATAGGTAAAAGAAATTTCCATCCAATATTTAATAATTGGTCCATTCTTAGTCTAGGTAAAGTCCATCTTGTTGTTAAAGAAATGAACAAGAAGAAAAAAGTTTTAGCTAATGTAATAAAGATACTAATTGTAGTTCCAAAAACTCTACACACTTTATTTATTTCAAAAAGCTTAGAAACAAATATGTATAGGATAGGGGTATTCCAACCGCCTAAGTAAAGAACCGTTACAAATAATGAAGAAATTAATAGGTTTGAATAGGAAGCAACATAAAATAAACCAAATCTTATACTCGAATATTTGGTTTAATAATCGGCTACTAATTCTTCTTCTGCTTCTGGTAAATCAAAAAGTAATCTTTCACATTTCGCTAGCAAAGAAATTAAAAAAATTAGATTTATTAGATTTGTTGCTAAAATATCTATATTAAACCCAAAACTCCTAGTGTATGGCCAATAACCCAAAGAAAGGAAAGAATGGGTTATATTTTTCGTATGATTTTATCTCCTCTTATCTTATAGATAGACTAATTATCTTTCTATTTAATATATATATATATATATATATATATATTCTATATTGTATTGTAATTGTATTGTATTTTTTATTTTTTCTAGATTTTGACATTTTACTTATTTTGATATTTTAATTCAATATCGAATTAATAATTAATTAAGGATATTCAATATAGTAAAAAATATTAAAAAATAAAATTTAACATAATTAATATATAATTTAATTAATAAATTAAAATTATATATATTTTATTATATAATTATATATTATTATATATTCTAATTTTCTTATATATTATAATTATTATATAATATATATTTCATATATTTCTTTTCTATTATTCCTTATTAATAATTAATATTTTATTTGGATTTGGAAGATTTCCTATAAGAATTATTAGGTACCAAATCTTATGTTAATTGTAAACTATCTAGTTTTTTGGAACACTTTATAAAAAGAAAAACTTTCTAGAGGGCTCGTTGGACTAACAATTAAACTAACAAAGAAAGGGAAGGAAGAAGGTGAGTTGATATGATAATTCCTCACCCTCACCTCAAATCAATCCTTCCCGTGAGATCTTGTTTGAACAAATAAATAATTGGAAGAGTGAAATATTAATATAATTTGAGAAAGCAAGACCATGGCACCAAAGTAAGTCCACGAAAAAAAATAAACAAAAATGTATCTTTTTTAGATTAAATAAAAGGATTTGTAAATAAAAGCACTAATGCTATAACCAATCCATAAATTGTTAAAGCTTCCATAAAAGCAAGACTAAGCAATAAAGTAGCCCATATTTTTCCCTCTACCTCAGATTGTTTTGTGATCCCTACTATAGCTTGACTTGTAGCAGTACCTTGACTAACCCTAAGTCCAATAGAAGAAAACCTGACAGCTAACCTAGCAACAATAATGGAAATGGTAGAAATCAATGGATTCATGATAAGTTCCTCGCATACAAAATAAAGAAAGAAATAATTAATGATACAATCAACCATCCAATTATGACTTAACTATTCCATTGCTAAAATTTATCCAGTCGAAGTGATTAAGTAATTCAAAATCCAAACATCTTAGAAATAGATAGAGAAATAGGAATTTCTAGAATAAACTACACTCTTTCGTATATGTTAGGAGTCCATTAATAAGAAGGGGCTAGGGAAAGCTTAAACCTAATTCCTACAGTGATGAATATAAGCACAATTGAAATTCCTAGGGAGTTATACATTTGTGTATTGATAAAACCATTCATTATTTCTTAAAGCTTGATCTCTCCCCTGGATGAACCATATAGCCAAAAGAAACCATGAACTAGAATAAAAGAGCTTGCCCCACCCATCAGTAAATATTTCATAGTAGCCTCATTAGACTGTACATCTTTCTTGGTATATCCAGATAATAGATAGGAGCATAAACTAAAATATTCTGGAGCTACAAAGTTATTAAATCATTAGCACTACATAAAAACATTCCTCCGAAAGTAGCTGTTAACATGAATGATAGAAATTTTGTTATAGCCATTTCTGCACATTCAATGTACTCTATGGATAGAGGAATACATAGAGTTGAACATAGTAAAATATGAAATTGAAAGATTTCATTGAAATTGTTCGTTTGGAAATTTCTTAAAAAGCTAATCATAAGTTCTTTTCTCCATCAGAACAATAGGGCCATTATGCTTATCACTAAACTTGTTGAAGAGATAAAATAGAACCAAGTTATATCTTTTTGATCAAAGGTTGAATTGATCATTAGAAGAAGAATCAAGCCAAAAATTAGGATACATTCTGGAAAAATAAAACTTCCATTGAAGAGAAGCAAATGAAAGGCTTTCATAAAAATTCTCGTATAATTAAGAATGAAATTTTCATTCTGTATATGCCAGATCATGAATTAATAACTGCATCCAATCTCTAAAAAAATCCTAATTGTTTCAAATTTTCTCTTTTTGGAATGGAATATTTACAGAATCCCCATGAATATGACTAAACCTTATTCCATGGTATTTACATAAGATTCCTCTTTCTTCTTCTTAAGAATGTCCTTAAGAGGGTTTAGTTGATCCATGATTTATGTTTCATCTTTCATTTTTTTGAGAGATATATCAATAAATTCTTATTCTTTTTCTATTGATTCTTTTCCGATCGAGATGTATGGGATCCATGGGTCTATGTGTCTATATAGATCCTGTTCATGGATTAACAAAAATGTGCAAAAGCTTTATTTGGCTCTACCATTCTATGAGTCTCTTCTTTTTTGTGTATGGCATCACCACTCCCTTTGGCAGCATCCACTAATTCAGAACTTAATTTGAAAGCCATATTTCGACTCATACATTTTTGGGATACCCATAATAACCAAAGAATGGCAAGTGCTTTCCTTGTGTGGATCCTATTTCAATGAGAATTTGATGAGTCGATCCGCTTACATGTCTTACTTTTACTGCCATATCAAGAGTTACTTCACGTATTGCTTGATGAAAAATAGATAGTGGATTTGTTTTTATCTTTTATTGAATCTTTTTCATGGCTCGATAAAAAATTTCATAAGCTAATGATTTTTGAACATAAATAAATAATGAAGCCATTGCAAGTATTGGAAATACTAAGGCCACTAAAGGCATAAAAAAAGAAGGTAAGTTGCTAAGAGTTGTCATAGAATGGGTACCTCAATTTAATTATTTATACCTGTTAAGTTTTTTTAATATATATATATGTAGAAATTATATAGTCTTTTTCTTTTTTGTTCATAAGTAATATTATATGGAATCTTTACCAAAAAAAAATGAAGACTATCTAGTTATACCTTTGTCTATTTTCACTGTACTCCATTTATACATCGAATAAAAAAATTGAAAAAGTTTAAGAAATCAATCATTAATCCTACTTAAAAATGAATTGCTCAAGCTTGAACAAAGAGTGTGCCTAATTTCCTTTTGAAAATTTAATCAGATTGGTCATTAATCTATTAAAAGAAAAAGAAGTCAAAGATAAAGAATATTAAAAAAAAATAAGACTAAATACAAGTAAAACTTTCCCAAATACATAAAATATATTTTCAAATTCAAAAATGCTATAACAAATGAAATGTCACAATATTTTTTTAACCATGTCAAAGTGATGGAAAAGAAAAAATACCTTTTACATACCCTCCTAATTTGTGAATTATTGTGGAAATGATACAAAGAAAAGTGTCTCTTTAGCCCTCAGACATTGGTCTCTAACTAGAAAAGTAAATGCTTGAGCTTGAGAAGTTTCTGGTCCAATGGGCCTATAAAACTCACTAGGGTAAGTGATATTATTAAACCATACAAAGTAACAAGCAATAAAATCAAAAATAGATAAAGAACCTAAACTATAAGACAACTAAGCTTTTCCAAACCATACAAGTGCTTGTCAAGCCCATGCAAAAGGTTTGGTTAAGATATGCCAAATTCCACTAAGAATACAAATGGAACATAACCATACATGCCTTTTAATTATATCTTCTAAATTATCCATACTAACAATCCTTTATATCTTATAACCATTCGGGATTTTGAAAGAATATAATATGAAGAATATTTTTCATTATTATCAATGAAAGGAATAAAATATATTTTCTAAGAATCGCGTGGGTTAATAATAAAACACCTCTTATTCCTTAAGCAAACATAATGCTATCCCAGGACTTTTGCTATTTCTATATACATTTCTTCATCTTTTTCTTTTTCATATTTTTTTCTTTTGTCCTCCTCTTTATTTTTATTAGCGCTTTCTTTTGTTTTATCTTTTGTATAATCTAAAATTTTTAATTTTTAATTTTTCCACATCTATTTTTTTAAAAAATTCATTGATTCCAAAATATCAAAACAAAAGAAAAAGTATTTTTGAATTTTGTCAGCTTTTCATTTTGAATGCATTCAAAACATTCCACCTTTTAGATAATCCCTATAGAAGAAAAATTATAATTTTTTCTACTTGCTTTGTTCACTATTTCTTTTCAATTTGAAAGAATCCTTAGGAAAAGCATTTTTTTCCACCAAGTTGCATATCATATGTTGATATCTATAGTAAAATAAAGAATTTATTTAATAGCTAGTTTGCTTCAATTTCTCATATATAAATAAAAAAATTGAAGATTTAGGTATGATTAGAAATAAACTTTCAATATAGATTGATCCAAAATCTAATTCAAATCCAATGTCACAATTATAGGTACATAAGAAATGTACTAACTTGATTCTTTGAAGAGTAAACCTTTTTTTTTTGTTTTAAGCCTAGTAGCTTGAGTAGTTGACTTACTTTTTTTAAATTCTTTTTCATTATTATGAAAAGGTAATAAAGATAAAATACGAGCTTATTTTATAGAAATAGTAATTAATCATTGTCATTTTAAGGTCACTCTATTCACCTGTCTAAATAATATTTTTCCTTGTTCACCAATAAATAATAAGTTCTTAATTACCTATAATAGAATAACCACTTAGCATGACGAAACATATTATATTTCTCGAGAAGTTTAAAATCATATGGATACAATCCTGATTGTACATCTTGATCAATTGGACCATTTCTTTGTAGATTTCAATATGAAAGTTTTGCAAATGTGTTTTTGGATATTCCTTTATCATTTCATCTAAGAGGACCAATTCCTCCAATTCTATGAATTTTTGGAAGATACTTTTTTTGTGAATATCAGTTAAGAAAATTTTAGATTGCTTAGTATTCCATGAATTAGTAACCCAAGATTCCATACTTTTTTTTTAAATGAGAAAGAGATCTACCAGGGCAAAAATACTACAGATGTAAGATAAAGAAAAGGAATCAATGCTTTCTTTTTTTCCATTTTTCATTAGCATCTGAGGTATTATAAAACAGGATATATTTATCTATTTTCTATTTGAATGAAATAGATTAATTAATAGATTATATTTCACACATATACCTTTTTAATTAGAAATGGATAGTTTTCTAATAAAAATTCATAAAAATAAAAAGAAAAAAATGAAATGAAAATTAAAAATAGCATTTGAATTATATGAAAAGTCAAGGGCAATAATCATTTTAGTTTATCATGGGAAATGATATGATTTCTGACATAATAACCTCTATATGAAATACACACATAAATAAAAAGGGAACAGTTCGAATACTATCTACTAATATCATTGAAAACATTGTTAAAATATTTTTACAAGATGGTTTTATTAAAAGCATGAGAAAGCATCGAGTGATTTATAAGGATTTTTTAATTTTAACTTTATGACATAGAAGAAATAGAAAAAGATCATTCTTCTACCCTTTCTTGGGAATTAATGACTATTCATAGCTATTACCTTGACATTAAAGAAGAGTTCGATACAATGCTTTACTTTTGTCCTAGTTGATCCTAATTCGACATTAGAAGTATATTGATTTTAATTTATATTAGTCTTTATCCTTTTTTTAAGTTCATTAGGGTTCTTATTGGTTGGAATTTCTAGTTATCTTAGTAGAAATTTGATACCTTTATTTCCATCTTAGAAGAATAAATCTTTCTTAATTGCATGTGGTTGTTCATTTTGATGACTTTATCTTATGATTATATTTTTTTATACAAATACCTACTTTAAGTACTTTATCAAGGGAAAAGAAATACAAAAAAGATGATATCAATGAACTTCTATGAAATGGTTTCATGAGATTTAGCCAATTATCTTGATTGTGGGATATCATTGAGAAATAAGAATTTGTGTTATTAAAATATTTCTTGCAATTCTTTTTAGTATGAAATGAGTCAATCATCCATTTTGGTATCTTATTAAACAAAAATGGTGATATTGTTCCTCCCAAGTACATCATAGGCTAAACCGGTAATGACAAATAACTAACCTGTAATGAATAAGAAAGGTATAATAATGCTATGAATAACCCAATATCGAATACTAGTAATAATATCAATAAAAGAATGCTCTCCTATGCTTCTAGACAAGCTGAGCTCCACATATTCTTGTACAGCCAAAAGAGGATAGATTTCATAGAAGATGAGATAAGTAAGTGGAAATTTACTAAAATGGAATACTTGTTAGATTGCCAATATAGTACTAAGGGTGCATTTAGAATATACCAAATCAGTATGGCTATCCTTTTTTTGATATAGTAATGCAATTTCATAATTAGTAGGGGATAAAATAAAGTACTAGAAAATTTCTTTCTTTTTTTCTTATTGCTTGTCTACATAAAAAAAGTAGAATTATGTACTCAATAGAAAATTTCTCAAATTTTTATATTAGTAAATAATATTAATAAAAAATATATAAGAAAGTATAAGTAAAGGTTCTCTACATTATTGCTTCAAACACAAAAGGAAATGAACAAAATATGATTGAAAATGATTCTAGTTGTAATAATCTATCCAAAAGGAATTCAAACTATTCCTCAACTTTCCCTAAACTAGATTTTTAGGTCTTTCAACCAACGAATTTGACCTTTTGAATGTGCTTAAAGTATCAATATTCTTTTAAGGAGCACGATAATAGTAGTAAAATAAATAAAAAATTGAATAATCCATTTTATTTTGCATACTTTAGACATAGGGTATACACATATTCTTTACTCATCTAGAAAAAGTATATCTCTTTATATGGATAAAAATATATAATGATCTAGACTACTAATAAATATGTATGTGTATGTTAACTCATAGTCTTTTTAATGAATTAATAGATACTTATATAGACATGTGCCAGGTACCAGATTTGAATTGGAGACACGAGGATTTTCAATCCTCTATTCTACTAGCTGAGCTATCCTAACCATTCTTGATAGATCATCTTCATTTTAAGAGACTACTTGAATGTATGTCAATTAAAAAGGAAAAGATGCAAACAAATATTACTACTACTATTACAAATATAAAGGATTATCCATGCCTTTAAAAAAAATACTTTATAAGTTTTATATTCAGTACAAGTAATGATATGTATTTTTAATCATTCCAATGAGTATATTTATTGCTCAAAGTTAAGATGTTCATTTCATTTGTACATTTACTAGAGATAAAATATCTAAAAATTTTATGCGTATCATATCAATTACATTCCATATTCCATATATTCCAAAACTTATGATAAGAATATGATAAGAATAAGAAAAAAAATTCTGCTAAGATATTTAATCTCGGCAAAAGAAGATGATTTATTTAAAAAAGAAATTTTTTTGTTATTGCCAATAATCCTTATGACTTTTTGAAATGTGATGACTTAAAGAGCCACTAATAATAATGAGCCACATAAAAAAGTTGCATAGCCTAATACCATCATACTTACATGCATCATTAATCAATGAGATTGGAGAGTAGCTATTAATATTGTGGATTAATGCATTTTGATTAAAAGACTGAAAGTAGCAAAGCCTTGGGTCAAAATAACACTTGGCATGATTATTATGCTTAAATGGCTTTTTTATTTTTTAAAAGATGAAATCATATTAAAAATGGAAAAATTTCATGAAAGAAAGATTAATGATTCATATAAATCACTTAATATGAGTAGGATCACTTAGTCATGCTTCATAATTAGAAAAATGAGCACCATGGAAATACTAGACTCATAGTGTCTAGTTACTTATTTAGGAATTGGATTAAAGAGGCCTTTTTAACTTAGTGTTAGAGTAACGCCATGGTAAGGTTAAGTCATCAATTCAAATTTGATAAGGGGCTTTTGATTGAGTGGCATGAAATCATAGGGTAGATAGAAACTCCTTAGTAAAGACTTTTTCAAGATACAAATACACGATGCCTCGCCTAAGAAAGAAACCTAAGTTCTAGTAGCCCTACGAAATGGTGATTCAACATGGATTCTACATCTTGGGATAACATATAGATTTCTTATATAAGATATTTTTGATTCATTTGATTTGTTCTTAAGCCAGATGATGAAAAATTATCATATCTGATTCTTTGTGTGTTGACTCCCAATCAAATTGTTTTGGATTTAGAAGTGAAGGAAATCGTTTTATCTACTAATAGTGGAAACTTCATTCTCAATTCTACAAGAATTTTTATGAAAGCCTTTCATTTGCTTCTCTTTGATGATTAGTTCTCCCTAAAAAGGAGGTGATTCAACTGCACTTAGAAACTTAAAAAAAAAAACAAGGATTAGGCTGCACCATACATATGAAAGAGTATACAATAATGGTGTATTGGAAAAATCAAGGACCTTTTTTTTCATTATGCTTAATATAAAGGAGAATCTATTTTGGCTTTAAAGAATATCTTTCTTGTGATGGACACATGGAAATACTATCTTATCAATTTATGGTCTTCAAACTGAATGGACAAAAATAGAATTAGAGTGATTCCTTAAGGTGATATTTGGTTCGTGAAATCTTACATTCTTAGAAAAGTATAAATTTCAAGGAATGTGGTGCTTAGGAATTTAATCAATAAAAATGCAACATTTCTATATTTATTTCATTATAAATTTTTCTAGGAATGTTTTGACAAATTCCTAGATATGATATATTATTGTATTTGGTTCATATCTAATAATCCTAGGAATCTTGAGATTATTACAAAAATATCATAATATTTTTTATTATAAAATATGATATAATAAATTATAGTTTGATTTAAAATTACATAAATAATAAAATTTAACACCTAATAAATTAAATTTCAATATTTAACATCTAAAAATTTATTAAAAAATATATATTTTACACATTATTATATTTTAATATGAAATGTATTATATTTTTATATGTTATATTTTATTATATTTTAATATTTCATACTTTATTATCATAATTATTAGTACAATTATTATTAAACAAATTTTCAAAATGAAGTAAATATAATTTATTTAAGTTATTATCATAATATGGAGTATTCTTAGTATTTCTCTTTTTACAAAAATTATAAATTTTCACAACTAAATTTTTTTTACAATTATATTTCATATTGGTATTAAATTTTATATCATAATTTATTCTTTAATAAAAATATTATTATTTTATATTTTTATGTATAAATATGTATTTTTAAAAGAAATTCTAAGCATGATGTATTATTTTTTAATAAAAATTGTATATATATATATATATATATATATATATATATATATATATATATAATTATATTAAAAAAAATCTTTCAAACATTAGGAACAACAATAAAAAAGAAATTATAGTATGTATTTATTAATAATAAAATATATTTTAAAAATAAAGTGATAATTATTTTGTAATTTAAATTAAAAATTAATTGATAAAGTGATAAATAAGAAAAAATTTAAATGTGAGGATACATTTATTCTTTTAATATATATATATATATATATATATATATATATATATATATATATATATATTACACTTTATTATATTTGAATATGTAAAGTATTATATTTTTATAAGTTATACTTTATTATATTTTAATATTTTATACTTTATTATCATAATTATTAATATTATTATTAAATAAATTTTTAAAATGAATTGAGTGTAATTTATTCAAATTATTATCATAATATTAAATATGCTTAATATATCTCTTTTTACAAAATTATAAATTTTCACAATTAAATAATTTTTATAATTATATTTTATATTGGTATTAAATTTTATATTATAATTTCTTCAATAATATAGAAATATTATTATTTTATATTTTTATGTATAAATACCTTTTTTAAAGAAACTCCAAGCCTATTATATTATTTTAATAAAAAATTATATATATATAATTATATTAAAAAATATTTCAAACATTAGGAATAACAATAGAAAAGATAATATAGTTAAAAATTAATGTGTATTTCTTAATAATAAAAAATATTTTAAAAATAAAGTGATAATTATTTTTTAGTTTGAATTAAATATTATTTAATAAAGTGATAAATAAGAAAAATAATTAAATGTGAGAATAAATTTATCCTTTTATTTTAGCATCAACATTCACATCTTATATGAATCTAAGATTCCCACCTCCACCTATAAGAATATTTTAGGGGAATGTTGAGACAAAAATATTCTCGAGAATGTGATATTCATAGGCATTTTTTCAAAATCTTGAACCAAATTTGAAAATGTAATATTCTCCTAAAACATTCCTAGAAATATTAAAAATATTTTACAAACTAAACACCACTTAAATGGCTTTCTGGACATTCCTCAATGTCCTAGCTATTCATGGAATGTGATAAGCAAATGAAAGAAAATCATTGGTTTGATTAAATATGCTGCTAATGAATTTTTACCTTTTATTCTAATGTGCAATCCAATCAATTGGAAAAGAATCAATAGATTCCTTTTTGGGAGTGATTCATCCTTCCTGAACACATCATAGACCTTTCTTTCTCTTTGTCTTAGGTCGATGGATCTTCCCAATTGAAAAATCCCCTAATATGAATAATACACATTCTAGTTGACCAAGCCTAATTCTAATTATTTTGTTCTAAAGTGAAGATATCCATGGGATGGTTTGTCCTATTCAAATATTCAATTGATCCTTTGTTATTGATAGGATAAGTAATAGTTAAGGATAGGAATGATAAGATTTGAACCTAGAAATGATACTTTGGAAAATTCCATTTCCACAAATGCTTGTTTGGTATTTGGGGGAATGGAATTTTCTTATTTTAATTGGTATTTTGAAAATGAGTTGTTTGAAACTTCGCTCATTAAAATTTAATAAGTAAACAATTGAATTGTATTAGTTGAGTGGCACCAAGAAAATCTAGTAATAATCTCCATTTCTTATTGAATTAACTGATTAACTTGCTTTGTTATTGAACATTTCTTTTTAGATTTTAAAAATTTTTGAAAAAAATTATATATTTTATTATGAGAATAAATCCTACCATTACTTGTAGTCATGAGGTTTTGCACTTGAAAACAAAACTTAGGATGTATTACTTAAATAGTTAGTTTGGTCTTGGATGTAGCTTTTCCACTAGGGAAGATGCCTAATATTTATAATGCTATGATAGAAGATCATCCTATTATCCCTAGAATAACTTTTTTCCATTAAGCAACAACCTTTCCACTCAGAAATGTTGGATCACTAAGGCCGACTTTTGTCCCTGCTTGATGAGTAAGTCTTATAGTCAATCTCCTTTTTGCCTTTGCACTTGAGGGCCAATCTCTATCTAGCCCAGGGAAACCTTTACATGCCTTCATTACCTTTTAGGAGGTCTACGCCTTATAGAAATTGTCCACTTGAAATTATCCTTTGGCCTGTAGGTCCTGGTATAAGGCAAGAATTCTAAGTCATCTAGAATGGTATCTCACAATGGCTTGACCCCCTGGAAGGAGGTATTCTTTGCCCTTCACCTAAAAGTGCAGGAAAGGCTCAAAGCCAACTTGTATCAATCAATTGAATTTATTGAAGAAATAAATGAATAAAAAATAGTATTAATCATAAACATTATAGAATATTTAAAGTAGAATATGAATATTTATCAATTTCAATTAATATGCATGATACATAACATATGATCATGTTTGCAAAAAAATAAGAAATCAAAGTATCTTGGCCTTCTTTTAGGAACTTGATCCATAAGTAGATTGGTTGGAAAACATTAAGTAAATCATTGATTCATCTAGTGTCTAAATATATGATTCCTTTAAAAGTTTTACTAGATCAAAAAATTTTTATGTTTAAAAACGAATAAACCCAATGTCACATTCAGTAACCATTTATGATACTTGTATAGGATATACTTAATGTGTCTAAGCTTGTCTAATAAATGTACTAAAAATGATACCTTGGGATGAATGTAAAGCTAAGTAAATTGCTTTTGCTCCAAGAACAGAGGATTATGTCAACTATAAAGTGTGAATCCACCTATCCGATGGATTTCTTGAGTGTTCAGGTTTATTTATGACATGAAACAACTAAAAGCATAGGAAAGAAAAGAAATGATAGATTGAAGGAACATAATGATCTTTTTTATTATAAACCAGTTCATTATGTATATGACTCAACATGCTAACTATAAAATAACTTATTAAAAACACAAGATAGCCAATCAGAAATGTTACAAAATCCCTTACTCTTTAAGGATGCCCTCGACATTGAGGAACATGTACTAGGGTGTATGCGTGACTCATTCAAATCGTGGACTAAGACAAAAAATAAAGAAAAAAATTCCAATATCAGTGATCAATACTAATGATATAGGTGAAATAGGATAAAAAGCAATAAACTATCTTCAAAAAATCAATTGCTAATATCTATCTTTTTATTGTGTATCCAATTTATGGTTTTTGCATTAATTAAATTTTTTGAGGAACATATCTATAGAGAATTGTATTTGGTTAGATAATGTGTTGTTGGTAAACAAGGATTGGTTTTTTAGCAAGGTACAGAATGTATCATTAAATATTCAATATGATTCCACAAGATCTAGTTTCATTCAAGTAACAGATTCTAACATTTTAATTAAATTCTATATTTTTATTAGTTATATTATATATTTATTAATTAAATTATATTAAATATATTGGTAAATTCTTTTTTAATATTTTTTACTATTTATTAATTCAATATCCTTAATTAATTATTAATTTTATAACAAATTAAAATATTAAAATAAATAAAATGTCAAAATCTAGAAAAAATAAAAAATACAATAAATTACAATACAATATATATATATATATATATATATATATATATATATATATATATATATATATATATATACCCTAGTTAGATTCAAGCATGATACACCATTTAGTTATTGGGAGAACCCAAGTACTTTCTTTCGAATATAAGAAAGAGCTTTCAGGAATCTTTTTTTCTTTTGAAAGATATAGAAGTGAAATAATCAACCTATTGATATTGGAAAACCAAAAGGATTTTTCCAATGTATCATTTATAGGTCTAATAGAATTCATAGGTATAGGAAGAAGTCTTGTCAAATAGATATTTTTTCATTCAACCATCTTTCAATTGTTAATATGATATATAAAGACCACGATGCAATCATATCACATCTGAACTGGGTATGTGTATTTTTAGGCTTTCACGGTTTTCATAATGACACTATGAGTCTTTAGGGCACCCTAAAGATATGTTTTCTAATATCATTATACAATTATAACTTGCTTTTGCTTAATGGATATAAAACACCCATGTTTTAGCACCCAGTGCAATGGCCCCTAATGTAACAATAAGCACTAGTTTGACTTGGAGGGGTGGCGATTTAATGGTAGTGGGTAGCAAGGTTGCTTTGTTATTTATTCCATTAGGAACTATGGATTTTTTTGGTTCACCATATTCATGCATTTACAATTCATGTGATAGTATTCATACTCCTAAAAGGTATTCTATTTGCTCATAGTTCATGATTGATACTAGATAAAGCAAAAGCCTAATAGTAATTGTTTTTTGAAACCCTATTCTAAGTTCTATCCATGTACATTCTGATCAATAACCCATATTAAACCTAGTTATATTTTATTGGAATTGGGAGGATAACCTAAAAAATTCCATTTTTATAATTTTAAGATAAAAAAATGATAGCAAAGATGAAAGTATTGCTAGAAAGAAAAAAAATAGATTTTTTAGATCAGCATAAAATATATATATATATAAGAACAATTGAAAGGAACTAAATTTTTTACTAAGAAAGCATTTGCATTTTCAATTGAAATGGAATGATTGTTTAGATGGAAAAATAATAAATAAAATCAAACTATATTGTCTCCTGCTCAAACTTATTCAAAAAATAAGATTTTTTAGATATGGGTAATAAAGACATATTTATTCTTAGATCTATTAAGAAATTTGATGAATTACTCCCTAAGATTTATATCAAAATAGTACTAGTTGATAAGCATTACTTCAGGAAACCAAAAAGGTAAAATTAAATTTTTGTTGGGTTGTTCTCCTAATTCCAATAAAATATAACTTGGTCTATGCAAGATATAAGGAAAGATATGATATATTAGTGATATCATTATAACAACTATTAAATATTACGGGGAAAAACTAATTAGATTATGAGTTATGAAGCAATAAGAATATATAGAGAAGTGGAAGGATGAAAGAAAGAAGGAAAAAGAATATCAATGATATCTGATTCTAATATGCAAGTTTTATGAGTCATCTTATAAAAGCATTGAGCTTTCACTACAACCTGCATTACTAAATCTGCTACTTTATTTTTAGTGCCAACAATTAAGAATAAAAAAATTAAAATAAGAAATTCCATTTCCTATTCAATATATTATATCGAATAGAAAATATAAACAATTAAAATATAAATAATTTAAATAATTAAAGTAGAAATAAGATTTATAGAAATATAGAAATTTATTTCGAATTCATTATTTAATTATATAATATATTTATAGAATATAATTCAATAATATATTCAATAATATATCATCTTTTTTATTTTATATATTTTTATCATTATGCACATATAGGAGGAACCATATGAGATAAAAATCTCATGTACAATTCTGGAGTGGAGATTCTTGGAACTAAATGATGATCATAATGGACTATAGATTATTCTAAATTGATAATATTAATTTGTATTTGGATATCCCCAAAAAAATATCTAATTCAATTTCACAATATTTCATATCTCAAAATTTTGATAGTTCAATCAATCTTTTTGGAAGGAAGGAAGGGACATCATGATCGAGGGGAGATAACAGGGAAATACCACAAATATATTGGATAAGTCACACTATATGTCAACACATGAGGATCCTCTTCTTTGGACTCTGGAAGGTAATAAGTTTACTTCTTTTTTTTTTTTGTAAAGAATTAATCAAGTTTTATATGAATCACATTTGGTTAGATCTTTTTTTTAAACCATACGACATTCATTGATTCTATTTCACCATTTTTTTATACTAATATAGACCATCTACTCTAAGTTAAATCATATTGATAATGATCTCTTAACCAAATTTTTTATTGATTAATTAAAGAAATGTGAGTCTTTTTATGTATTAATTTGGACTAGCGCATTCTTTGTATTCCCCATAAATAATTTTTTATTTCATTCTTAAGAAAATAGATGCTTTAGGATATTGAAAAATAGATCTTAACTTATATTTATATAAGTCAATAACTTGGATTTGTGATAATTTGTAAAATACATATGCTTGTGAGAAAGAAGGTATGTAATTAAAAATCTATGAGTTACCAATATTAGAAATTGATTTTTTTATAATCGAAATAAAATGAATTATCTTTTAATTTGTTTTATCAATTCTCTTTTCATTTACTTCATTATGGTAAGTGTATTTATTAATAATTTTTTTATTGATTCAAAAAAAAGTTAGATGTTCATGCTAGGAATATTAATGAGACATAGAAATATATTTATAGATATGCTTTTAATGAAAAATTGAAAAAAATATGATGGACTGATTGAATATTCCTTCTTTTTAATATCGACCAAATATTTTTGGGGGATTCGAATCTATATAAATATATTCCTGAAAGATAAGTAGGTATAGGATGTCATATTGCTAAAATCTACGTCATTCTAAATATACTTGAAATTCCTCTATTTTCATTTTTGAAAATTCAATTGGAGAATAAGGAAAATGGAAAGATTTGTACAAGTTATACTTTTTGTCACCACTTTGTGGAAAATCATTAGATATGAATATGTTAGATACCTGTGACTCGATTGATGAAGTAGTATCTCTCTCCCAAAAAATATTTTTTTACTGCTGCATAAAGAAAATATTTTCTTGTGAATGAATAAGATATTGAGGAATTGTCCATACATAAAATTATAATTATGGATACAGGCCTTTTCCACATAAAAAGGGAATCTTTGTTACAATAGAAGGATAAGTGATGTTGATTATTCAAGAATTGAAGTCAATTTCCTTTATAAAAATAGGATATCAATCAACTTCTATGAAAAAGTTTCTTGGGATTCAACCAATTATCTTGATTGTGGGATATTATTGAGAAATAGGAATTCGAGTTATTAAAAGATCTCCTACAATTCTTTCTAGCATGGAATGAGTTAATCATCCACTTTGGTATCTTATTGAATAAAAATGGTGATATTATTCCTCCATTTATCAAGAATTTTGATTTTTGGGAAGTAAGAAGCCACCTTGACATCTCCTCATTTGCAAAGAATTTTTTATGTGAAAACATAGAGACAAAAGGCTAATCTTTGAATAGGAAAAAGAGTGGATCTACAAGGTCCCAAATGAATTGGCTTATTCAAAAAAAGCCTTGTTCTTTAGAAGATCTATCTCATGTTTAGTAGTGCATGGTTCCACTCTACAAAAAATCTAAATCATTCTTTTGTAGCTTACCTTAGTTAGATTCAAGCATGATACATTTTTTAGTTATTGGGAAAACTTAACTTTTAGATCCAAGAAAAAGCTCTTAGGGATCTTGTTTTCCTTTTGGAAGATGCAAGAGTGAAACAATTAACCTATTGACATCATTAAGCATTATTATTAACATTAAGTAAATAAAATAACATTAAATAAATAAAATGGAATTTCAATTTGCATTTATTAAATTGTCAGTTACTATTTAAAATTAAAAGTTTATAATTCTTTTGTTTTCTTCATTGTAACTTTTTCTTAACATTAATATTGACAATAGTGTATCAAACAAATATAATCCAATTGTGAATAAATTGATCTTTTTATTTCTATTCCATATCTATATAATTTTTTTATTATACAATTCAATCTTTTTTTATTACTAGTTTTACAGTAGTATTTCTTAGCAGATTCACTTTTTCATTTTTTTTATATAGTGGATATCCATATCCAGAATCATACGTGAGATTTTCATCTCATACAGCTCCTCCATTACATGCATAATGATAAAAATACATAAAATCAAACAATATTTCAATATTATAAAAAAAAGTAGAATTAACTCTAAAAACCTATCCTTAGTTTAGATTGTAGGTTGCAACTTGCCTACATGAAACTAAAATTACTAGTAATTGTCGATAAGCTATACGACAATGAATTTGTTTTTGGGCCTTGTACACATTGCCTGTCACACTATGGGACTTGGCCATGCATGAAGTCATTACCTTGATTGCAATTATGCATCATACTCACACCAGTGACAGCTTCGAATAGATTGTATATCAATTCTCCTTCTTTGAAAATATAAAGGAAAGGAGCTTGTGCACCAATATCTGCCATAAAAGTTCCAAGCCATAGTAGGTGAGAAGCTATACGACTTAACTCCAACATAATTACTTGGATATAGTTAGAGTAATGCCATGTGGAGGTAGAAGGCCCATGTGTTGTGAACTTCTTTTCTCGAAAAAGAAGCAATGATAGTATCTGGGGATTAAGTGCCAGCTAATTCTATGCCAGCAGTCACAATAAAAGGGGTAGGTCCTAATGGGGAAGTTATAGACACCTTTCCATATTTTGTGTCTAGAGTACTTTGCTTATTTCCTCTATAGTATTGGGCTTTAGGGATATTTATCATGCACTTCTTGGACTTGAGACTTTTGAAGAATTTTTTTCATTCTTTGGTTATGTTTGTTGCTAGATGTTTAACTAAATAGGATTGTCCAGTTCCTATAGAACTTGTCATTAAAATACTTTTTAAAAAAAGGGTTTTCCATGAGATGAGAAATGAAAACTATTATCCCCACATGAGGTTTACGAATAAGTGATTGTCTAATAATAAGCAAGGAGCATTCATCTTTTTGTTACCAAATAATCTTCTTTCTTTTTATAAGGATTCAATATAATATTACTTAGGAACTAAAAACAAAAAGATTATATAATTTATACATATATATATATATATATATATATATATTACATATGTATATTTATGATATATATATATATATATATATATATATATATATATATATATATATATATATATATATATATATATATATATATATATATATATATATATATATATATATATATATATATATATGAAGGGAATGTAATGTAGAAAAAAATGGATAGATGTAAGTCAAGGTAAAATTAAAGAACAATTCATTTTGAGTAACAGATGTTTTTCACATGAACTATAGTAATGAATAAACTAATATAATTTTTTTAATGGCAATTCCAAAAAAAGTACTTTCCTCCTATTGTTGCAAACATATGATTCATGAGGAGATAAAGAAATAGATAAAATTGATTGTTTGTGTGTCATCCCTCTAACTCCAAAGAACATGAAAAATGAGATATTTTTTCATGTTTATAGAAATTGTATATCTATCTATATGCTATATAAATTATATAGATGATATAATAGATATATATAACATATCCTTTTTTATTTCTTCTATGTCGTAGAGTTAAAATTAAAAAATGCTTGTCAATCCCCTAATGCTTTCTCACACTTTCAATAAAATCATCCCATAAAAGTATTTTAACAATGTTTTCAGTGATGTTAGTAGATAGTTTTCAAACCATTCCCTTTCTATTCATGTCAGTATTTTCTATAGAGGTTATTATGTCAATAATCATATCCTTTCCTATGATAAACTAAAATGGTTGTTACCTTTGACTTTTCATATAATTCACATGCTATTTTTTATTTTCATTTCATTTTTTTACTTTTATGTCTTCTAATTAGAAAAATATCCATTTCTAATTAAAAAGGTATATATGCAAAACATAACCTATTAATTAATATTTATTAATTAATCTATTTCATTCAAATAACAAATAGATAAATATATCCTATTTTATAATACCTCAGGTGCTTCTGAAACTATTTTAGTGAAATTTAACTGTCTCATGTCTTGTGCAATCACATCAAAGATTCTAGTTTGTAAACACACAAGACTCAAAATCTTGTGCTAAAGAGCATGGAGGTTTAAGTCCTCTTCAAGGCATAATATTGAGATCTCTTATTGAATTGGAATACAACAAAAAATTTTCATTAATGAAAGATGTAAATCCATTGGAAAATCACATGTGCTAAATGAAATGGTTGTTACAAAGACATTATCAATTATGAAAAAAATCCAAATAGGGGAAAAGAAAAGCTGATTATTGGAATCAAATTGATGACCATCGCATTACAAATGCGATGCTCTAACCTCTGATTTAAGCAAGCTCACATAATATAAATTGTGCATGCATAGGAATTCAATATAAAAATACAAATATATAATATATATAATATATAATATTTCAATTTATAATATTATTTTTTATATTTTATAATTTATTTAATTATTAAGATTTAATTAATATTTATATATTCTTTTATTTGAGGAAAAAAAGAAGACTATGCCTTCACTATATGAACATTAAGTAATAATAGTACAACACTTTGAGTTTGATATGAGAATTTTTTTATTTTTTTCCAAAATTATTCAATTATATATCAAAAGGGTAGTATGAAAAGGGCTTCTTAATGGTGACTTGATGATAGGGAGCTGATGATTAAAGCCCCAGTGAATGGCAGCCATAACTATAACGGTCCTAAGGTAGTGAAATCCCTTATCGAGTAAGTCCTAATCCTTTTAAAAGGCATAACAATTTGAACACTATCTTAGAGAGAGGCTTGATGAAATAGACATGTCTATAAAGATGTGAACTACCTGCACCTGGACAGAAAGATCTTATGAAGCTTCATTATTCCTTGGGATTAGCTTTGGGCCTTTCTTACATAGCATAAGTGAAGGACAAAGAAGGCCTCCTTCTAAAGGGGCTGAGTCATTAGTGAGATACCACTCCAGAAAAGCTAAAATTCTAACCTCGTGCCAAGATCCATAGGACAAGGGATAATTTTAGGTAGATAGTTTCTATCAAATGTAGGCCTCACAAAAAGTAACAAAGGTGTGCAAAGACCAAGAAGTAATAAGTACTTGAGCATGGACTTAGAAACTCCTTTTTTTCCAATAGAAACATTGGCCTACTTCCATAGTAGATATATCATATAATCTTTTTAATTTATTGATGGAACATAATAGAACATTCATATTGCCCTTTGAAAGAAATCAACTTAAAAAAGGAATTATTTTGATTCAACCATTTCTTTTGTTTTATCTAACTTATAAATTAAATTAAAATTGTCTTAAATTGTATCATTTGAATATTACTAATCACATAATATCTCATTTTAGGTTATTTTTCTTTTTTTTTGCATGATTTAATAATAGTAGTAATAGCATAGTAACTGATACTATGAATTTAAAAATCTTAGAAATATATGGAACCAAATAATTTCTTTATTTTATTATTAACTAAGAATTTTGTATATAGCTAAAATGACCCTTACAAATTACAAATACCAATTTGTTAAATAAATAATAAAGATACTAAAGAATTTAATAAAAATAAAAAAAATAATATATAAAAATAACATAATAGATATCTATATAAAATTTAAAAAATAAAAAATAAAAAATTTCCATTTTCTTATGTTTAATTGTTTGCCCTAAGGAAAAAAATTAGAATAAAAATGAAAGAAAGAGAAAGGTCTAATATAGATCACAATGGAACATTCCCTTTAGTAAGAAAGGTGAAAACTAAGACAAAAAAATAAAAAGAATCGACCGTTGGAGTATTTCAAATTGTATGAGAAAAATGATAGAAAGAAGGACTATAATATATTATATATGTGATATACCATCTATATTGAGGCATTTAAGGAATCGCTCTAATTCTATCTCTATTCATTTAGTTTGAAGAAAGAAATGATCCTAACAAAGAATCTTCATAGTGGCTCCGTTCCATGCCTTATTTTATAGGAAATCTCAAAGTGGATCTATTTCATTATATTCGATCCATATACTAATTCCATTCATTTGATATCCCTTCCTTTGGTGTCATTGAGATAAGAGATGTCATTTTTAGTCTATCTATTTCCATCTCTCTATATATATGGATATAGACATGGAAAGTTGAAAAATTATCATATAATAATCCAAAAATTGCAATAGAAAAGAAAAATGGAGGTTTGTGATGATTTTTCAATCTTTCATTCTAGATAATCTAGTAGCCTTATGCATAAAGATAATGAATTTAGTCATTATGGTTTGATTCTTTTATGGATTTCTAACCACATTCTCCATATGACCTTCTTATCTCTTCCTTCTTTGAGCTTGGGTTATGGAAGAAAGAGAAGATGGAACCAAGAAGAAAGTATCACTAACAATTGGTTTTATTATTGGACAACTCATGATGCTTATATCGATCTATTATATGCCTTTACATCTAGCATTGAGTAAACCTCATAAAATAATTGTCATAGCTCTACTGCATCTTTTATTTCATTTCTTTAGCAATAATAACAAGCACTTTTATAATTATGGATCCATTAGGAAAAATTCAATGTGTAATTTTAGCATTCAACCAGTATTCCTAAATAATCGTATTTTATTATTATTGAATTATTTATTTTTACCGAGTTCAATGTTCGATAGATTAGTCAACATTTACATGTTTCTCAGCAACAAACAAATTTTATTCCTAACAAGTAGTTTTGTCAGTTAGTTAATTGGTTAGATTTTGATTATGAAATGGATTAGATTGGTATTAGTATGGATACAAGAAAATTATTCTATTAAATCAAATATCTCTATTAGATTAAGTAAATTTATTATGTCTGAATTAGGATTTTTAAAAATTAAAACAAAAGATGAAAAGTAGTAAATTACTAACAAAATTAATACATAAAATGTACAATAAAATATATGAAGAAATTCAGCCAACCCTTACATATTTTATAATCTCTCCTAGCAAGAAATTTGTAAGACTAACCATATTTGGAATTCCATCAATTACTTATCTATCCAAAAAAGAATTTTGTTTAGCTAATTTCTTTTCACCCTTAATCAAGTAGATTTCATAAAAAGAATCTATGTAACTGTGATTATGTGGCCAATCATATATCACATTTATTATTTTCTCTCAAATAATTTTTTAGGAACATTTTTAGTAAATAAATTAAGTTTAAATTTTGTAAAGATGAAAAAATTGGCTTATAGAAAAAACATGCTATAAATATTCCATAAAACGCCATACTAATTAAAAAAGCTGCATTTGTCACAAATTCATACCAATCTACCAAGCTATTTAAATTTGAATGGAAAGAATTTAGAGATGAAATTAGCATTTTTGATAATATATCAAAACCTATTCCCTCTTAATTGAAAGAAATTCCTATGGTCCTAAGGAATAAAGTAAATAGTACTAATATAAGCATAGAAAATAGCATAGCATAGTCAGATTTATTAGAATATGAAAAGGTTGTTAGTGCCAAAAAGCTGCACATATGACTTTCATTGAATACAACTTTCTAGATAATTTTGCATGTATCTATGAGATTGAGTATGGAAAAAAAATCCAAATAAGGGAAAAGAAAAGCTAGCCATCAAAATTGAACTGATGACCATTGTATTACAAATGCGATACTCTAACCTCTGAGCTAAACGAGCTCACATAACATAAATTGTGCATGCATAGAAATTCAATCAAATACTTCCAATAAAGTACTTATATTGATATTGAATAATGAACGAAAAGTATAAAAAATATAAAATTGCAATATTCAATTGAATATGAATATTAAAATAATAAATAATAAAAATACTAAAGAATCTAATAAAAATAGAAAAATAAAATAATATAATAGATATCTAAATAAAATTAAAAAATATATAAAAGAAAAAATTTCCATTTTCATTATGTTTAATCATTTTCCCTAAGGAAAAAAATTAGAATAAAAATGAAAGAAAGAGGGTGGATCTCAAAAGATATGAAAAATCTCCCTCCAAGTTGTATGACTTTCATCGAATATGGATTTCTTTCTTGGATATCCCTATTGGTTTTCCAAATCAATCCTACGGATACATATAATTCAAAGGAATATGTGAGTCATTCATATAGAACATCTTTGATTCACAAAAGTAAGTACCAAATTTCAATTTTATCAATGATACCTAGAAAAAAGCTATATTTATAAGACGAATTTTGATGAACCCATTACAAGACATCAAAAGATGACTGAAAATAAAGAAAAAATTCATTATGATTTACTTATTCGTGAAAATATTTTATCCTATAGACATTGTAAAGAATCAATAATTTTAATTTGCTATACTATTAAATTTCATAAGGGATATAACGCTTGTGCCACATAATGGATGTAGGCCCTTTACTAGAACCAATATGCGATGCTTGGTTACAATTTCAAATTTGTTATTATACATTTGTTCTAGTTTTTTCATTTTTTATGTTGAAATGGTTTTTTGGGAAGTATCATGGTCATCTAATAAGGAGGGTTTCCATTTCTTCAAATGAACCATTTGAAGACCTATTGATTCTAACAACTGATTGCAAAGCTCATCATTCAAACCTTTCTTCTCCCAATAACTAAAAAGTGTATCATGCTTGAGGTAATAGTAAATACCAAGATTCACACTCCTAACTTAGAAGTTATCTTTTTTATAGAAAGAAATGTATCTTAAAAGATGATAAATTTGTTGTTAAAGGGCCTTATTTATAGTTTAGAAGAAAAGAATTAGACATTAATTATTAATTAAAAACTAACACTGTAAGTTTTACTTAAGACATTAGTTAAGTAATAAAACAATATATAAGCTATTGATAAACACTCACAACAATTAAAATGAACTTTACATGATGGTCGTCATAAAAAATCGACATTGTAATTTCTTGTGGTTAAATAATCACGACACTTGAAATGAACTTATATGATGGTCACCATAGAAAATCAATGTTATTCATTAAATGTTGTTGTTGAAGTTATTTTCACTTTCATTCATTTAAACTCCTTCAATATTGTTCATTTAAACATCTTTATAAATTCATTCATTTAGATCTATTTAGTTTTATTTATTTAAACATCTTCATAAATGGTATTTATTTAGACATCCTCATATATTTTAAGAAAATGTCATCATATTAGATCTCAATTAGACCTAAAAATGATGTTTTTATATCCATCATTTCCTCAGCATTATTATGATTCTTATTATGTAAAAAATCAAATATGAAAATAAATGGACTTATATGATGGTTTAGGAGAAAAGAATTAGACATGGATTATTAATTAAAAATTGATGTCATAAATTTTACTTAAGATGTTAGTTAAGTAATAAAATAATGTGTAAGCTATTGATAAACAATCACAATAATTAAAATGAACTTACACAATGGTCATTTAAAAAACTAACATTGTAATTTCTAATTATTGAATAATCATAACAATTGAAATGGACTTATATGATTGTCACCTTAGAAAATCAATGATGTTCATTAAATGTTGTTGTTGAAGTTATTTTCAAATTCATTGATTTAAACTCCTAAAATTTTGTTCATTTAAACATCTTTATAAATTCATTTATTGTGTTCAGTTTCATTTATTTAAACATTTTCATAAATGACATTTATTTAGATATCTTCATATATTTCAAAAAAATGTCATCATATCAGATCTTAGTTAGACCTAAAATGATATTCTGTATTTATCATTTCCTTAGCATTATTATGATTTTTGTTCTATAAAAAATTGAATATACAAAGAAAGTTATTTTTGAACCCATTTTGCACAAAACATTATATATGTTTTGATATGTCTTCTCTTTTTTTATCTATGAAATCCAAATACCTATTATAGAATTTTAAATAAAAATAATATGCAAATAAGTAAAGAGAAACAATTCTATAAATTCAAAAAAATTTAACTGTCATTACTTATAATGAAAGTACAAATAGATGAGAAAAAAATCTCTATAAATTTATACAGTATAATTACAATAAATCATTAATAAATTAAAACTACCTATCCACATATGAATACACAAAGTAACAAAAAATTACTATGTATCAAAATCTTCATCCTTAATGCTAACTCTAATATTGTTAACTTAAATTTCTCTAATTTATATACTTTAGTGGGAAATGTAAGGGTATATAATAGAGGAGAATTTAAGGTTAAGGTTCTTATTTATACACTCTTGATGAAAGAGGAGTGGAAGTTCAGTGATTCTTTCATTTACCAACTCTTTAATTTCACTTTTACTTTATGGAAAATGAAAGAGTATATAATAAAAGAAAAACAAAGGTTAAGGTTTTTTCATTATATATTTTTTGATGAAAATAGAGTGAGAGATCAATAGTAATGCAATGTATTAAACTTATCATACTCAAAAGTATATTGAAGAGATATTAGAAGAGTTCATATGAAAAAAAATAGAGTTAGAGCAAAGATTTATAAGAAAAAAGTAGATGTTGGTCATTAAACAAAATTGATGTCATATAATTTTGTGTTTTCCAATGCAACTCCTTAAAATGCATTTTAGATAATAACTATTAAAAAGGTTTGACGTCCTATACTTTTGCGGTTTTTAATGAGACTTTTCAAATGCATTTAGATGATGATTATTGATTAGAATCAACGTCATATTATTTTGTAGCTTCCAATGAGGCTTTTAAAATTCATTTTAGATTATGGTTGCATATAAAACTAATATTGTAACTTTTTAAGCAATGTTCATATATCAATTATATTCTTATTTATCATTTTTTATTTTTTATATAATTTTAAAAATATTATTAAGTTAAAATAAATGCCAATTTTATTTTAAACCAACATTTATCGACTGATATAAATTAGTAGTTTTGTACTGGTGAAGATAGTTTAAAATAAGAAATAATAACTTTTTAATAATAATTAGAATTTAAATCAAATTCAACAATTTTTGCCTTTTTACATGGTGTGTAAGACATATGTTTATTACGAATTAATATATGTATATATAATATTTTTCTCAAATTTTTCCATTTTTTATATATGATATAATAGATATGTAAATATAAATAGAGGATTGCTAATTTTCACGTTGAAAGAGTAGAGGTTAACGATCCCAATATAAGTATACTTTATGTATTTAGGTTTGAATTATAAATATATAATGGTTTTTTAACTCACTCAAATGAATAAATAAATAAATACATAAAATCAATTTATATCAACATCAATGTGATATCACTAAAACCGACATACAATAAGTGATAATTTTTTCAAAGACTGCAATATTAAAAACTCTAAAAATTAAAACCTGCTTTTATGCCCTTCGTTTTCATCATTTTTCACAAACTCAAGTTTTAATCTCGCATAAAACTTGCCAAAAATTTATCTATGTAAAAAACCTTATAAATATCCTTTCCCCATTTTCAAATTCTTGTTGACATGTGGCACTGCGGGGAAACAAAATTTCCTGCCTCTTTGCTTTCACAAGGCAGGGAGGCCTTGTTTTTTTTTTTAAAAAAAATAATTTTATTTCTTATTTATATATAACAATAATAATAAATTATACTATATATAATGATATAAATAAAAATAAATAACAATATATATTACTTTATATTATATTATATTATATGTATTTTGTATATTATATTATATAATATCTATTTTTATTTATATATAAAGTAAAGATAATTAGCTTTATATGTATAATTTTATTATATTTTCTTCATTTATAATCTGTTTATATTTATATTTATATTTTTAGTTTATTGGAGTGAAGATATATAATATATGCAAACTTTTGTCCTCATGTACATAGGTTTCGCAACAATATTTTAACATAATAAACGTCTAGTTTGGGGGTGTGTGTATATATAGATGCATATATATATATATATATATAATCATTTTATTTAAGTTTCATCTATCTTTACTCGTAAATTATATATTTTTATTGTGAAGTTTGTCATAAATTATTTTTTTTTGGGAATTTTATACCTTTTATATTGTTATAATTCATGACACATGTTTTTACTCTCCTTTTCAAAGTTTTGAAAATTAGAAATTACATTTCCATTGATCTGTTTATCTATCTGCTATATAAAACGTAAGCTTATTTTATATTTAATTTAGTGTTGTGCCGCTGGGCACTTAATTTCTTATATTTCTTTTTGACATTAAATTATGATCGCAACCATATTTTATTATGTATAACCAAATAAATAAATATAATAATAATAATAATAAATTTATACATATTATAATTTATATATAGAAATAAGATAAATTAAAATATATCATATAATATTATATATATTATATCTTTTAAATAATATTATAGATTTCAGTTGTTATCACTATACATCAATGTCATAGTATCAATCTTCAATATGTTATCATGTCAATAAAAAAAATGAAATTTGTTTATTGTTAGTAAAAATTATTAATAATAATATTTTATAATGATGTATCATTCTTTTATTTAGTGAATGATATAAAATATTTTATATTAGTATGACATTAAATTTGGACCCTTATAATAGCATATAAGTCTAACACAATTTAGATGGATTTGCATTTGTAATTTATTGTGTTTTATCTTTTTATTTTTTTACTATTTTCATTTTATTCTGATTTCTTTTACTAATTTTTTTCTCTTTATTTTTACATACTTTTTATAATATGCAAATAAATAAATAAGTAATAATATTAATTTATATTTAATCATATGATAATAAAAATAAATAATAGTATAAATAGTATATTATATTATATTATATTACATTACATATATCTTATTCTATATTTTATTCTATTATTATAAGTTAAATTTGTTAATAAATAAAATTTTTAAATATTATGTTGTATTATTTTTCTCTTTACAATTAAATACATCCCAAATTAATCTATAAGATTTAATTTAACTTATTACTAATATTTGCATTCAATTGAAATTACGTTAATTAGAATAAATATAATGTAAAAAAATGATTAAATAAAATCAGGTTGATTTTGTTAAATCAAAACTAATATCTAAATAATTCATAAATTCCAATTGAATGGTAATTCACTAATTACATATATCTTTTTTATTGCGTATTTTTTATTATTCATGTCTATTTTTTACTGCTCAAATATAAATGTTGCAATGTAATATAGATATAACAATAATACTGTATACAACAAAAATGTGATTCGAAATTGGGTTTTTAATGCAAATTAAGAGCTATCAGCCAATATGTAATGTTTATATAAATTTATAAAGCTCAATCTAATGGATATATAATATTCAAAATTTAATTTCAAATCCTATTTTTCTCACTTATAGCATTCTTGTAGATATAATACAATATATTTTTAATTTTAAAAATATTTTAATTTTAGATTAAAAATAAGTTAAGGATTTAATTTAATTAACTTAATTAGTTACATATTGCATATACTTTACAGCTCACTACTGTCTCTTTTATTCTTCACATCCCGAACTCTAATATCACAATATAGTACATATATATAGAATACAGATTGTTTTATTAAAAAAAGATTAAATGAGACACATAAATATTTAATTTAATTGAATTGCATAATATATATTTAATTTTTCACTTTTATTATTTTATAACTCATGCATTGTTTCTCTTCTTTCTATTTGCTCAATTGCATTTTTTTCTTTTTTCATGTCCACTTCCATTGTACATCTTAGATACTAATATCATTAAATAGCATAAATATAACACAATATATTTTCTTCTATTATAAAAATATTTTAAATAATTTAAATTTTTTTAAAAATTTAATTTGTAAAGCATTAATTGAATTAATTAAGTACATAATTCCTTTTTTACTTGAAGATAATTAAAACTAGAATCAATTCTAATATATCCAACATTATTTTATCATAATAAAACTATAATTTGATACTAATATTAATATATGTTAACCATAATTCATTATAACAATAATTTATTATAAATTATGTATTCTAATTTTAAATTTAACTCTAAATCTATGCAAAGCATTGGAAATGACTAGTGAAGTCACTTCTGGTTTTTGCTAGTATCTAATAATAATAACAAATTATTTTAAAATTATGTTAATAAAAAAGTTTATCTTTTGAAATGTGAAGTTATAATTTTTTATATGAAATTCATGGGTTTTAGAAATAAAAACTTCTCTCTTTCAGAATTGAACAATTGCATTTATTTACATGTTTTTCATGAAAAGTTATTTATAACTTTATAAATAGAAGTTATCATTTTCTCTTTTTAAATATAACTGAAATGTGTCTTCTTCTTAAATTCCTATTAGGTTCATTCTGATTATAAGAATAGAAGAATTGTAATTTTCTATTCTCGGTTAGGCATTCTATCAAGTGATAAATTTTTTGTGAAATCATCTATAACTAAGTGGAGAAATTATTATTTTAAAGATAGTTTTTTAGAATTACCTACCCAAATAATTTTTTTCCTCTATATTTTTCTCTATTTTTTGAATATCCCAATAATTTTATGATAGTAATTTTTTCTCAAAGAATTTTGCTTTAGAACATGGAAAAAATTTAAGAAAAAAACAATGATTTGAATATACATGGTAAATTTTCATACACTCATATTTCTCGTGAGTATTGTTATGGATTATGATATCTGATTATTCAAATCGATTTTAAATGGTGATGGTGATGTTTTGGATATTCATAGATCATATCAATAACATCTTTTTTTTGAATGTGCTGTTATAGGCATGGAGATAACATGGAATAGTTTACATGTTTGTTATCCTTTGAAATTGTTTCACTAACACGTTATGTTTAAATGTGCATTTGAATTTGGAGGCTAAACAATGAGATCCAAAGTTGAAGCATAGATGAGAGATTTAATTCAAATTGAATTAAGATGAATAGTGTGGTCAAAGGAAGTAGACATGAAAATTGATGCAAAGTTAAATTTACATAGAGGGAGTGAATTTGGATTATCCATTGCACATTTATATTTTCTCTTAATTATTAAAATATAGTATATATATTGATATATGGTTATAGTTGAGTTTATTTGATCATCTAATTTATTGTGAAGATAAATTAGATGATATTCATATTGAATTATGCAATTCACTAATATACTCTATAGTTTATGTGAAGTGTAATTAAGGGTATTTATTTAGTTAATTATTAGATCAATGATGAAGCTAAGAAGACATGAAATCCCTTTTTGTTTTAGACTTATTTTCATATTTTTAGAGAATTGGCATTATAATTGCATAATGATTAACAAAATTAATTTATATTGTGTATTGTATATTTTTATGACGTGTTTTACATGATGGATGTGATTACACAATTATGTGAAAGAAGTCCTTTGGCTCTTCTTCCGAAATGAACTTTAAATGCGTAAGGTTATTGGTATATGAAAAAAGAGAGAATTAATATTTTTAAGCAAAAGTGTAATGCACTTTATGTTTTATGTTCTAAAATTTACATATTGTGAATATGCAAATCAAGAGTACTTCTTTTGAAAATAGAGATTATAATATTGAATAAATGGGCAAATTAATCTTTGAAATATTATATTGACATTAAATTAGTCCTAAAAAATTATTGTGGCATTAGATTAGTCTTAAATTTTCTTTTAACATTAGAATAGTTCCATCATTAGTCTTTCCATTACTAAACTTGAATTACAGTCAAATCTTCCCTCCTTTAATCATGGACTAATAAAAAATATAAAATATTGAATTGAGTTGAGAAATTAATTTTTGAGAGAAAATATTGTACTTTATTGTCAAAGAAAAGAACAAACTTGAATATTTAATAATGATGCTTGTTTGGAAAAATCAACCAATGAACCAAATAATGAGTAACTTTATTTGAAAATAAAATAATATTTAATCAAAATGGATTATGGTTTAAGTCCTTTTAGTATAATAGATAACTCTGAGAAATTAGAAATTTCGTTAAGATGCCTTAAACCTCAATAATAATAGCAAATAATACAAACTTAAAAAACAATAGCTACCAAAACAAGTACTTGATCACTAATAGATGTTTAAGATTTGATATTTTCTTTGAAAGTAACATGTAATGCTTTCTTTTAAAAATTAATTTTCAATTCAATTTAACATTTTGTATTTTTAATAAATATATAATTGGATGAGGGATGATTTAATTCCAACATAAGTTTGCTAATGAAAATATTAATGAGAGGACTAATATGATATCAAAATTAAACTTAGGACTAATCTAATGTCAATTTATTTTTTTAAGACTAATTTGATATCAATCAAACTTTCAAGACCAATTTGATATCATATTTGATGAAATTGGACTAAATTGATGTCGAATAAAATTTAGAACTAATTTTATGTCAATCTAATCTTTTAGAGATAAATTTGTCCATTTACTCTATAATATTTCTTTTTAGAAAGCAATGTAGAGACATTTGTGTTAGATTTTAGATTAGATAACAGCAATAAAAATTGAAATTTTATTCCAAAGCCCATTAAAGATCTAAGAGAAAGAAGCATAAACTATTGTTAATATTTTACCTTAATTCTTATCATTAATGTCTGAATGATTCAATGATCTCAAACAATAAGCTATCATGATCAAATCTCATCATGAACAAACAAATAGGAGTATTGTGAATTATAAATGTCATTCGAAAAGGTAACATCTCTATGGTATCCACACAAGCAATTAAATAATTGGATAGGATTACTCTCTCTCTCTCTCTCTCTCTCTCACAACATAGTACTAGTTAAATGAGTTTTTTGGTTATGGGTCAATTTCTTAAAAAACCTTACAATACACTCTTTATCTCATAAATGACAATCATAGGATTTCTAATCCTATTTAGATATCTAACCAAAACTATCTTAAGAGGGAAGATAACTAAGTTTTGATTATTGATTAAGCCCAAATATGCCTTCGGTTAATAATAAGCTTATATTTTATGCCCACTAAGTGTAACCTAATCATATTATGTTATTGCTTAATTAATCCCAATTGTATTAGGCCTATCCCAATTAGGACTCTTAGTTTAACTGAAAGTTTGTAATCATATTACTACCCCAATATTTGATACACTTTTTGTATATGATCCTATAGGTTCCCATTACATTAGTGGTAATCCTTGAATTTTATATTAGTATCACAGAGATTAAGTGGTATCTAACAATATATTACTTCCATGCAAGTAGTGAGAATATCAATGATTTAATATAACCTTTTTGTTACTTATGTTTCATGTAATTTAGTCCTTTTTGTCCTAGATATGCAAATTGAATCATGATTTAATCTATATGTTTCTTGATTTCTAAGTAAACTAACTTAAACAAATAAATTAATATCATATATCAATTCATTTAAGTATGATAATGTATTTCATAGTCTCATCTTGCTCAATTAATGGGTTTATGGATATCACTCCTTCTGTATAAAAAGGTCAAAATCCTATTTAGATCACTCAAATCTATTTACATAATTTGTGATATAACCAATTATCACTTTTTAGGCCAACCTTATCACATGTAACATTTGATGGTTTTAAAGTATATGACTTCTCATGTAGGGAACCATAATAACTTCAAGTTAAAGGAATACACACATCATTATCACTATAAAAACTATTTATGACATTCACACATTGATTCATGTAACATTCTCATGATGGGTTAGTCCAGTATATTTGTTTCCTAATATATACATATGAGTTAACTTGATATCTCGTATCCATAATTATGAGATTAATTAACATACATACTAGTCTTAATCCATATTGTTATCCTAATTTACTATAATACTTGACTAAAGATATTTTAGGAATAATATAAATTATTCTAAGGATAATTATTGTATTTACTTATATTATGCAAATATAACATTGAACATAATAATCAGAATGCCTTTATAAAGAAAAACAAAATAAAATGTATGCAAATACAATCATCCTATGGTTAACTATTGGACCATACTCTAACAATTTGAATAAGCATTATAAATAATGCAAAAGGGCCATCATATTGGAGAAATTTGATTCAGCATTAAAGAGAATGCAAATGAATAAATTAGGGTAAGCACTCTCAAATGTAAAGATAAGGTAAGCACATATCTATCTTTAATGAAGTTAAAGTAGGTTTTTATTATCTATCTATGGTGATGAAAGGTAAATATAAATATATATTGAATTAAGATAAGGTTAATTGTAGAACCTATCTTTGAGTATATAAATGCCTATTTATTATGATTTGAGATAAGGAAAATTGAAGTACCTATCTTTAAATATACAAATACATATCTATCTTAAATTGAGATGAGGTAAATTGTCATGCTTATTTTTGGATCAATGTTAACAAATCATTTATTAAACCTAAATAGGCGCACCATAGGAGGTATGAGACTATTGCTAACTAATAGAGATAATTTTAGTTGAATCCTGCTGTATCACATTAATATAAATTACAAAACGTGACTTTACTAATTAAAAATCTTGTGTATGAAATATTAAAGGTAGCTTCAACTAAAATTGTCTAGGAAATGTTAATGATGAGGTCCTATTTCCAGTGCACTAAAAATCCAAGTAGTAATAGGGGTAAATATATTTTTATCAAAGTCTTATATTTGGTTAATATACTATTATATCCATAACAAGAAAGGTTAAACTTTTGTTTTTAATAGATTTGTAACTTATGCCAATTGCTAAAGTGGTTATGGATACCTTTGATAAATCTATCTTTACAAATATGGAAGCAAGTTTGATAAATTCAAGATGTACTAGTTAAGTTGGGCATAAGGCCCATATAAAAAATGCACTGCCATTGCAAGAGTCATGAATCATTGCATAATGTGAATATGTTATCCTTATAATTCATATTCAATCTAAAGGTTTAAACTATGGCCATCTCTTGTACATGCATCATGCAAATACCTAGTAAATTTTTGTGTCACAATATTATGTTAGTATTATTAGATAATAAGTGGTGGATTATTGTTATTCTTTGTCTTATCTAATAATAATAACAAATTATTTTAAAAAAGGTGTTAATAAAAAAGTTTGTCTTTTGAAATATGAAGTTATAATTTTCTAGATGAAAATTTGTAAATTTTAAATATGAAAATTTGTGTGTTTTCAAAATTCAACAATTATGTCTAATGTGATTTTTCATGAAAAGATATTTACAATTCTATAAATAGGAGTTATTATTTTCTCTTTTTAGATATAATTGCAATGTATTTTCTTTTTAAATTCCTATTAAATTGATTCTTTGATTATAAAAAATAGAACAATTATAGTTTTTTATTCTTAGTTAGACATTGGTTTTATTTTGTATAAATAATTGATAAATTAGATAATAGCTAATAATTTAATTAATAATTAATAAATTAGCTGATAGCTGATAGTGTATAACTAATAACTAATAATTAATGATCTAATTGATTGCGGAAAAATATTTTACAAAATTAGCTGATGAATTGCTTAAAATTACAAAATAATATAAAATTATATATTAATAAAAATAGATATATAAATTAAAATAATTCATGTTAATAAAAGAGATGAGTTGTAAATTAATTAAAAAAGGATAAATTTTAAAAAATTTAAAGATATAGTAGATTATAATATATAAATTATTCAATGTAACTTATTAAATCAAAGCATTTTTTAAAAAGTTAACATGTGAAATACTTCTAAGTGTTATATTAATTAGATTAATAAATTATAAATTAACTTATTTATTATGTAAAACAGAGTCGTTATATCCTAGAAGTGAAATATTTTTGTGAAGTCGTTTATAATTAAATATAAAAATTATTATCTTAAAATTAATTTTTTTGGAAATGTCCTAATAATTTTCGTCCTTTAAATTTTGCCATCTATTTATTTTTTCTCAATTTTTTTGAATATTTGCTAGCAAAGTCAGCGGGGGAAGGGTACATCGTGGACGATGACACGGGCAAATGGGCCATAAGTGGAAAGAAGAAATATCTAATCAAGGTAAGGGAACGAAGGACAGTGTCAGAGGTGGAATGGGTCGTGCCAGTACCGCGTCAGCTGAGTGAGGTTAGAGGGCAGAAACTTCGTATTGAGGAGGGGCAGACACCGCAGTTTGAAGAAATAAAAACGCGTGAGGGGTTGATTCAGTTTGTTACTCCGGTTGATTGGTCTTCTGGATTTCTTTCCCAATTTGGTTCGTAAATCCCTGGTAGAGACAGGAATAAACTTTTTTCTTAAGGTAATGTTACATATATAAAATATAAGATTTGAAATTAAATTTTAAATAAAAATTAATAATTATCATTAAATATAGAAGGATAGAATAAGTTTGTAAAATTTAATTTTAAAATTTATTTTCGGTTAGCTGGAATCATTTTTATTATTTTTAAAATTTTTATTTTTTATTGCTAAAAATAAAAAAATTACTTAATAGTTTATTTTTAAAAATTAAAAATAGAAATAACTTTTACATATTTTCAAAAATTATTCTCTTATTATTGGTATTAATTTTATAATAAAATAAGATATTTCTTCATTTCTAACATCAATCATTTTCATTTTTTATTTTTCTCTTATCCAAAAATAATTTTTAAAAATATAAAAATAAAAATATATTCAAGTATGCCCTAAATCTAAGGCAAGATAGAAAAAGACTCTCTTTTCCTTAATACTTGCAATTTTTTTTTTCAGAAACTTGAATGTAGATAATTTATCTGTGTTTATATCTTTATTAAATTTATGCTCTTAATATCTTCAATGTAATTAGCCAAGTCTATGCTCCTAATTTCCTGGTGGGGCCGAGGCAGGCTTTGTTGACGTTCCGCTCCACTCCTGTTGTCTGTTATTTCTAGGAAGCTGCTATTTAGACATTCCCCGCGTAAACGGCATTGGCAGACCAAGTCCTGCTCATGTCGAGTTCTGGGATTTTCTCCGTAGCAGTGGTTCATAAACTTTTCTAGAGTTTTCTTCTTCGAATAAATAACGCTAGATAGCCTGAAGCAAATTACTTAAACTTTTTTAGACTGCCCTGGGAGTAAATAGCTCTTCTCTGCTCATCTTCTACACGTTATTACTTCACCCAATTTTCCCCGAATTTCCAATCTCAAACTCAAGCAACCACATACTAGCTGTTCACAGTATGGCTGAGAGTTCCACCAACCATTTTAAGTATGATGTTTTCTTGAGTTTCAGAGGTGAAGATACACGCTACAATTTCACCGGTAATCTCTTCCATGCTTTTCGTAGAAGAGGAATCGAAACTTTTTTTGATGATCAAGCGCTCGAGAAAGGGGATGAGCTTTCACCCTCTCTTTTCACAGCAATTGAAAAATCACGAATGTTTGTTATTGTCTTTTCTGAAAATTATGCGTCTTCAACTTGGTGCCTTGATGAACTTGTGAAAATTCTTCAATATGCGAAGCCAAACAAGCAACAGGTTTGGCCAATCTTTTATAAAGTGGATCCTTCTGATGTAAGGTATCAGATAAATAGATATGGCGATGCAATGGCCAAAAAAGAAGAAAGCTTTGGTAAAGACTCCGAAAGGGTGCAGAATTGGAGGTCTGCTTTGACTGAAGCAGCCAACTTAAAAGGAGATCATTTTAAAGAGCCCGGGTATTTATTCACATTTGTTTTATTTCTCCCTAATTATTTACTTCTTGCTAATGAAACTTCCAAATCTTTATTATTTATTATTGTGCACTATAGTTGACAAATTTATGGTTTTTAGGAACTTACAAAGTAAGAAAATGATGTGATTTGTGATTTAATGGAATTTTGACAAGCTTTTAGATGGTCAGTGAATAACTCTTTTGGAGATCATAGATTGAAAATTAATGAGTTAAATAACTATAATAAATAGTTAAATAGTTGAGACTTATAAATGGCTGAATAATTGCATTTGTCAGTAGAGTTGTTACCAAATTAGTTGTGGGTTCGGGAAAAAAAATTGGGTAGAAGATGCAATAATTTGTATCGATTGCTTTCGGTTTGGGCATCTTTCCTGTGTAAGACATTTATTTTTTCAGTCCTGAAGTTTTTTACGTGGTGAGTGAGATCATTATTAACAAAAAGAACTAGGATAAATTATATTTTATCTCTATCTAATTTTATTAATTTTCACTTTATATACTTATATTTTCAAACATTATAATTTGTATACCTATACTTTCTCTTATTAATATTTCACCCACGTCAATTTTTTAATCAATTTCTAATAAAAAATTTCATAACTAGTAAGTTAAATTAATCGAGTGAAACCACATGCGAATAGAATGTAATTTTTTCTATATTTATATGAATTGATATTAAGAATTTTTAATAAGGACTAAAATATATTAGTTATATATCTTCATTCTGAAAATGCACCTTAGATGTGGGGAAAAAACTATTACATACATAACATGTATGGATAAAAAAATCAACTAGAGCTCTTGACATTTGTAAATAATAAAATTTGCATGTTTTATTGCTGATTGATAATTTTGTAAAACATATAATAATAAAATATAATTTGTAGATCTAAATTAAGGAGATATGACTATTATTTCTTAAGTTTCAATTAAGAATTATGAACATTAATTCATATAAATTTGAAAAATATTATAATTTAGTCTCTTGCAATTTCCTCCAAGTTTACTTAGTTCACTTATTATGTAATATTCTGTTAAAAATTGAAAAGGAAAAAAATTAAATGGATAAAGTGTTAATATTATAAAGTACAAATAATCAAATTACAACATTTGAAAATAAGGGTGAATTAAATGAAAATTAATGAAACTATTGGGGGATGAAGTGTAATTTTTCACAGAAGAAATTTAGGTGTGAAATATGTCCATGATCCGGTTGGTCTCTGTGGAGATTAATCATTACTTTTAAGTGATAAGGTTAGGGGCTTGATTCTTTAATCCTCAAAATATGAAAATTTTATATTTTTTTAAAAAATAAATAACTCTTCAAAAAGTAAAGTTTTCAAAAATATACTTAATAACTTATACTTTAATTTTTTTATAATTTTTATTTTTGCATATTTTTATCCCTTTCTTGATTTTAAAAATTATTTATGCAGGAATGTCTATGAAAGTGATTTTGTTGATAAGATTGTTAAGGAAATCTCAACTAGACTACTTCCTAAAGGTTTACATGTTGAAAAGCACGCAATCGGACTTGAGCTTCGTATGGAAGAAGTGAAGTCACTTCTTGATATTTCATCTTACAGTACAGTATGTATGTTAGGGATTCATGGAGTTGGTGGTAGAGGAAAAACAATGCTTGCTAAAGCCTTGTACAATTCAATTGTCCACCAATTTGAGTATGCAAGTTTTCTTTTCAATGTAAGGGAAACTTCAAATAAAACCGAGGGTCTAGTAAGTCTCCAAAAAACACTTTTGTTGGAGATGTTTGAGATGGAAGATATCAATCCAAAGAGTGTTCATGAAGGTGCATATCAAATAATGGAAAAGCTTCGCAATAAGAGAGTTCTTTTAGTGCTTGATGATGTAGATTGCAAGGAACAGTTAGAAAAGTTGGCTGGAGATTGCAATTGGTTTGGTGCTAGTAGTAGAATTATTGTGACAACAAGAAATAAACATTTACTATATGCCTCTCGAGTTGAAAAGATGTACGAAATGAGGGGATTAAATACCAATGAAGCTTTAGAACTTTTTTGTTGGAAAGCCTTCAATAGTAATCAACCTCCAGAAAGGTTTGTGGATTTTTCTAATAAGGTTGTAAATTATGCTAGTGGCCTTCCATTGGCTTTGGAAGTGATAGGCTCTAGTTTGTTTGGTAAAGACTTAGAAGAATGTATATGTGCATTGGATCAATATAGGATGATTCCAAACAAAAGTATTCAAGATATACTTAGAATAAGCTATGATGGCTTAGACGAAAATCAAAAGGAGATTTTCCTGGATATTGCTTGTTTCTTCAAAGGATATAATTTGAAAGATCTTATAGATACATGGGATGCTTGTGATCTTAGCCCAAAATATAATATAGGAGTACTTGTTGATAAATCCTTGATAACTATTAATGAATGTGACTGTGTTGGAATGCCTGACCTAATACAAGATATGGGTAAAGAAATCATCAGGAAAGTTGCACCAAGAGAACCTGGGAGACGTAGTAGATTATGGTTTGAAGAAGATATTGTTAGAGTTTTAGAAAAAGATCTAGTAAGGACCATATTATCTTACCATTTTTTCCACATGTCTTTGTTTTAAATTTCGTTATCTACTCTTTAATTAAAATTTCATATACGTAATACTTTTGTGATGTTTGTTATACAGGGAACTGATAAAATTGAAGGAATAATGTTGCAGTCAACTCAACAAGAAATAAAATGGAAGGGTACTGCTTTTGAGAAGATGAAAAATTTAAGAATACTCATTATTAAAGATGCACGCTTTTCGATAGGCCCTAAATATCTACCTAATAGTTTACGGAGACTTGAATGGGATCAATGCCCTTTAAAGTTATCGCCATCAAGTTTTAATCCCATAAAACTTGTTACCGTGAAACTACCCATCAAATTGAAAAAAATCATTCAAGGTAAAATTTTATTCGCATTTGGTTTTAAAAATGTAACTTATTTTTTGAAAAATAATGTATCACTTTATAATAGATTTTTTGATACTTCATGATACTTTACTAATTACTTAATTTTAATTTTATAGAATTTTAAATATTTAACTAAGATGGATTTCTCATGCTGTCAATCCATAATAGAAGTACCAAAGACATGCGTACGGGGTACTGTGACTGTTATTAAAGTGTTGCCAAATCCCATTGATGATCTTGTAAGGTATTGAATTTAAGATTTGCTCCATTTAAAAAATTATTATCATAATTTTTAAGAATTTGATAAACATAAGATTAATATAAGCATTGACATGGAATTTTCTCTTTCATAACATTTTCTTTAGAAATAGGCAATTATAATAATGATATGAAGGCATAAAATGGTTTTATAAAATTATGACATGTTGGTTAAAGAAATTTTGGTATGATATGTTTAAAAGACATGTATTGGATATGGACCTTATTGAATCTTTTGATATTTTCGATTAATGGGAGTACTTGTGTATTTTTTGAAATTGAAATGTGTTGATCTCAAGATTTTATGATATTACAATATTGCCATTTTATTATATTGTAAAGTGAACTTATTGTATTATGCCAGTATAAGGAGACATTAAGACCCTATCTCAATAATTATAAAGCATCTTGGGCAGATGTACAGATCATTTTATATATTTTGATTATACACACACTTTATTTTGTTTAGTCTTTTAGAATGGGTATTTCATATATGTATATCTTTTCAACCTTATCGAATGATCAGGTATGCATTTAATGAAATCTCATATATAACCTATGGTTGTAATGGTATGAATTATATTAATGATATTGAATTATTATTTAATTCAAATATATATTAAAATATGTTAGTCTATAAAATTATTTTACAATCTCCCACTTGGACAATCACATTTTAATACATAATATGTGACCACATTTAAACAATGTCATTAATACAATTTTGTATTAATGTGATTGTCCAAGTGGGAGATTGTAAAATAATTTTTTGCACTAACACATTTTAATATATAGTTGAATTAAATAATGATTCAATGTTATTAATATAATAATAATACCTAGACTAAATATATTATAATATAATTATAAAGTGTGTATGTATACCCAAATTCTAGATTAATTGTGATGGGTCAATTAATCCTAATTGGATTATAATTAAAGTTTGGATCCCTACCTATCTCTTTATAAGGTGAACTGCAGTCTCCTATCAAATTACAGTTTGTTATTCTCATAATTCTTTCTAAGACTCACCTGAGGACATATAGGCAGTGATTCAACCAATTAATATTATCCTTCATCTTTCATAAATTTCTTGTTCTAATCTCATGAATGTAGTAGGAGAGTCAGGTAATTTGAAAACTTCCTATTTTATTTGTGCAATTCTTATACTCTTCTTTATGAATTTATGATTTTATGAATATTGAAATATCTTTATGGATCATAAAATTCTAACATGATAATCCATATACATTGGTAGTCCAAGTTTATATTGAATTAAATATTTGCATATTACTATTGTGCTGTGACAAACAAAGATCTTCATACAATTTTAATTTTTTTCTCCAGTGTATCTCAGAGCAATTTGGCATCTATCTCAAAAGGCATAGGCAAGAATTTTCAAGAAATTAATGAGATTCCATCGACTGTGGCAAAAACCATAAGCAATGAGATTCCATCCACTTTGGCGGTTGTCCCACAAAGCTTTAGAAAGCTTCGGCGCAAATGCCAGAATCTTCACAAAAAGCATTAGAAACTTCCTAATTTGGAGCATCTTGTTCTGCGCAAATGCAAGAATCTTCAAGAAATTAATGGGATTCCATCCAATTTAAGTGCAATAGTTGTAAGAAGCACTTTGGCATCGATCCCAAAAAGCATTAGAAAACTATTTTTTTTTAAGATAGTTGAGTTTGCGTTCTGGTGATTCTTATGGTCTCAGGTTTGACATTTTTTCTCACTCGGATTTATATGATGTCCGCAGAAATGCATATGCAATAAGTAGAGTTAACTATTAAAGAAAATATATAAAAAAGACAAAAACAGTAACCAAATAGTCTTGTATCTATATATATGTATATGACAATTCCTCTACTGCAGGCTTGCTAAATATTAATGGAGTTTCTCCTATTTTTGGAGGTTAGATAACCCGAACGTGATTAAAACAAATATAAGACAACATGCTTATAGACCAAATCTATTGTTTCAACTTTCAAATTTTTTTAAAGATAATGTTTTCAATCTTTGTCAGGTAGATTATGGTCTGGTGGATCGGTAACAAAGTTAAAGATTATTTATTAAAATCTAGAAGAAAACTTTTCCATAAGCATTTCAAGTATCCTAAATTTGTGAAATAAATTAAAGATTTAGAAAAACATATCCAACTTTATTAATTTATGATAATCAATTTAAATCTCCAACATTTGAATGCTATCTAATTTATACAACCAATTCAATGAAAAAACTTTCATATTTCAATATCGTTCCACATAAAACAATGATTTTTTTTCAAAAATTTAAAATACTAAAATAATTTATACAAATAATGTCATAATGCTTTAAACAACTCAAATGGAAGAAACCAGCAAGTTCCAATAAATATTTTCTCATAGTTAGCTAAACATATGTGAGATGTCAAATGTAAAAGCTTGGATCAAATCTTTTATTCAATCAAATAAATGTAGTGGTGTTCAATATCTTCCGGGAAGTGAAGGTGAAATCCCAAACTCCAATAACATATAAAATACAAAGATGTCTTGAAAATCTATGCAAATTCCATTCCACATCAATATTCTCCCACATGCCTTTCATAATGCTCATGGCAATCCAATGCCCATGTGTACTTGGAGTTTTCTAAGTAAAACTCCTGAAAGATCCACATGATTTTTATTTTGTTTTATAAATCAAAATAGTTATTCATTATGGTATTTCAAAATATTACATTGGCAGACTAATGATTATAGAAGCATTTCAAATTTAAAACCATATTCTAATCATAAAACAAACCATGTGTAAACATTATAAATTCAACACTTGAACAATTGAACTTATATATTCCCATAATACCTTGAGTTACAAAAATTTCATTTCTTTTTAAACAAATGCGGGCAAAGCCCAGATCAACAGTTATTACTTAAGCCCTCTGTATATGCAAAAACATTTTTAATTATTATAAAACGTAAAACATAAGTATCCACATCCGGGTTTATCCACTCACCTCTATATATGCACAACACCCATTTTGAATCCAAAATAGTTTACACAACGCTTTAAACTCACCTCTATATATGAACATTCTTATCAACTTTTAGTTGATCAAGGTCACTTTAACAAATTAATCAGGTCAATCAACTCTTTTGACTAGTTGGTAAACATTTGACATATAATGACTACTATTAATCTACTAAGTCATTGTGCATTCTTAATCATATATATATATATATATATATATATATATATATAATATACTAAAATAAAATACCTCTTTATAATTAATAAATAATAATTTAATTTTTTATTAAATAAATTTATATAATAAAATTGATATTTTGACAAAAGGTTGTTATAATATGTTATAGACTGTGTTACGTAATTATTTAATGAATTTAAATTTTTTTCATGTTAAAAATAAAAATTAATTTATAAGCATATATAATACATATATACAAACATATACTTATATATTTAAATAAATCATAAAATATATTATATTCTTATATTCATTTTGCATGTAAATAGTTGATGATAAATATTTAATTTTACTAAATAATTTTATTCAAATAATGAATATTATTAGCTGATTAAATCAGTTATCAATTAACAATTTATTAAATAATGAATTGCTAATAATGTAGTTAATTGGAAAACCGGTCTGAATCTCACATTCACCATAAAAGCTTCTCTTTAGATGCCCAGGAAACATGAAATTACTTATAAAAATAACCTATTTAACTAAACTAACATATAATTATGTAAATCATAAAATAGCATTATATTTACCTTGAGATGATGTATTCAAAACATCGTTCCAATAAGTGTGTTTGAACTATACTGTATTAGTGAGTTTCGACTAGCATACAACTGAAGGTGGCGGCGCATGATAAAACATTAATTTGAAGATTCAAAATCACAGAGTCAAATACTCATCATGGTTCATGATATCTAATCATAAAAGTCAAGACTCTTGTAAATATAAAGAGGAAAATATAAATAACTCTGCTGAGGTTTTAAAATTTACAAATAATTTCATTGAAAGAAGACATATTAGTCATTTATAATTATTTATAATTATTTTTAATGATTTTAACTAGTTTTGTATAAGATTTCTTTCAAAATAAATTATTATCAATAGAATTGATTCTATAATGTATTTATGATGAAATTGAAGACAATTTTTGAATAAATTTTACTAAAACTTCAAATAAGTTGTATTTCGGAGATAAAATAAATGTTTCTTTTATTTTTTTTATTACTTCTTTAACTTTACAATGCTAAAAAGTAGTTAAAAAAAAGTCATAAATGGTTCATTTATGTCTTTTCTTATTTCCTTCAATTCAAAATTCAATAATTTATTTTTTTAAATTTCATACGATTGATTTATAAAATTTAGAACTTTAAAGAAATTATGTGATAATAAGTCTAACTTTAGGAGTTTAGTTGTATTTTTATCCAAATTTATAGGAAATTCAATAAGTTGTAAATATGTAAGTAACTTAATAGTCAAGCTAAAGTTAGTTAGAACATAAAAAGTTTAGGGTTTCGTGGAGCTTTAATCTTAATTAATAAACAAGTTTTTAGAGCAAGCACAAAGTATAAAGTGATTTAAAGGATGTAAATGATTTTCTTCTATAGTTTTCGGAATAAAAAATGATTTTCTTACACACGCGCACGCGCGTGCATATAATACTAAGAGCTGCATTTCACATCAGCTGTCAGCACATGTCAATTACCCTTGAGTGATGATACGTGATTCTATTTAGCTTTAAAAGATAACAGTTCATTCCGTTAGTTAGTTATTTCATCTGCTAACTATTTATATTTATATATTATATATCCTACAAAAGCAAAAACATCCACTGCAACACTTTTTTTAACTTAAGTTCCCATTATAAATTAAATGAAATTAATTATATATCTTGATATCCACTAACTGGACTTACATGTCATTTCTTAATTAATTTATATGTGAAATTATAAGTAATAAAAAATAATCCCTGTAGTGTTTTAAAAGCTGGACCTTACGTCGAGTAAAAAAGCCATTGAATTATGGTTCAATCGGTCTAACTAGTTAAATTAATAATTGAACGAGATGATGTCATAAATAAAAATTTACATATATATTAATTAATTAAGGAAATTAATTAATAGTTAATTTATACTGTTAATATGAACTTATTATTTATTTAAAATATTTAAAAATTAAAGTGAATGAATGAAATTTTAGTTAATTAGATGTTAAATATATTCATTTATTATTTTTAATTACATCTAAGTTTATTAGGCCAATCCAACAAAAAAAAAAGACTAATTTTTTTTAAAAGAATATCTAAGCCATTCTTGAAAATCAAATTGATTTTTCAATTTCTCCGCGGTTCAAAGTAGTTTGACCTCTAAAATGGCTTTTTGGGTTGAGTTAAATCAAATAACATAATAGTTAATGGTTAGACCGATTGACCAATTTTTAACATGTTGAGTTTATAATATGTATTTCACCACCAAAGTAATTGATTTATTGGTATTAAGTCATTATTTCAGCCTAAAAGTTAAGGAGATGTAAAAGAGCGCCAATTCATGACCAACAAAGAGATAAAGAACTTTTAACATAATTAATACTTTGATGAGACTATGATAATAAACTCACTCTTTGTACAATAGCTATGGTTTAAGTTGAATTTTTTATAGTAAAACAGAGCCAAAAAAATTATTTTTAATTTTTTTTATATGGAATAAACACACGTATGACAAATTTTTAGTACTAATATTTTTGAACTAATAAATAAATTGTCCAACCATGAAAATTAATAACTCAACAGGATTCAAGTATATATCACCAAAACCTTTTAAGTTACTTGAGATATTGAAAATAAGGATTTAATTTACTTCCATACTCCCCCATGGGAATTGGTGTGATTTTATGATGAAATTGTAACCTATTAATAAAATTTATGATTTTTTACATAAAAGGTTAAGGTTCATTTTATTGTTAGTGGAGTAGAACGTTTTTTTTTTTTCACTATGAGGTTGCAATTTTTAATAAAAGGTCGTAACTAATTAGACCATGGATTGAGGTTGCAACATTTTTATAAAACTTTACAATTTAAAAAAAAATTAATATGAACCATCATCATAAGTTGTCACGCAAAATATATGAAAAGCTTATGAAAGAGCTACAAATTTTATTAAAATAAAGGATAATATTTTATTAAAAAATGGCAAGATCTAAAAAAAAACTTATTATAAGTCGTACCAGTCTTTCCTGAAGCGAATCCGTAAAAGTAAGAGTAAATTGTACAATTTTTGTCATCATGTCTCATTTTTCTTTCATGATTGTCAAATCATATTTGATTATTTACGTCTCTTATTTTTGGCATTTTCTCATTTGTTTGATTAGCAAATCAAATGTGCTTTTAATCGGAAATGGATCAGATGCGCGTCTCAGAAAATGCACCAGATGAATTTTAAAGAACGGTAGAAATAAAATCTCTTTTGATTGGAAACTGTAGATTCTAGTTAAAAACAAAAAAGCAGTGGGTTCAAAATAAAAACTGTTTTTATCTCTTTAAAAATGATAGAAAGAAAAAGGTAAGATCCAGATTTAATCACTTTTTTTTTCCCGTTTCAGTCATATTTTTCAGAGTAATCCTGATGACCATAAGTTTTGTAGAATAACAAGTTTGGCTAAAATTATGATTTGCGCCCTATAAGATTTAGTTTGTATCAATTAGTTCTTCACTAAGTTTGTATTAATTCGATTTTTGTGAGATTAACTCCACATTAAATTTTAGTTATTCTGTATATGAGATGAATGTACTAAATTACTATACAAATAGATCAAAATTTAATGCAGTGCTATTGAAACCAAATTGATATAAATTTTTTTGTGAGGGATTGAATTGATACAAACTCAATTTTATAAGAATTAAAATAAAGTTTTAATTCACAAATTTTAATCATCTTCTTCCAAGATTCATATTTTTTTTAATTATTGTTGCATTCAATGAACAAAGATATTCTTATCACACTATCACACGCGCAAGTTTCACACCACCTTCTGATGGATTGTAATTTTCCAAGGTTTGGTAACTCTTTTATAGTCCGATATTTACTTTTCCATTAAATGACAAGTAATTTGTGATAATTTTTATGATCGACATAAGTAATTTTCTAAAAGTTAGTTAGCATATAAAGTATGTGGTTTTGTGGTAGTGTGCGAGAATCATTACTCTACATCCAATATAATCATCATTTTGCCTTCCTCAATCCATCGAATTACAAGAGATGGACTTCCTGTTAGAAATTGTTTGCTTTCGATCCTTATTCAATGAATTATGTCAAAGAATTTATACATTCACGCATGCTATACTACCTGATGGTAAATGGAATTGAGGCAAATAAAACTAAAGTTCGAATAAGACAATAGAAAGAAATTTAATATCGTCAGTTTTGCTCTAGAATTGATAGAATTGAAATATGGCAATAGCTAATGTGAAGTGACGACGTCCTAACACAAAAAGAGATGAGTTGCATAATTAGCTTTTGTGCCAAATTGAAGTCTTTGTTTCAAAATAATTACAGAGGTTACAATAGAAATATGCTCTAATAAATGAAGGGAATAAAAATATTTAATTTAATGAAAGTCTCCTGTGAAAAATATGATGTTTTCTCAAACACATAAACACCCTTAAGCATTGACTATTAATAGTTATTCCTTTTAATTTTGATGTTACAGGCAATGGAGGAATTAAATGACAAGAATGTCCAAATGCCTGAATCACAAATTCCTGATTGGTTTCATCATCGCTATAATGGACGAGTCCTTTCTTTCTGGATTCGTAAAAAATTGCCTAATGTTGCTTTTGCATTCATCTACAGAATTGAAAATAATCCATTCAAATTCGAAAGCACCACACAACATTAATCCATTAAAAAAAATTGAAGTGGGAAACAGCTTTATTTTCTTAGAAAATTGCCTAATGATGCACATAGAATGTATTGAAGTGATACCACCGCGAGATACTGATACAATAGATGAGTGCGGAATTTATGTGTACAAGTAAGAAACAAGGACGGAAGATGTACGATTTAAGTGTCCTTACCTCATGCTTTCTGAGTTGGTATTAAGAAATGCACTGAAAAGAGAAACGGCATTTCATACGAAAAAAGAGCCAAGGACTTAGGATCCGTTTGGTTGGGGGGAAATGAATTCCAAAAATTCATTTTTCAACTTTCCCATGTTTGGACATTAAAAAATTTTGGTCAATAGAAAAATAAAATTTAGTCAACCAGAAAGTTATATTATTTTTAAGAAAAACAACTTCCCTTTTTAAAAAACAAAATTTATTTTTCTTGTTACTCAGTACATCCATACTCGAATCCAAACTTTTTACCTTTTTACCTTGTTTCGCAATCGCAATTATAAATAAAATTTATTTTTATTTATTAAATATTTTATAATGATGCTCTATTTTTATTTTTATAAAATTTATTAAAGTTTAGGTACACATTTTTATGAAAAATTTACTAAAATATTCTCCCTTTCTTCCTCATGATAGATACTCTATTATATAGCATTTCATAATAATTAATTAAACTAACTATGTGAATCTATGTATAAAATTTTGTAATACCTTTAATATATATTTTATTATTAAAAACTAATCATTATTGGATTATTGGGCACCAAAAATAATAAAAAATTTATTAAAAAATTTCTTTTTTAAAAGGTAAGTAAATTTAAAATAATTTTGATGTAAATAATTTTGATTTACTTTAAATGGAATTAATTTTTCTTTATATACCAAACACCAGAAAATATTTTTTCTCTATGCACCAAATAATAGAAAATCAATCCACTTTCTAGAAATATATTTTCTTAGGAAAGCATTTTCTAAAAATTCCATTTTCCCCTAAGTGAAATGGACCCTTAAGAAAGGTGAGATACTATGCTGATTTACTATGCAACTGTGAAAAAAAAATTACATATGCACAATCTCCTATGATCTTTCACTAGATTAAGACAACAATTGGACTCGAGGGTAAGTCTCATCCAGCCTAGGGAGAATGGAATAGAAAACCTCATGGGATAGAACCAAAGTCCAATGAAGAGTCTAATTCAAGACATAGTCTAATCTAGAACTAGAAGAGTATTCTAGAACTCTGTAAGCAAGAGTAAAAAGTGGATATTTCTAAAGAAATATTAAATTTTAATAGGAGGATATTTTCTTATTAATAGGGAAATGTATTTTAGGATGAGTTTATCCTTGTAATTAGTTATAAATATCCCAAGAGAATTATAGTTTGGCATCATCAAGTGAATAAAAAATCTATTATTCAATTGAGAGTTTTCTCTCTTCTTCTTCTTCCTCAATTTGGCTCTTGAGCCAATTATATTCTTGCAATATGCTCACCAGCCTTCCTTCCTTTCCTTCATCTATTGTAGTACCTTTCAAAGAAAATAAAATATGTTCAAGGAGTGCTTTGCAATTTAAAAAAATAAGAGACAAGGCAATTATTAAAATACCGGCTTTGTTCTACCTTAATTGGCATCTGTCTGTAAAATTCAAAGGCATTGACTAGTGTTAATAAACCCTAAACACTAGGTCTTTTTTAATATAAAATAGGTTTTGATAGGTCTTTTTTTCCCCACATTGGAGGAAAGGGAATGGATAGATTTTGATAGGCATGAGTTCAATTGCCACCTATTTTCCTTTGAGAACCATATGATTCTTCTCAACAAATGTATGCGTGCTAATTGGATCAATAATATCCTATATTAGGAACAGACGGTTGTGTTTCTGGTTACAAATTGCTTGCGACATTTATTTAGGAAGGGACGGCAAATTTTTTAGTTTTCTAACTATATATGAGTGGTTTAAGAAATGTATATACACGTTAACTTAGCCCTTTGAAATTAAAATATTAATTTATAAAATTTATCTATTACAATTTTACGGATAATAGTTATTAATATTAGTTTTGTTATAACATTATTTAAAAAAAATATTTAGTGATTGTTGCTACCAAAACAAACAAATAATGAAGTGAATAAATTCTATCCATTGCATCGGCGTATAAAAATTTTATATTATTAACCACTCATATTATACCACCTCATTAAATATACATATTAAATTATGATCTATGTTGGGTGATTTATGTTGGCGCACAATAATCTTGCATTTATTAGATTGTATATAATTAATCATCAAAATAAATTTGAAAAGCAGACAGTATACTATAGTTTGAATGCAAAATTCAATCAACAAAATGTGCAAATTCTACTCTTTAGTGTAATTTGCCATTATGTAATCTACTTTGTTTGACCCAAAAAAATTAGAGTAAAATATCATCTCTTTAATGAAGCTCTCTATACACAGATTATTATCAATTTATCCATTTGAAGAATCTTAGCTATGAACTAAATGCAACGTAGCATTATCGATTGGAGACAAGCCAAAAACATTTTCTCAATGAAATCTTCTTCATTTTTGTTTCTAATCTCTAAGTTTAGAATTTAAATTTAGATCATAAAACAAGTGCTCACATGAACTCTCGCAAATTTTTACACCATTAGATGTAAAGCAATGGTAACTAATTTTATTAAGTGATGAGCGCAACGGGACATTGAGAACCTTTATCCCTCTTTTACTTTAATTTTTCTATACTGTATTATTGCTCACTTAGATTTTACTTTAAATAAAAATATATAATTATTTTTATATGAAAAAAATTTAATGGAATGGCATAATATGATTGGTCGACAGTGTAAAACTTTTATCATTTATGGTGGATAAAATCTATTCTGAATAATGAAAATTACATTCCCCTAAGAAATATTTAGATTTTTACCGATTAACATTTGAAACCCATAAGTAGAAATGGTATTGTGTTATGGCCTAATTCCACATCATAACCGGCTAGGTTCATGCTATTTGATATCCCTTAACCTTAATACTAACTATACTAATTCATTATTAAAAAAAATTTATAAAAAAATGAACAAAATTTACCTTGTTCTTGAGTGCTTCCTAGGAGGCATAAAACTTATATTTTAAACTTGTTTTACACACAACTTAACAATAACACTGATACACACACAACAAATAAACAATTCAACATGTACATCATAGTCTCTATATCTCTAATTCCCTAGTTTAGTTCCAACATAATTCTCAATTATCAAGCACCTCTTAAATTGCCTTGAACTTCTTCTCAAAAAACATAATTCGATATATTCAAATTGAGTTTTGTAATATTAAAATGAAAACAATGAATTTGGAAAATTTAGTCAATGTATAACTACATCATATTAATGAATTAAAGTGTCAAAATAATTTAAAACAAAATAAAAATACTAGTAGGAAGTATAGTACAAGACTATACCTAATAAAAGTTTGCTGCTCACACTCACAATACAGTGGTATACACAAGCATATAAGGCACAATCACAATAACTTAAAATAATTGGAATCAATAAAAAAGTTAAATTTAAACAAATAGTATTAGTTAACCACCTTATGTTTCCTAATATCCGTCCACCTCAACCTTATTCCTCTAGACATCATTTATCCTTTATATCAATCATATACATGATCCAAATCTGATATTTATATCAATATTTCAATTCTAATATGTGCGCATATTTTGATTATGATTTCCTTCTACAATGACTATCAATATCCAATTCTCATACACAAACACATTCATTACACAAACATATTCACAGCTAAGAAATCAATCATAAGTACAATACATTCTACACTATAGTCTATAGATATTAATACTATTAAATAGCATACAATCATCATGCAAAACCACCACATTTCGTGTAAAATAAGCAATAACGTTAACAAGAACTAGAAAGTACACAAGAAGTATCATAATACATTATAGCCACTTATCATAAGAAGAATTGAATTAATTTGCATTCCCTATATTCACACAACAAGGAAGCCTAGCTATATCAAACAAATCACAATTATCTAAATATATTATCTTCATGAAAAATAATAATTAATATAATATTTGAGAAATGATTAAAGAATAAGAACAATATTAGAGGTAGTTATACATTTATCTATATCACTCATGCTTCCCAAGAGATTTTGGAATATCCTAATCATTTTTCTCTTTTACTATTTAACAAATTACAACATTAATTTATAAATAATTGATAATATTTTTGTTCCCAAAGATTGCCATTCTATGGTTCTATTTATATTAGTCTATAATTCCTTATAGATAAATTCTAATATTTTTTTAACTCCATTCCATTGAAATTGCCAAATCTTATTTCAGATATTTGAGAATTTCTCAAATCTAGTTTAAATCAACTAAAATATTGAAATGAAATTATCTAGAATTACTCTAATAATATTACTATAACAATTTATAGCATTAAAAAACCTTATTTTCAAGGCTATCATCAATAATCTATGTTTTTCATAAATGAAGTTTCTTGGTTTAAGCTCAGATCACCTAAAAAAGAATAAACACTTTAGGAATACTTTAAAAATGCTAGTCTAGCATTATTATAATATCCTATAGTATGGAAATCATTTTTTTTTTTTGAAATTATCATTATAAATATAAAATTCACACAAGGTTTTTTCTGATTATACATTCATAGTTAAGAGAAATAAGATCCAATGCCCTAGATTGACCCTATTCATGTTAGTCTAACACTATATATGTATCATGACAATTTTATATTTCCAAGTTACCGTCAAGTATTTCAAAACATATATAAAAGGGGTTTTCTTGAATCATGTTCATCTAATTGAAATATTAAAATTTTGTGCTATAGAAAAACTTTCCTCCATTCTAAGAAGCTACCGTGACTTCACCAGCGAAGCGGGTGGTTTGAATCGCCAAAAAATGCAGGGGAGTGGCGCCCTCCTCTGCTTCCATTTTCTGCTTCTAAATGCAGCTCTCATCACATCCAGAAGTTGCTAGGCCTAAGAACAGTAGCGCACAATGTTGTACAAGTAAAGAATGAGACAAACGGAGGACAGGGATGCACGACAAAGCCAAAATCGGAGGCTTCCGGGAAAAGGGCATCTGGCTCTAAAATAGAAGGAGTTCAATGGAATAATAAAATGTGATGGTCATATAATAACCTGAACCCCTTCCCTTTTCTCAATCCAACCAGCCCAATGCATTACTCTTTCCATTCTAATTTTCAACATTTTAAGTTCTCTATTAATCATCTTTTGAAACTATTAACCAAATAAATATATTGCAATTATCCTCACCGGTTAAAATAGTTATTTTAGGGCATTTAAAATAATAAAATAATAAAACATTAATTATCATTTTATATTATTACATATGGACTAAGAAGGATGATAAAATAAAAATTAGGAATTTAGAATTGCATAAGGATGAAAATGCCCTCGAGCCATTTTATTCCTAATACCCACCATCTTTTTCCCATTCTTCTCCTCGTTTTCAATAAAAAAATCCAGAGCCTTCCTTTCGTTTTCTCATCCACCCCAAAACCTAATATCAATCTTTAGAGTTAAATGGAGCAAAAAGGAACAAAATCAAGGTTAAGTAGTTATCTTCACAAGGTAAAAATACTAGACCATGCGAACTTTTAGCAAACCTTTATCTCAAAAACTCCATAAAAGCATCTTAAACTAAAAGGGGAAGTAGGAACCTAACTTCCACTTTTATCTTGAAATCATGAAGGATTCAAGCATTAGAGTAGTGGACGACGTGTATTTCATCTTTCTTCAATCTATATGAGTGGATTCTTAGCTCAGATTCTTAATATCTATCTTTACTTGATAGTGGATGAATACTGTCATAAAATTAATAAATTTCTATCATATGGATAAATGAGGTGAATGCTTAAGAAAGGGTGGTATCATGGTTTTAAATTGCGGTTGCGATATCGCGTGATGCGAAAAAATGCGGAAAAATACGGCCGTCACGGAGCGCAATTGCGAAAAAATGCGGATGCGGTGTGGTCCGCAACCGCAATATTGTGGGCGATATTGTGGTTGCGGACCGTTTTTTAAAACCCTAGGTGGTATTAATGGGTTGTTATGGGATTTTATAGCATAATATCGAGTTTTAGTAAGTCAATTCGGGGCTTAAGGAGTGATTGTGAGGGGTTACAACCTCTATTGAACAATGAGTTCGCAACTAAGGATTGCAGAAATCTAGAGAAGTGACCAACTGTTCATGTTATAGCAGCTGACTGTTTCACCAAATTTCTCCAGGGCGCCAGTCTAGAGACAATCAAACATTTGTCTAATTACGACTGTTCGTCTGTACCTTGTCTGATCCCAAATGGCCCTTTAGTTAGGTCGGGCTGGTATGTTTTATCAAGATAAGTTCATAGTAATGTACATAGAGGATTAATAAACTTCAATCAAATAGTAGTTATGACGAAGTACATAAAATAATCGTGGTTCATGTCACTAAGTTCCAATGTAAAAGACTATGAAGAATAAAACAAGTGGTTCTATGTAGATTAGCGTATAGAATTGAGGATTGAATATGTAGGACTCATAATAATTCTACGAAATGACAAGGTAATGTATAACAACATGATGAGTTTACCCCTGTAACATATTATTAATGATATTATACGAATGATGTGATATATGCAAATGACTAAATGCGTATAGTGCCACCCTATGAGTGAATGTTTAGGTTATCAATAAGTGGAAATCAGCAAGTGGAGATGTGATAGGAACTATGACTACTAGTTAATGGTATCCTAGTAGAAAGGTAGGAATGTTATAAGTTTGGCACAAGAGGAAAAAGGGTGGAAAGAGAGAAAGGGTACAAGGATGATCTAGAAGTAACAAGGTGGATGCATGTTACAATTATGTTAATTTGAACAAAGTAGTGTGACTAATTAATTTTGAATGAATATGAAACTTCAGTATAGTAGAAGTGCTTCAAGTATGACTTTTGTATAGAAGATAGTATTTCTAAATAACTGTGATAGTTGAGGAAGTAGTAATAGATAATTTTTGAATATCTTGTGAATTTTATTTAGTGGTGACTTCTAAGAATTCTTAGCCATAAGTATCAAGTATTAGGCTGGTGAAATTCAAGTATCAAGTTCTACACCAATCATAACTAGGATTGGATATGATAAAATTGATATTAGAGCATAATATTTGTATTTAGTAGGGTGATACCCTTAGATTTTATCTATGTGCTGCCTAAATAGGTATTGATTGATATATTAGTGGTATGTGTGCCCTCGAAATCACATATCATGAAGACCATTTCAATAGACTCTATTATGCCTATATTGTTAATGGTAGAGCTATTTGTGATATATTATTTGATGACCTTCTTGTTTGTTTTAGGAATTTTGTGAATTAGGAAATAGTTAATACTAGAAATCAAGTCCAAGCAAATGACCTTAAGTGTGAAGAGTCATTAGGGGCTCACAAGCTCAAAGTAGTAGACAAGTGGTGGAACGTGAAGGTACCAAGCAATAACTTCTTTCTTATGTTGTAAATTTTATGCGATAAGTGTTTGATTGAGTCAATAAAGCCTTTGATTACATTAAATGGCATGATTAGTGTAGGAGCCAAAATGACCACAATAGAAATCTTGATCAAGAAAGAGAGTGTACTTTTCCTAAAGGGGATGTCGTAGATAAAGTCTAGATAGTGCATAAGTTTTTGAATTGAAACCCTTCTAATATACTAGTGTCAATTTTGTAATGGATCTATACCAATTTCTTAATCAAATTAAACACCGCAAAAAATGTTAGAATGCCCTAATTAGATGTTGATAGAACTTATGCGTTGCCAGCCAAATGACATGGCACATGATTGGTTCTCAAGTCCTATAGAAGATGAAAATCTACATTTGGCACCCATAACTTAAGCAATCTTTCAAGAAAGCTTTATTAATTGATTTCTACCTTCGATTGCACAATAAGCTAAGATTCATCAATTTGAAAGTATAAAGTAAAAAGATCTATCTATTGTTTAATATAATGCTCAATTTACAAGATTTTCCTAATATGTGGCTTATTTAGTCCTTATTGAAAGGGCCAAGGTTGAAAATTTTATACAAGGCCTTAATGACTTTTATTTTAAGAAAGTTCACACCAATGACACCATTACTTATAAACAAGGATTATACTAAGCATTGAGGCATGAGTTTGAGACTAAGGAAAGGTAAGGTAAAAAGGCTTTAAAAAGGAGTAAGGAATGAAGTTGCACTAAAAAACCAAGTCAAGCACTTTCATCAAGGGGAATGCCCTTTCAAGTAGCATCTAAGAGGGACAAACGTGGTCTTATCTTAGGACTAACATCATTTTATAAAGCACTAAGTAGATTCTTTATGGAAAGAAATCCTAATAATTGCAGAAGTTGTTTAAATCTATTGCTTAATCGTCAATTGAACCATCCACTAGCTCAGAGTCATAAGAAATTTGGGGGGCCTTGGTGCTCATAATGCCATATTCACCATAATGATCCGTGCAATCAATTTAGGGGAGCATATTTTTGATGTGATCATGAAGGACATATAGCTTGGGAGTTTCTTAAGAGTCCTTACAATCAAGGCATTAGCATACTATATCTTAACGAAGCACCCAAAACCTTTCAATGCAAAAGTGTCATCTATTTTCCAAATTGATGATTATTCTATTAAATTTTTGCTTGATCTTAGTGTTACTTATTTCTTGCATTGAAGAAGATTTGTTGTTGTCCATTATAAGACCTCTATAAATTTATGAATAAATCCTTAATTTCAATAGCTATAGAATTGCTATTGAATACCTACAACAAGGAAACTCACCTTATAACCATTCCTAAACATTTGTTATTTACTAGTTTATTCTTATTTGATATGAATGATCTTGATGGAACCTTAGGTATTGAATAACCATCTAAATGCTATGCTTGTGTAAATAGTTTTGTCAACCTTGTAAAGTTACCCATTGAATTTTAGAGAAATAAGTCACTAGAATACTATTAGTACAATTTTGTATGTTTATTACATTCTTATGTTTAGAAAGTCTATATTGAGTAAGCCTCTTGTGATTTAAGGAGAGTAACCATAACTTTAGAGCTAAGAGGAGTGACTCAAAGAAATTCTAACCATTAAATTTACAAGTCAAAGATATAAAGAGGTTCCATTTAGGAAAGTTGGTTAGGAATGTCACTACACAAAAAAGTCAAGTGAGAATTAGAATTGGATAGGAAAAAGAATATTCACAACTTTTGGCAAAGGCTAGACTTAACATTAGTGTGTTCCTTTAGCATCGATAATAAGAAGTTCTAAGTGAGAAGTGTGTGAAGGAAAATTATTAACTTTTAAAAATGGATATTGTAGGGTACATGGAAGTGTCATAATAGCACACCATGATACATCATAAAATTGTAGGAAGTATGTTAGCAAAATTACCATTATAAGCAATTCAATAGAAAGATGCATCAACGTGAGTACATGATCCGTAGTTTGCATCATCATTATGGTAATGTAGACTCATACGAGAGATTAATAAAAATATACATGTAAGATACCACAAAATTTTGGATAAGATTTTCCTATTTAAAGATACAAGAAAATTAATTTAGTATTTAGATGAATGATATTAGTCATAAACAATTGCAAGTGATTATTGGTAAAAAAGGATTGTATAGAAGTGTGAATTGGATTTTTTTTTCCAGTGAATGCCTTAATCCATAATGAGGATGAATTTATTAGAAAAGTAGGGCACATCAGTATGGGAACTAGTGCATGGAAGACTAGAGAATAAAATGATACTACGAGATTAATGGTGATATAATTGGGGAATTATGAATAGAAACATATTAAGAATGTTTGAATAGTGTGTGCAAGAACTAATCAAGATAATTTTTGTGTTATACACATATACATGTGCCTAAATTTATAAATATATGAGCTAAGAATGATATTATTAATATCAATAAGATATTATCATTCTATTATTAATAATATGGGTATTATTATTGTGATTATCATTACTTTGCATCTTAGTGAAAGTGAAATTACTATTGTTGAAATCGCCAATGCTAATATTGTTATTGATATTATAATGAGAGTCGTAAATATTGGCGTTATAAAACTTAAGCTAACTACATGATTGTAGAAAATGTTACCTATATACAGGATGTTAGGATAGTTAGGGTGTGTGGATTATGAGATTTTTTATATAACAATGTGGTTAATGAGTTAGTAGGCACAAAAAAAGGTGAAGCTCTATGAATTGCATGCACGAATTATGAAATTTTATGGGTTTTAGATTCGTAAGACAATTATATTAAAGAAAAAAGGGGAGAAGAGAAAATTTGTAGGACTAAATGTTGCTATCATGAGGTCTCGATCAAGTAAAAGTAATAGGAAGTTCAAATCTACGCTATGACTTAGAGTAGGGAAGAGACAAAAATGAAAGTGCTTATGACTTAAAAAGCATCTAGTGTAGCCAAACGGGCGATTAGGTCTCTGAGCATCTTGAAATAAAAACTTGTGTGTCAATGGAACTCATGCAGCCATCTTTAAATAAATAGCGTACCTCGGATTAGCAGTTAGTCACAACCGTTAGTCCTACTGCATTAGTTAGACTTGAAGAATTTGGAAACCAATTCTTTTGAAAGAAAAATCAAGTACTGTTGCAAATTTTTTTTTGAAATTTTCATTAATTTAAAATTAGTTTATGATGATTTGAGAAAAACAATTAATACATTTTAGCATGTAAAAACTTTTTTTAAATGAAAGTTCTATAAGGAATGCATAAAATAGGGTAAGGAGAACATAATTGAGACATTAGGGAAAAAAAAGGATTAATCAAATATTGAGTATCAAATAAAAAGTGAATAAATCATAATAAGAATGTATAAATGAAATATTAAGTAAAGTAAAGAATTAATTGATTGGATGATATTTAAGAAAGGAAATTAGAAGTAAATGAAAGAGATAAAGTTAGAAAAGTAAAAAAGAGGTTTTAAGTATTTGGAAGTAAGTATACGAGTATAAAGGAGTTTTAGAGCATATTTTCTAAAATGCCCTTGCCTTATCCTCATAAAACCCTAACTCTACTCCTCTCTCTCCTAATTTTTCTCACCATTCCAAATCCGTAACTCTCTCTTCTCATCTTTTCCTCCTTTTTCTTCCATTTGCTCATTAATTCAAGCAAAGAAAGAGTAACTTTTCATCATTTTTTTCATTTGGAATTGGAAAAATCCATGAATTGAGTTTAAAAAGGGGAAATGGAACTTTAACCCTAATTTGTTAAATTTGAATGAATAGGAACCATCAACAATTGACCTTAGCCTCTTAATCTCTCATCTATACTAGATAAGTGAATATTCTAAAATAAATTTAAGGATTTGAATGATTTTTTTTATTTGTGCATGATTTATATGATAAATCTATTGATTGATAATGATAAAAAAATGATAACTTGATAGGTATTGATGATGGAACGTAGTGTTTGTTGCTTTGGAAAGTGGGTTAATGAGGGAGGATTAATAGTGAAAATATACAAAAATTATAAAAATAATTCAACTATATAATCGACTATCTAGGCCAATAATTGTTTTCTAACTTGTGACAATCAGCTATATAGTTAAGTATGAACAAGGAGAGCTTGCTTCAAATTGCTAGTAGTTAACTATCAGCTAGCCAAATTGTTTTCTATTGACTAATACTTGATTATATAATCAACTAATGATAAGAAAGGTTACTCCCTGAGTCCTTATACCTAACTATATAGTTAATTATAGGTGCTAGAATTCATTTATGGACACCTATAGTCAAGTATATAACTAACTATTGAGCTTTTTCATCATGGAATCATATGTTTTGTGCTATCAACTTATACTTCATTTTTTAAAACATAGATAATAATCATTAATGACTTGAATTGCTAATAAATGAGAGTCAAATGAGTAAGAAAACTACATATACGTCTAGAAAGGAATAAAGTACATGATTAAACATCTAATATGTCTTGCATTTCAAGAATATAAGATCTCAAGACTTGCTAGGAAAGAATCAACCTTATGTGGTCATGATTGCTTAATTATATATAGATGTGGGTATCGATACTTATATAATAAATATTGATTGGATATGATTTGAGATTAGCTTGTTCTATATATTTGTTTATGTGATAAATGGTAATGGTAATGTATCATGTGGCCATATAAAAAAGCATAGGTTGATTATGGACATAAAAGAAAACATTGATAAGAAAGATTCTGATAAGAAATGAGAACTATGATGGGAATGATAAGATGTGAGGATAGTGGCTTGTAGAGGACGAGGATGGTTTGGAAAGATAAGGAAAGGTTTATGAAAGTAAATGTTACAAGGGGAAAATGTTTTGAAATGATAAGGTTGGATAAGTAAGGGATAAGACAGATTGGGAGTCACCAAGTAGTTTACTCATTCCTCTTATGACATGTGTATAGTATGATGATATAACTAAGATATGTGTGTAGCATGATAATGGTATCAAGATATTGATGTAAAAAGATTAGTGATATGTTTGAGTAAATGTGTATTCTATCATGATAACATTGACGATTACTAATTATTATAATTGAAATCAATTAATACTGATGGAAATTTTATTATGATATGTGTGACCTAAGTGTTTAAGCCTTGTGGAAAGATAAATCTAATCAATAAGTTTATGATTTTTATTCATGTTTAATTATGTTAGATTGTTTATTTACTAAACTTCAAACTTACCCTTCCATATGATTTCTTTACAAATACTTGCATTAATTTTCTTTCTCCATAACTATGATAAAGATTTAGTTAAAAAGATGGCATGACTTGGGTAGCATTTAGTAGTTATCATTAATATATTTTGCCTTTGTCTATATAAGGTTGAAAAGTTAGAATGATAACACCTTTTATAATTAAATCATATTTCATTAAATGACAATTTCTTCTTCTTCCTACCTATTACAAAGAAATCTCTTCTAAATTTCCATATGAGTTTTATTTATGTTATGATAGATTAAGGATTAGGCTAGTAAAAATCAAGTATCAAGTTTCATACCAGTCATGATTGGAGTTGGGTCACAACACAACCCATGTTAACTTATGATGATTAAAATAAGATTAGAAATGTTAATTTTTTATTAACTAAGAATTAGTATCAAATTAAGGATAGAAAGGTTAATTTTTTATTAATTAAGAAGTAGATATTGAATTGGATTAAAGGATAAAAAATGCTTTTCTAGAATTAATTAGAAATATATATTGAGTTAGTTAAAATTTGCAATGAAACAATTATTATTTGTTAAATTAGTTAGTTAATTACATTATTTATATCAAGTTAATTAACTTTTGAACTACATACTAGCTAATATAGTTATTAGCATTTATGTAATTTTTTAAATTAAATAGAAATATTTATAAGGTAGTTATAATTTCCAGTTAGATAGTGATTAATCACTAAATTATAGTTATTGAGTTAGTTAGCTAATTAAATTATATATATCAAGTTAATCAATTATTGAACTACATATTAGTTAATATAGTTATTAGTGTTTATGTAATCTTTTGGAGTAATTATAAATATTTACTTAGAAGTAACTTAAATTAGTTAGTTGATTCTATAATGTATATTAACTAATGTAATTATTGAATTAGTTATAATTATATGTGATATGCATGCATGTTTATTAGAGCTATTCATTGGTTGGCTAAGATTGGTTGAGGGAATCAATTTGAACTAAGCAAAAAGATTTGTTTTGCAAAATATTACACAAAAATTGACTAGCCATAAGATAGAATTGTTCTTAATCGTGATTTTAGTTTCAAACAATTAAAATCAATTTTTTGTTGTTTGCTAGTTACATCTTTATTGCTATAAAATATACACTTTTAAGCAAAGAATTTCATATCATAGCTAAATAAAAATAAATCAATACAAAAAAAAAATTTAAATTCCACAATGCTCCAAACTACTAAAATGTGTTGCCAAATGCTTTAGTCTTTTCAAAAATGGAGGAAAAAAAGAATAAATTCTACAACTAGTTGAAGTTTCTAGTGTTTCTAGGGCTCAAGTGATTCCAATTGTAAGGTGGGAGAAGGTCTATTTAGATGTGTTGGCTTTTGTGGGACAGTGTGTATGAAAAGAATTAGAAAAAGTTTGACAAGAAAGATTTGCTTAGGTGCAACTGTGTTTGAATTGAAAAGGGGGAAGTTAAATCATGTTGCAGAGTATTAATACCTAAAGCCACAAGACTTAATATTACGACATTAATGGGTAATATGAAAATTCTAGAAAATTAATTGGGCCACCAAAAGGAAGCCTAAGATTCTACTAGAATGCCTCACAAGAGAATTGTGAAATGGATTCTAATAAAATTAAATCACTAAAAAAAGGCCTAAACTTCTACACGATGTCTCAAAAAAAGTCTAAAAAGTTAAAAAGCCATCATTGCCAGGTCCAAAATAAGCTAAAAGGTTGTTTTCTCAAAAGAAAGGAGCTATAGGATCTCCTCTTTTAAAAATTCTGAAAAAGAAATCAAAAAGTTTCCATTTTTGAAAAGCATATAAGAGGTTAAAAATCTATCTCTAAAAAGGATAAAAAAAAAATGCCAAAATACTTCATATTAAATGAAACTTAAAAAGAATCAAAATATTTGCTTCATATTATTGGATGTGTAAATGAGTTTATAGTAATTGCATCCTCTACTAACCTATACTCAAAATTTGATTAAGTAGGGATCCTACAATAACTACCTCCTCTCCTTATTCATGTTAAAGGTTTAAAAAAGCGCTGTCTGTTTGCCCTCAACTTGCTAAAATAAAGGGTATCTATTTTGCCTTTGGCATCACTTTTGCTATAAGTTTCTAAACAGGCTAAAAGCTAGCTAGTGATCATTCCATTTAATGGCAAAGATCATTTTTAATACAAGAATAGAAAAACTCTTTCCCACCCTCTCAAAAATTATGAAATTATATAGGTTGAAAAGATTAAAATAAAGGCTTTGCCATAACCTACAGGAAAGGCTACATGTCATACCTAACCTTTTGGATCAGCATCTACTCAATGGACCACCAATTAAAACCAAACTAATGTCCAATACCCTTAGTCACCTTACAAGAAAAACCACCACCACTATTACTACCATTATCACTATCATTATTATAAATGCCCATTACCTTGTATGAAACTATATGCATTATACCTTTTTTCCCTTAAATTCCTTACTAGCCTAAATCTTTATATGAAACCATGATTTCCTACACCCTATATTCACATCAATAGTTTGCTTTAATATGAATACCTTTTTACAAATTGTAGATAAGGAAAAGGAAGAATAAATGGAAAAATATAAAGACACATTAGAAACATCCAAGATTACACATTAAGATGTTGTAGGAGCAAAAGATCTTAGAAAATTTCTAAGTGTCCTAGTACCTTACTCCAAAGAGGCCCAAGAGGTCCATTAAGTAAATGAAAAGGGCTTTTTTGTCCCATTCCTAATGTTTAGTTGCAAGGTGTTTATTTCTCATCCACTAATATAACCACTCTTCTGTACTCTGTTATTATATTTACACCTCCTAATTAAAGATCCAACTAAAACCTTTAACACATAGGAAGAAATAGTGATCTAGAAGAAAACCTAAAATAAAGGGCTTAATAGATGACAGAATTGAATTTTTGGCTTTTAAAATGTGTTTTATTAGTGAAGCATGTATAAACCCAACTTCAATTGAAACTATAATTTTTTTAAAATAATTGAATTTTGATAAATTAATTAAGCATATGAAATTGATTTTAACTAACTTACTTTAAATAAATTTAGTCAATTTGTCATGGTTTGTAAATTTTTGGCCACATGTAATGTTAACTATAGATAATTGGATGAAGAACTCATGGACATGATAGAGGCGATGAGGTAGCCCTTCGACTACTAGTGATGGATCATCACTTGTTGCAAGGTTTAATTAGGTCCCACCAGCACACACCCTTCTTGGCTACACTTTCTTGTTACACTAGGCCATTCATCATCCATTCCATAGCCTGCACAATCATCGTAAGGAAGATGTTGTAACAACAATCTATAGCTGTGAAAGGCTTTTCCTAAATGCTACCTTAGGCAAAGCATTTGTTTAAAGATGTATCCCTCTACTCCTCAATGTGTTTACTCTTAGCATTGTGGAGATAATCATGCCTAACACAAATGGGTGTTTATCTATAGATGTGTTGTGCATTTGTTTTACATTAAACACTATATTAAAGTATCATAATTCACTATGTCAATTGCTGGTTCTTCTATGCATAAGTTTTTTCTAACTTATGAGCCAATAAGTGTTGGGAATACGGATTATTACATATAGCGAAATTTCAAAATTTTGATCCAAATTCTACCTAGGATCCATGCAAAAAGCATAAATCAATTATTAGGATTTTACCTATTGGGCACTCGTGTTTTTACTGATCAAAACTTGAGAGTGGATGAATCAAACGCCGGCCGAAAGGTACAGTGTCTCTACGGTATCCACACGGAGTGAACAATGACCTTTCACCCTCCACGAATCTGCTAGGATGCATTTTTCTTTCTAGGAATTAGGATTGGTTATTTTCTGAGTGATTTAGGGTTTGTATAGAAGCTTTTAGCATGTACCTAATGTGCTGCCCTCAAGCCCTTTTTTATAGAACTTAGGCAAGCCACAATCCTAGTCCTATTAGGATAATGCTTCTAAAATCCTAATCACACTTAACAACTCATTTTATCATTATCCTAAAGATAACGAGGAGAGATAGAACTTATCTATTAATTATCTAATATTAGATAATATTATCTCATAATATAAATATCTTAATATTAGATAATTGCATATAGTTATCAAATATTAAAATAATATTATCTCATAATATATTTATCTAATATCTGATAACATAATTATTTGATATTACTTTAATATCAAATAATATCACATAACATATATATATATTACGTGAATAACACATTATTATTTTTAGTAATAATAAATATATACATGAAAATAAGTCTAATTAATCAGATATTAATATAATTAAAATCCAATTAATTATTGTCTTATTCCTACTCCTTTTGTATAACCCTGTAGGTTCTTACTACATTGATAATGACTCATTATTGAGCCATAGATAGTGAACGGTATCTAGCAATACATCACTATCATTCAAGTAGTAAGAATATTTGTGATTCGACATCCACCTAATACATGATCAATGTTTTGCATCATAACCCTTTTGTAATAATATCCAAATTGAATTAGAGGCATGGAATGTGTCATCCTTGTCAATGTTCAATTTATATTTCTTCATACTGAGTAGACTTAAAATAAATGATTAATATTACATATTAATCCAATTGAGTATGGCCATGTATTTCTAAGTCTCACTCAATCAAGGGGCCCAAGGATATTTCTCTTTTATACAAGAGTAACAAAATCCCATCTACATCACTCACTTCCCTCTGCACGATTCATGACACACCTAATTAATGCCCTATTCGTCATCCTAATTAAAGGTGACATAAGACAATATTAAAGTGAGTAATCCCTTATGTAGGAAACTGTAGTGACTTTAGGTCAAAGGTTTATGTGTATTTGTGTTTATATGAGAATAACTTATGATACGTCTATCCATGCAATATTCTCATAGTGGGTTAGTCCAGTACATTGTTCACTAATAATATACTCATGTATTGACTTGATATCACATATCCATGATTCATAATCATCAGTCACTAACATGCTAGCCTCAATGTATTATTACTTTCCTTTTCATAATAATACTTAACTAGGGGTATTTTAGGAATAGTGAAACTAATCCAAGGATAATTATTATATTAAGTTATAAATCATGCAGAATAATAATAATAAAATTATAAAAATAAAATATAATAATTAAATTGCCTAAGATAGAACATAATACATTGTGTATTACTTCAATCATCTATATGATTGATTCCTAGGACACACACTAACAATAAGCATAGTAAGACACATAATTAAAAGCAAGTTTACTAATGTTTGGCCCACGTGGAAGCAAATTTTGGAGTCTACTTAGATGAATATTTTTTATTAGTTTAGGCTATAATTCTTGTGAACTTATTATTATTTCTTTATATTATAATTTTGACTAATTAAGTAGGCTCCATTTGTTTCATTGGAAAGTATTTTACATAAAATATAATTATAAAAATGAAAACATAAAGGAAAGTGTTTTACTTATTTAATGTAAAATGTAAAGAATTTGGGAAAAGTAACTTCTCCTATTTTCAAAAAGGAATTTATTTTCCTTTATTTTCAAGTTTTTAGGTATCATTTTTTTTAGTCATTAATGTAAATGGCATATTATTATTTCATTAATTTATATACAAATGATATTTTCCTATGAAAAATACTTTTTGACAAAACAAACGAAGCCTTAGTGTTATTTCTTTTTTTCAAATTGCAAATGTGGAAAATTTTCAACCACAAAGGTTCCACCATTATCAAAGATATTACTGATATGGTGAAGAAGATGACACTCGCTTAGCCTTGCTAATGGGGAATAAGGAATGGGATGGGCCCTTCATGTATTAGGAAGACCCAATATTCAAGTAAAAATCTTAGCAAGACAAGAGGAAGTGAGCTTTTATTACAATTGGGCAAGGGTCCTCCTTACACACTTGATGTCCATTTTGATGTTTTAGCACCAAATTCATATGTTATATTTGTTCTTGCCACATCATGATTTTTTGAACCGTGACTAGCGCAATATACCATTGTTGTGAATTGAAAACCCATTAATATCATGCTAATATGGAAAAACAACAAAATTTTCTTAAGCCAATTTTTCCTATGAAAACTCGTGATTATGCTTTTTTCTTTAAAATCAACCAATGGATGTTTCCTGACAAATAACTACTTTTGAAACCATGCATAATGTAAATCATATACTTGCCATAAAAACATCACATAGAAAAGATATCGTATAGCCGACAATACCTGAACTCATATACTATAACTCTAAAATGTCGACACCGATGCTTACTACAGTGATTTATTTACAAAACTTCTAGATTTTACTCTTCTACGGCTTCCTTCAACTTTGGTGGCATTTTTAGAGCATTCTACCTCAAGCACTACTTGTTTGGTTCCTTTTCTTTGCTCATTTAGATACGATTTTTTTTTTTTTTTTGGGTTTAAATTCATGCAGTGGTTGACTATCTTGTATTAGCCCAAAAAAAAGTGAATTATGCTTTAATTAACATGAAAATGTATTATATTCGAAATGATTTAATCCGATTGAACTGTTACAAAACCAAATTTATCAGTTTAAAATGGTTAAGAAGACTTAACTGATTATTTAGCTATTAGTTGGTTAGAATTGAACTTCAAAATCAGACATCACTGACTGACGGATTGCCTTACATGATATTATAATATATTAATTTATTTTATCATTTTTAATACATAATTTCTATACTATATGAGTCATGGAAATTAAATTATATGTAAATTTTAATTAAATTCTTGTAAATAAGTTGAAAAATTATGTGCAAAAAATGTGAAATAAGTCAACATATTATAATATTATGATTCATATTTAAAAAATTCATGAAAAAATCAAATAATTTAGCAAAATGGTTAATTAAGTGGGTGATAAGTGTTAATTTTAAATTTTGTATAATGAAAGAAGTGATTTCTAAGTTTCTAAAGTTGAAAGGGATAAATTCAACCACTTCAAAAATTGAAGGGGATATTATATTTTTTTTTCATACAAACATATATCCCTGAACAACCATTGGCTCAGTGAAAAGGATACCAGACCAAACAGACTTTTTCTATCAATTGGATTTGTTCGAATCTTGAAGATGATTTTTTTTTAAGATAAGAGATTTTCATTAATGTTTTGATTTTCAAAATGGTTCTCCCCTTCATATTTGACCGATAATATATAAGCAGGAAAATATATTACCATCATCCATAGACACATGTTGCTTATCACTATTAACGGTACCATAGGCTTGATAGTCATAAATGAAACTGAGAGAGACCTTCTTGTGGCTTATTCTATTTTCAAAAGTTTGAGTCTGTTGGAATTAAAATTTTGACTTCATAGTTTGCACCTCAATTAATAGACATAAAGCTCATCCTAATCAAACTAGAGAATTTGAAAATGAGAGATGCTATTTATACTCTTTCTTCTTCGCTCTCCTCTCACTCTCCTATTTATATAAAGTGAAAAAAAGGGATTTTTTGGACTCATAAAAGATTAAGCTTAATTAGTCATTTTTTTTCCAAATAGGAGAGTGAAAGGGTAGTGAGAAAGAGGAAGTGCAAATAATATTAGTCTTTAAGAATAATCACAAAAGTGTTATTATTCAAAGTTAATTAAAGTGCTAAATATTTTATCAAAATTTTTTTATTCAAGTGGCACTTGATATCTTATGAAAACTTTTATATCTTTTTTTACATTCAAAATTTGATTCTATATTCCTAGTGTGTGTGTGTTCAGTTCCATTATATTCATAACTTGCTAAATTCCAATAGTCATTTATGGACAAATTACCAAATTATTTTTTATTCATTTTTACTTTTCAATTAAAGTAAATAAAAACTTAATATTTTTATTATATTCTCACCACATATTTTCCACACATTCAAACAATAAATAGAATGATACTTTTTTATATGTTATCTTTCTACTTTTTCCCCTATTTATCTTCTTTCCATACTTTTTCTCACCACATCAAAATAAAGCATAAGCATCATGAGATACATAAATTACAAATCATTATTATTTACAAGCTATGGGAGTTTTATGATTCTTTACTTCATTGATATATTACTTTATTAAATTAATAATTTATAAAAAGTATCTTTAAGAGTATTTTCGTATTTTTCTGATTTGAAGATTTTTTAAGGTTTTCTACTTAACCAAATTATAGGAAACAAAGGTGTCTCCTCGTTTATTCCCTTTTCATTACTTCCTCTCCTCTCGCTATTTCATTCTTTTTCCTTTTTCTCGTAACTCCTATGCACGTCATAAAAAATCAACGGCGATAAACAAAAAACTTTAATAAATTAGAACATGATTCATGGCCTCAAAGTTTGTTGGCATATATGTTTTATGATGAAACAAATTTTAGATAAATGTGTGAAGAACGATGGAAATATCATGTTGTTATGTGCTTCCCACCGAAACATCAAACAACTGATTGCATTTATATTTTTTTTGTAATATGCTAAATTACTATTAAGTGAACAATTAAAGTGATACTAGTATTTAATAAAAAAATACTACAATATTATAATTTTTCATTTAATCAACTCACTTTGAGTTTAATGTATTGGCAAAAAAAGTTATTCCTTTTTCCTCTATTTGCTTTCTATATTAATGAATGTAGATATGCTTCCTCATTCCAAGTCTATAAGAAAGAAAAGGAAAATTACCTTTTCCAAAAAGGAAAGGAAAAAATTACCCTCCTTTAAAAATATATATGATGCGTCTAGTTCCGATAATAAAGAAAAAAAAAACTCCTTATAAGAAAAAATAATCACAAAAATAATTTAGTAATTTGGGAAAGAAATAATTAAAAAAGTAGAATATGTAGATATCAATATTTTATTATAAAGAATAAATATCATATTTTTTATCCAAATCCAACTTAATAAAGAAAATAAACAAATTATGCAACTTTATATGGAAAAAAATAACAAACTTAATTACATTTTCCATATAACTTAATAACAAATTTATGGCAAAAAATAATTAACAAATTAGCAACTTTTTCCTAAAATAGTGATAGCTTGATAATCATTCACATTTTTAACTATAAATATTTTCATCTCTTCTCTATAGATAGGACATCTTTGTATTCCATAGGTAAATATTCAGAGCTACAAAATCTTCCTCTTGCTATTTATCTCTTTGTTGTGCAAATTCATCTCTTTTGATGGACTTTTCAAGTACTACTATCCTTCAATCAAACATGCACAAAGGAAAAAAGAATGAGGCTCCATTTCTTGACTCAAAATTGGCGAGTAAGTTCATTTGGGTAGTCAATGATGTGATCAGTACCCAAGAAGAGCTCAATGAACCCCTAATTGACCTAAGTGGGTTCATGAATGGTGATTAAGCAGCCACGACTAATGTTGTTAAGCTTGTGAGGAAAGCATGCTTGAACCATGGCTTTTTCCAAGTGATAAATTATAGAATTGATTTTAATCTCATTCAAGCAGCTTGTGACGGAATTTACATTGTTTTCAAGCTGCCTGTCAGTTTAAAGAATGGTGTTTAGGAGAAACGTAGTCAAGTCACAGGTTATTCTAGTGCTCATGCTGACCGATACTCATCCAAGCTATCATAGAAGGAGATATTTTCTTCAAGTTAAATTATGATAAAAAAGACTCGGATTCTCAAATTGTTGAATATTTCAAATTTATCTTTGGAGAAGACCTTGAAAATATAGGGTACATCCATTTTCCATTTTGTCACATAATAAATCCCCTCACAAGATTCTCACAATTGTATATCTTGTTGTTACCCATAATTATTTATGTTGGCCCACTGAAATTTTCATAATTACAAGACTTGTGAATGTGTCATAAGTAACTTGCATTATTATGTAAATAGTAATTAATTAATTTTTTTTTTTTCACACTTAGCTTTTTTCCATTATAGCTGGGGTCAAATCCAGAAACTTATATTGTGAGGGCAATATATACGTATAAATAGAATTTTAAATTATTATAAGAAATATATATATTCAAATAAAAATTAAACATAATTTTTTTCTGAATCTCAAATTGGTGTTAGTATATATAATAAATAAGATTTTAACCATTTTAGCTTTTGTTGAAAAGAAATTTTTCCTCCTTTGAATGCACTTTATATGAAATATGGACACGATATTAAATATATTGTGGGGGCAATATGTAAAATTAATATAGATGTGTATTTAATTTTTTTCTATTTGTGGCGGCCAACTACCCCACTATTTAAGTAATAGATCCACCACTGATTACAACTTGAGTCAAATTGATTTGATCTATTTTTCAAGAAATGGGCAATTTTCATATATTGTACCCGATCTATAAAATTGTGAAAGATAATGTGCACAAGTAATGCTTATAATAAAGTAATATCAATTACACCAGTTTTAGTTCACTTTGTCCTACTTACTAGGATAAAGGACAGAATCTAGTTTATATATCTCAAGTTTTTATTTATGATTAAGTAGCTTGTTTATTTGTGATACGATATATATTAATTGACAAACTAATTCTATGAAATCTTCTTTTGAATATAAGCAAGTGTACCAAAAGATCTGTGAAGCAATGATGGAATTATCTTTAGTAATCATAGAGCTTTTGGCTATTATTTTGGGAGTGGATCGTTCATTTCTTCGGAAATTTTTTAAAGATGGAAGCGCTATAATGAGATACAATTATTCTCCTCCTTGCAATACTTCCAACCTCACCCGTGGCATAGCGATCAAATTCCACAACCATAATTCATCAAGATCAAGTTGGAGGTCTTCAAGTTTTCTCCAAAAACAAATGGCTGACCCTTCGCCCTCGACCAAATGCCTTGGTTGTGAACCTTGGCGACACTTCCATGACATCCAAAATTCATTGTTTGTTATTGTAATTATCTTCATCATTGATACGTAAAATATTTACATATTTATTTTCCCTTGTATGATGCATTTTTGGATGTTATCTTGTTAAATTAAATAAATTTAGTTGCATTTGGTGAATGGATTTTGAATTTGAAATGAAATCAAATATTTTAGATAATGCTGTAATCTGACACTGTTTCAGGTTTTAGGCCATATCTGGAGTTCTGGATGTCCGATTGGGCTGTTCTTTATATGGATGGAAAGCTAAGAAGAAGCCCTAAAACTTTCATGTTTTAAGAAAAGCCCAGTTCGGGACTTAAGGATCCCAAATTCGGCTTGGAAGATGAAACAGTGATTCTGACGGAATCTGACATATGGCTACTAATCTAATCACAACTTGCGCTAGAAATGTCCAAATTAGGAGTTCTTTATATGAAAATTGAAGAAAAGATCCAGCCCTACAACTCCTATGTTGACATAAAGATGTAAATCAGCCATTTCGGTGGTCAAAAGTGGACAACAAAGTGAAATAACTTGTGCTGCGAAAATAAAAAATGTTGGCTGCGTGTGATTGGTAGCAACTTGTCAAATTGGATGGCTTGTAGCTGGTTCATTCACCTATAAATAGGTAGAAGTAGAGAGCATTCAGCCATTCCAAGCATTGAATCATTCATTCATGCATCTTAGATAGTAGTTTAGTTCATGCAATTTTAAGTTCTTGTATGCCTCCTACATGGAAGGTTAGGTTCTCCTCCAACATGGACGGTTCTACCTCCTAATGGATGGATAGTATTTTCTATTTTTATGCATTTGTAATTGTATCCTTATGTTCTCCTCCTACATGGATGGTTCTACCTCCTAATGGATGGATAGTATTTTCATTTTCATGCATTTGTAATTGTATCCTTATGTTTTCCTCCTACATGGATGGTTCTACCTCCTAATGGATGGATAGCTTTTCTATTTTCATGCATTTGTAATTATAATCTTGTGTTCATGAATGTGATGATGTTTTTATTCTATGTTTGTGTTTAATTTCATTATGTTCTAATTTTTCATCTTCCTAGGGTGATGGCGTAACTTGATAATAACGGATTGAATTCTAGTCTATTGAAACTAATTTCATTTTTATTTCCTAGATTGAGTTTTAATTATTGCTCTTAATGCTTTCGATTGATTGGCCACCTTTTGAATGAATTCAATATGCATGTTGAGACCGGAAGGAGATACATGTGTGTGGAACCTATAATTGAAACCGTAAATTGCATATGAAATAGGAATATATTCATATGGTTTATGTAGTCTTAATGAGTTCCATAAATCCTAATGCATGATTAGTTGTTGCAATTCACATAGGAATATAGTGAATTGGCAATTAATTATAGAATTACTTGACCTTGGAAGAGGCTAGTAATTAATTTAGGGAAACTCGACTATCAATTAAGGAAGTTAAAATTGGATTAGTGTAGATAGATGATTCAATCCGAAATTGTCAAGTGAAGTCTGATCCCTAGGTCTTTTATTCATCTTCATCTTTACTCCAATTGCATTCATATTTATTTTAAGTATTTTCTGCATCAATCCTTATTTACTCGCTTCAATTCCAACTAATCGATTTGCCAAATAGTGTTAGGATTATGAATTTTGGTACTTAGTGAAACAATCCTCGTGGGAACAATACTTACTTATCACTTTATTAC